>JBBIGA010000011.1:1128963-1147045 GCA_037576975.1 Alestes dentex | reverse complement strand
ATATATACATTCCAAGAGCACCCGCGTATAGTGAAAAACTGCGTTGTTGTGATGTGGTAAAAAAAATGCCTAAAAAATGCCTTATAGTGTAAACCCTAAATATACTTTAATTTCACCTGAAAGAAAATGTAAAGGTAAACCCGTATTTGTACTGTACAGTTTACTCTAAACTCCTGTAGTGCTAGAATGTAAATATCGATATTACCCCGTTATCTTTGGTATGCGTGGTCATTTTCTTTGGAATAAGCAGATAAATACAGTAATAAATGAATTTAATTTACTGTAATAAAAATACAGGGCTTTAAGAAGAACAAAACGAAAAACACGAGAGCACTCGAGACGCTCCACGGGGGAAATTCTGGACTGCAGTGTCACAGGGCAGCAGCCAATCAGCAGCAAAGAGAAATAAATAGCGTTCTCGGATTGGCTACTTTCAGACCTGCCGCCTCTGAATATAGTTGTCTTTTATATGGAAATGTGGCTGAATGTATGTTAATTATTAGTTCAGTTCTCAGAAAAAATCCATGTTGGACTGAAACCGTGACTGCTGATCCGCGTTAAAGTGGAGTTTACTGTACATATATAGTAACTCAGTGCTACTGAAATGAGCATCTAGGATTAAAAACAATGTTTATTTTACTTTTCTGGCACCAGTCAGCATAAACATGTTTAAATATGCAAAAGAAAAATGATATCAGCCATTTTACAGTACCTCACAGTTTCTACATGGATCATTAGACAAACGATTTGTGACCATGCAAATATTTAGATCTGATCCAAAGCCTTGAAACTCGATATGCACAACACAGCTAAACAAAAGAAAGTCTTTGCGAGAATACTGACTTCTTTGACAACTGAGATCCACCCACTTAGGTTCACTAATGCCTAGCCCACACAACAAGATTCTAATTGAAAACATGAGATACGCCTCACATAATTACAGATTTCGTCACTTTTTTGCCCTTAGTCAATTTTCCTGTAACACTACTTCATGATCATGATTATGGATCAAAGCAAACATGATAACCATAGCACAGATTATTGTGATAGTTATGTATTTTGCAGTGAAAACGCGAGATAAAAGAAAAATCGTTTTTTACCACATGTTTACAACAAATTTAACAAATGTTACCCAAAATAAATAGCAGTATGTGAGCTTGGTGCTAATATAGCATAGCAGTTCTCATAAAGAAAATTAGCATAATCATAGCAGAGGTTCAGCTCTGTTCTCCAAACATCCCCTGCGATACAGGATGAGTCGTAAATATTCAGTGTTTTACCCTGTTGGGAGTATTGTTCCATCAGTGAGATTTGCTGTGGCTCGTCCCTCGACAATATAGTCCCACCGGTGGGACTTGAACACCGACAAAACAATCATCTTTAATTTGACATTTTCATCATCGTCTGCTGAATTGTTTCCCATATCATATGTTGTATCTCTAAAACACAGGCGGTGCGGTGACACTTGTGAATCTTGAATTAATTGCTTTTGTGTTCTGTACATAGGAGTGTGCAGTAATAGTGCACTTTGTGCATTTCTTCTTCAAATATATCTATGAAACATGTACAAAATCCACTCCCACAACACTTTTCAATCAAATCCCTTACGAGAAAAGCATTGCTGAAACGATTCGTGTTGGCAGCTGTGGTTTAAAACACATTACTAACCTAATATGCGCTGTTTAGGGCCATGCAGAGACCTTTAGAGTGAACAGTAGGGTAGCCTGAGGTAGCCAAATGCAAATGACCACACCAGCATAGCCTTGCAATGATTATTTCAATGCTGGCTCATGAGCAGTAGGTGAACTGGGGGGGTTCCTCTTGTTAGCGAAATGACCAAAATGCATCCCCATTGTTAACCCGCCTCCATATAGTGCGTGTGTTAGCTGGTGGTGTGTTAGGTTGCTTCCACTAGGCCATTCCCCCCATAAAAATGACGTCTTTGCCTGCAGATATTTTTAATAATAGGATACCTTAACCATCTCGATCCAGTATGACATTTCTATCATCATATCCGGATTGCAGTGATTTCTAATGATGCTTCTTAACAATATGGCTGAGCCCATGTTTAGATCATTGTGTTTAAAAAGAGATTTTAAAACAGTTTACATTTGTCAGTTCCAAAGAGTAAAATATTATTACTGTATTAAAACATGTTTAAAGACAGCTCACAAAATAAGATCCGTTGTCTGATCTTGTGTGTGTGATTCCTTATAATGTTCTACTGCTGGTCTAAGAATCACAGTCTAGTACTGCAGCTACATGAATAACTCACACTGAGTGGACTGTTTATAACTTTCTTGCAGAAGGTTAATATTTGCAATTTGAAATTGGAGTGGCCAAAACTGGACTATAGGTGAAAGTTCACACCACACCATATTCTGTAAATATAATCGTTCAAGACCAGCATAAAATTGTAACCTTTTGTGATTGTCAGGAGTCTTAAGCCCGTGGCCTGCACAATCGGTTAGTCACGCTCTACCTACCCGAGAGATACTCTGTTCCTAGAGGCTGAGAGTGGTCCACCACCAAAATAATATCTGGACAACAGCGCAGCGGTCATGCAGTTCAATTGACCATTGAAGAAGCGCAAGAGGATTCCTAGCACAAACTGTACATGGGAACAGGTAAAGTGCATTTTCTAACTGGACACCAATCTACAAGGTAGTCCGTTTAGCTGGAGAGAGTATAGATGTCAAGACCTCTAAACAACGACTACTAATAGACACAAAAATGTGTTACTGTGTTTACATTTTTGCATTTTAAAGGGCTCGTATTGTACACGTTTCTTCTGTTTCATTGTTTTCCCTGAAATCCTGTTATAATGTTTGTGTGGTTTCTGTATAAAAAATGTTCACAGTTCATTTTCATGTAAACTTTTTTCCCACCCTCTTCTTATCTGTTAGTCTGTTTCTGTTACTTTTCCACTAAGACTAATATGTGATGTTTATGACATCTGTTCTGAAATGCTGTCCAATTCTGTGCCTTGTTGGATAAAGCAGGCTGGACTGAAACATTCCTTATAATAATGAATGGGTGGGGCTAAACTGTTGCAGATTGGAGAGGCTTATTTATATAAAGGAAACTAATTCGAAACCACTTTAGTTTTTGCAGCTAACTAGAGTGACACAGATGAGAGTTTGAACAGTACATTTTAAAATGTTAACTATGTTTTCTTACTGTATCAAGTCCTTTCATTTATAAAAAGCAAATGAAATTTGGTTTTCCATGACATTGGCCCCTTAGCATTCTTTCACATTCTAACATCACCGTGCTGTGATGTCAGCATGAATGCTACTGTACCAAATGCAGACTGAGTGCTGTGTCTCCACCTGTCCTCTGAAGTCTGGACTCTTGAGCTGAAACTTGCTAGGTTTTAGAGTCTGTACTTGACGTGCTCCGCATTGAGAATTGCGCAGTCTTTCTTATAAATCTCTGGTCTGTCTGGAGTTGGCGAGTGTATTATTCTATACAGTGAAGAAAGTTTAGAAGATAATCTCCTCTTTGTGATTGTGGCCCCTAGTGCGTGGTCTTGAGTGGTATAAATCTTAATTTATGTAATCTTAGATGGTTATGGGAAAGGAGAAAAATAAAGCTTTCTTTTACCATTATTGTCCAGAGTTTGCTGAACAGCCCATTGCTGATTTCTTTGTTGCTGTTAGTCCTCTCGTGTTGATTCATTGTTTTGTGCACCCAGCTGAAGAAGTGGAAAGAAATAATCTACTGATCTCTCTCTTTCTCTCTCTCTCTCTCTCTCTCTCTCTCTCTCTCTCTCTCTCTCTCTCTCTCTCTCTTCCTCACTCACTCACTCCCTCCCTCACTCCCTCTGCCAGTGACTGAGGTGTTCTGCTTCATTCCCCAAAAGTGGCATGAATATTAATGCCACCATGTTTGAACAAGGTGCCCACTAATCTGTTTTGTGGAAACGGAGGAGTCTCTGTCAGATTAATGTGCTTTCAGGGCCGGAGTCAAGTCTGCTCGGAGAAATGTCTCCTCTAGGGGAGCAGGGCCTGTATGAATCAAAGCACTCAGAATAGTAATGCTGATCTTGGATCAGATTTTGGGCTTGAACCGAAACGGTGCAGGGTGGAGTAGCACTCTTATTTTTTGGGGTGTTTCGATCAGGTTTTAAAATGCAGGGACACACTCTGGTTTTGCAGAATATTCCAATCGATTTCAGTGTTTTAAAGTAGGAGCCAATGCATATACCGCTATACTGCAGTCTATCTTGCTTGGCCTGCTCTTGTTGTTCTTTCTTTCTCTGCTTCTAGTTGTTTACCCTTTCTGAGGATTAGCTTTACTGCTTCACCATCTCTGTTTTTTTTCCCTACTGGTATTAATTCTCCCTCCCTCTCTCTCCCCTCTCTCTCTCCGCACGTCCCTCTCTCTTGAAGTGGAGTAATAGGGGTTTGTCAGCCTCGTCCTAGCCTGGTTACAGGGGTCCTGCTCCCTATCACACCTCAAGCCTCCGTAGTTTCCTTTCATATTGATCAATCTTCCACCTCATTTTATAGGAGCGCAGCTTCTGATCCAGGCGGGGGAATCCTCTCTTTGACCAGCCAAGAAAGAAATGTTCAACCTTGTGTTCTTACCTGAGGGTTCTTAACCTTCACGGATACATATACATCTCACACTGGGTTCAGTGTCTGACCTTTGTCCTGTTTCTAATAGGAAGGCGCGGTGGTGCTGTTGGGCTGTATTGAATGCGCTTTGTCCTCTGGGTGCTCTTGTTTTCAGAATGCAGTATGGGGTCTGGACGGCTCTGTGCCAGCCTGGGCATTGATATTCCACTGCTGCTGCTGAGGTACAGCCAGGTCACCGTTTCTCAGCTGTATCCTTCAACCTTTTGGTCTTACTTTTTTGGTATAGAGGCAGGAAGCAGGTTGGCAGGACAGCAGGTTGTGCCAGTTCCCCCTCTATCCCTCAGTGGGCCGGTGCACTCTGCTCTCTCTCTCACTCTCTCTCTCTCTCTCTCTCTCTCTCTCTGTCTCCCTGCAGCTCCTGTTGATTCATTTAACCAACTGCGTCATGACTCTCCTCCACAGAAATTCTGATCGAGTCGGAGACCAGAGCAATGTGGGGTGAGTCAGAGTGACTAAGCATGGCCCAGACTCTTCTCCTTTCTTCTCTTCTCCTTTCTTCTCTTCTCTTCTCTTCTCTTCTCTTCTCTTTTCTTCTCTTCTGTATTCCTTAACTCTTGCTTTTGCCCTTGTTTGTCTTTGAGCCTATTTGCAATCCAGTCACAGCTCTGTTTACCACTTACTGAGACAAAAGAGGAAAGCGACTGACTCTCAATCATCCAGTGGGGAAACACAAAAAGCAAACAGTAAACAAATAAACAATGGTCGGCTGTGAGGTCTTCAACAACTTCGATCGAGCTGGCACAGAAGACAATAGTAGTAGTGGACACACATGCACGCGCACACACATTCACACACAGTAGCTGGCAGTAGTTGTTGTCGTGTGTGTGTCTGAGTGACAGCATTTAATTACTTGTGACCTCTGTAACGCTGTATCTCAGTTATATAACATCTAAACCTCACCCCAAACTCATTAACCAAAAGGCAATATTTCTGCTCTTTTAAAACTGAAAACAGTACCTGTCCTTGCGAGTGTCTGCTCTTCTACAAATTTTCCAGTAATACTATCATTAGGAGGACATCTGGAATAAACACACATACACACACAAACACACTCACACACACTCAAATAAACCATGAATTTGTCCCATCATGCTGATTTGGGCACGGGTTAACTGCTCGTCTTCTAAATCTCACAGTCAGGGTTGAGTGGTGGACACTGTTCTTGAGACCACACCAAAGGGAAACCTGTGGAGCCAGTTATGACACATGGTAGATGATTAATAGAGCTTTTGGCAGGTTTCTCTCTCTTGCTTTATTTACTCTAAGCTGGTTTAATTCTCCAGGCTGTGAAAGCTTGATCTGCTGGCATCAGAGAGCGGAACAGATTAATACAACCAATAAATGTAGTAGTGTGAAACATGGTCCTCGTCTAACCTTTCAGTTAATATACTGCCGCTCCTGCAGCCGCCCAGGATTATTGGTGGCTCTGAGTGGCAAATCTGTCTTAATTGTTTTGGATGGTGGAGAGCAAGCCAACCTCAAGTGGGGGATTTCTAAAGGTGCAGGTTTATGAGGACAGTTATGGCTGATGAGTCTCTGGAGCTTCTTGAGGGCTTATTATAAAACCTTCTGATTTTCTTTTTTCTCACCCTTTATTGTCTCATCCTTCCTCTTCCTTTCTTCTCTCACATTTCTATTTCTGTGAACTCATCTTTTCATTTCCTATTTCCTTGCTTTTTTCCTTCCCTCCTTTTTTGTCACTTCTGTATTATCATTTTCTTTCTACCTTGCATCTCATTATCTTTCTTTCTTTTTTTCTTTCTTTCTTTCTGTCCAGTTGCTTGTTTCTGTCTTTTTTTTTTCTATAAGTTTCAACCCCCCCCCCCAACGTCTGATCTTCTAATGGTGTTCCTCTCCTTCCCTGTTTCTCCATGTTCACCTCGGTGGCTGACTCTGTGCAGGTTTGCCTTGTTTTGTTTCTATTTTTCGCTTTATTGTCTTCCCCTAAACAACCTGCATGATGAGCTCTACAGCACGCTCCACTTCACCTTCCCTTCGCCCACGGAAATGAGCGTGTAGATGAGGCCGCTTCTTCTCACCTTAATTGGACAAGTAAAGTTCCTCACAAAGTCCATTCTTTTGCTTTATCTGTCATAACATTTATGGCTGGGAAGCACAGGCTTGGACATCAAATGCAAAAATATATGTTTTGTTCAATTATGAGCCACAAATACCTCTCTGAGGATGCCACTGTGTTTTGCTTTTCTTCACCTGCCTTGCGGTGCTCCCTTGAGGGAGTGTGCCTGCCTTTACGTTAGGAACGCAGACTCCCATGCTTCCAAGTCCCCTGATGGATGGTTTCTCATCCTCAAGCTCACAATTTCAAGTCAAGTTAAGTGGATGTTTATTGTAATTTCCACCACCTACCCAGCATGAAATGAAACAACATTCCTCCCTGGGGCATCAGAGGCATTCAGAATTGGGAGGGGGGGCGGCACTGGTGGGGTGTCTGGGTGTCTGCAGCCTTCATAACACAAAATCACACTGTGTCAAGTAACGGTGACACAAAAAAATAACCTCACACAATGAACAGGTACAATTTTGGATCTTCGGGGTGGGCAAAGACCAGACAAAACAAGTTCTTCCTGCTCAGATTACACAAAGCTTCCAAAATGTGCCGCCTTCTGTCATTTGTAAAATCTCCCTCATGTTCACCCTCATGTTCACCTATCTTGGTGAATATGGCAGACAGCTACATTGTTCAAATGTTGCTGTTTCATGGAGGAGCAAAGCCATGTCTTGAGCCTTCTTAAGGCACTGAAGCTTCTTTCAGCTTCCACTGAAGAGCATGGCACAACAAGAAGGAGCCTGACCAAGACCTCTACTTGTGTAAACAGGGCACGTACCTCTGGCAACATAGTTCTGAGAGTCTCTGCTACTTCAGTAACTGTGTTGCAAGGGTACTACAGTTTAAACATTGCCAGCTGTACCTCCAATGAATGCTGATTTAATTCTGGGTAACAACTGACAACATTCTCCACCTTTCCAGAGATAAGCACCCTCTCTAGCTTGCTGAAAGTATGGAAGCTGTGCTGGTCAAATCGCTCAGCCAACTGTACATCAACTTCATCTAACAGTTTGAAGAACTCATTTCTGAAGTACTCTTCAGTGGATGTTGGTCTGAATGCAGGTGCATTTCCTGTGTAGCGTTTTGGGGGTCTGTGGCTGTGGGGCATCTGGATAGGCTCAATGTCTAACTCACATATCTTGTCACAAAGAGTTGTATAAATCTGATGACATTTTTCATCAGATCTCTTCACCTGAATTGTTTTTCTGACACAATCAGTGGCAGCCAGCATCCCTGGGACCCTAGCAGTCTTGCTCTGAAGGGAGCAGTTCAGGCACTTAAGCTCTTCAAGAACTTGAGAGGCTAGGAAAAGACCAAGTAAAACCTGCCCCTTCTGAAACCGTTCCACGGGTCCTCTCGAAGTTGTGCATGTGTCGGAGGAGCCTGATGCAGCCATTTCCTCCAGACTCTGCAAAACCTCCTCATACTGTCCAACCACCGCCCGAATGGCTGCTACTCTCATAAGCCATCACATGGGGCACAGGGGCTTGAGAGTTCTGAAACTCCCCTCTTCGGACTGGGCAGTCTCCTTAAAAATGGTCTTGTAGTTGCTTGACTGATGGTATAGGGTACCAAGTTTGTGGACTAAATCCAGCACATCAGTCACAACAGGGCATAAGCTACAGGCTGCCTGAGTCACAAGGTTGACACAATGAGGGCCACAGTGGACATAGAGAGCTAGAGGTTGAGACGCTCTCAGAACCGCTTGCACTCCTTTAACTCCACCTGCCGTATTTACAGCCCCATCGTAGCTTTGCCCTCGTAAGGAGGACAAGGGCAAGTTCAACCGCATAAAAACATCAGTGGCCACACAAGCCAAATCCTTTCCTGTAGGAGATGACACTTCATAAAGACCAATAAAGTCTTCATGTGGTAGAAGGTCACCATCTACATAACGGGGGCATATGGCCTCTTGCTTAGATGCTGACATGTTTAGCAAATCATCCTCTTCAGTTTTATCCTGAAGTAGCTGAGCAAGGTTGCCCTCATCACTCTCATGACCACATAATGCTAGACCCTGGTGAGCAAGAAAACGAATCGATTTAATTATTTTGAGCAAGCACGATCTTGCCTCTCTTTGCTGCTGCTCCCTAGCTATGAATAGCTGAGTTTCAACACTTCTATGTTGGTATGTGTATGTTGTGATGGGTATTTTGTGTGCTTGACTCTGTTGGTGAATTGTAAATTTTTCTATGTTTTTTTTTCCCAATTTTTAAACCCAGTCGACACAAAAGCTTCATCCATGGATTTTGCAAGTGGGCTAGTCTGTCTTTTGAAGGCTTCCATACAATAAAAACAAAGCACACCATCTGCACTGGGCCCATAATGTAGCCGAGGATAGTCCCTAAACCACCTCTCCTGAAAGTAAAGTCATATTTGGAAGTTGCTGGTGTGGCTGAGGCTGATTCGGCTTGATGTACATCACTTCCTGGCTCGCTCCCTCATGTGTCTCAGATTTGCTCTCACTCTCATCTCTTTCGGAATCTCTCTCTTTTACTTTTCGGAATGTCTTTCTTTTACTTTGACTTACTTTCCGCTTCTTTGTAAAGAATTGTCTTATGTCCATTGTGTCTGTGGAGGGAGCAAATATAGCAAACAAGTATTCATCAACCAAAAATACCCTAGGTTTACTGTTTAAGTAGCCTAAATAAGGCAAAGCTTACTCCTAATATTTCACTGTTTAGTTGAACATTCATTCAACGTGGCCTAGGGCAGCGGTTTCCAAACTTTTTTTTCTGCGCACAATGGGGCTGCCGTTACCTGCTCCAGTTTCGAGCAGCCTGTCTATGCACTGAAGATTCACTTCACTTGCATGCTAGAATTAAAAAAACGTTCTCAAGCATACACTAGGTCAGTCTAGCTATAGAAAAACTGTAGTATTATTTTGATATACCTGTGTGTAAAAAAAAAATAGCCTGCTAGGTTCCTAATAATCTTTAGACCATCAAAGTTTTCAGTAAAGAGGACAGAAAGAAGTCTCTGGCGTCTCTGGTATGTGTTTAAAGGGTTCAAGCTGGAGCCTCATAGTGGAGCAAGGATCAAGATAAAGGCTAAAGCTTACAAACACAGTCAGACTGAGAAAAGCCTTTTCAAAATCCATGTAGAGGGCTTGGGCATAAAAGAGGAATATTATTCCTGTACTAAAGGGAGTGTATATGTATGTTTTCATGGATGTGGGATTTGGATATTAAGAAATCGCCACAATTTCACAATGCTGTGCTTAGTGAACACAACCAGGTACCTTTGTGCAGGTGCACCTGTTCAGTGTGATTTTTTAAAAATATGTTTGAACCGTGATGTGGTCTTTCATGTGGTTTTATTCATATCCTACACCTCACTTCACCTCACTGTGCCAAAAAATCACCTTCCAAGCTCCAAATATCCTACACACAACCATAAACGGGCCTAGTGGGACAGTTGTTCTGGTCTCATCTTTCTCTCCCATACTTCTGGATCTCAATTTCACATCATCTTTCTAGTTTTCTTTTTTCTTTCATTTGTTTGTTTGTTTGTTCTTTAGTTTGTTTGTTCGTTTCTTTCTTTCTTTCTTTCTTTCTTTCTGTCCTCCTTTCTTTCTTTCTTTCTTTCTTCAGCTCATACAGCCATAGGTGGGCCTAGTTAAACTTGTAAATCTGTGACATCATAGTGTGGGGGGGAATCCAGTGTTCTCTCACTTCACAGTAACATGTGATGACATATTCATGTGGAAAATATTTGAGTAAAACGTGAACTATTTTACTCTGAAGTGTAGCAGGTATCACATGTATCAATAAATGGATATAATTACAAGAACTGTATTGACGTACATATACTTAACTACTGTTCATCACAGGATTTTGGGTCAAATGGGTACCAAGATGAAATTTCACTTTTTTCCTGTTGAAAAACACATTTTCTCAGTCAAAATGACCACTCCATAGCAATACAGCTAATAGTTTGTGATGTTTGGTCAATGCAGAAAGATCACCAGCTCACACAATAGTGGTTGGATTTTGTTTAGAATGATTGAAAGTTTGTGTGTAGAGCTGTTAGCCCGCTTGCTATTTGCACTACAACATGCTGCTCTCTACTGCTCTTGTTAGTACCAAGTAGCTTACTCTATAAGAGTGTTATGATAAGTGTTAAGTAAAGTGTAAAGAGTAAATTTGTCATAGGTGAACACACCACAGCACAGCACACAGTGAAGCTTACTCTTGTAAGCTTAATTAGCTAGTCAACAGCTTTACACAATACAGGACAGGTTCAGTTGCTAACTGAGGCTGACTAGTAAAAGCTTAATATTTAAAGATTTAAACCTGAGACAGGAAAGTCAAGTTACTGGTGTTGACGTGGTTGAAAAACAGATTCTCAATTGTTCTGTGGTGTGTTGGGTTATTAGCCTGCTAACAAAGTTAGCACCTGAACCACAAACATCTTGTAGATGTTTACCTTTAACCAGAGATTTATTTCCTGTTTAAAAATGTCATTGTGGTAGTAAGTGTTTTATGTGTTAGTCATACAAGTCAGTTCCCAAAATTTGGCGGGCCATTGCTTCCCCAGATTCTAAACCTGAATGAGATCCATATATTGGGTTGCACTTTCTCAACGGTACCGCTTGCAGTTACATTATTCGTCAAATAGAAAGTGTAGGCATAAAAATAACAAACAAAAATTAACAGTATATTGTTCACCATAGATTACTTTAATGGTACCTGTATCTGTCGGGGCACTTTAAAACCACTAGAAATATCTCAAGGATTTAATTTTGAAAACTCCAGGAGACCAAATTTAATGGAGGATTAGCAAGCCTAGGTAAGACATGGCAGGGACAGAAGAGGGCAACATCGTAGGGTGGTGTGAGGGGGTGGCTACAGGCTGAATAGAGCTGTTTCTGAGCACTAATCACAATCATCTTAATTAAAACCTACTGGAACCAAGAATGTAGTAATTGTTGATAGCTTGATAACTTCATGAGGGGTGACATTGACTTGCAATGCAAGGACAAGGATGAATCAAAGGCTGATGCCATCCATTGTATTTTTCCCTTTCTGTCTTTAATTCATGCTTAGTGTCAGATCCTTTTTATGAAGGTCTGTATGTTAGATGCATTTAGCAAACTGAAGAATGTTTTTTTGTGCTGTGCGATTTACCCTCTGCCACTCATTCAGTCATACTTCGTAGTCCTACACATACACATTGATAAGATGTTTTCTTTGATGAAGAATTACAAGTGAGATTCTAGTCTATAAAACGGTGGATGACGCAATGACAACTATGCACAAAATTGAACCTGAGTCACTAAGCTGCTTTTTTTATACAGTTGTGTTTCTCATTAGGTGAGGAAAGGTGTATATTCTGTAGAGCAATGCCACTGTAAAAGCAATGCCTTTGTGGGTGGAACATTAAAAGCAATTGGAATGTTTACTGCTTCACAATGTCAGCCTTATCTACTAAGACCTTTACTGAATTTTGTATCATTTCGGGAAATGTGACAATTTTACGAAACAATAAGACCAACCATGACCCATGATTTGTTGTGTGAAGCTGTGCTTATAGACGGCACTTTCTGTCTGCCAGTTCTGCTCTCGAAGGTCAGTGCCAAAGTGCAAATGTGAATTACAGTGATGCAGTGGAATACTGATTGTATGCTTGACTTCTAAATATTGATTATGTAAAATGTTGATATTGAAAATCTCAACTATGCAAAAAACATGTGCAGCAAAAAAACACAAATCCTTTTTTTTGCCATAACATTGACCTGGTCACTCATGGACTGCACAGTAAGGCTTGAATTGTGTATTATATTGTAATTAAATTGTATTGTATTATATTGTGATGTGATGTTAGTTGCAATGCGCAGGCTGGTGTCGAATAAAAGGAACAATCTGAATGATTGGGTGGTGAAACACAACAAGTATAAATGCTTTCAGAAGAGTGTGATTCATGACACAGTTAAACAATTGACACCCTAGCCTGCTCTGTGGTGTGTATAACAATATTAAGCAGGCCCAGTTTGTGATGAAATCTTACTAGCTTCAAAACAGGGCTCTTGATTGAAGCACACATGGCAGGGGCTTTGGTAACAAAAACTGCTCAACAGGTCAGTTGGCCAGTGTGAGGTTCGGTGGCTCTGTTATGTTGTGGGGAGCCTCTTGCTGACATTGTTTGGATCCCCTTATCGCTTTAGGAGCAAGCGTCACTGCAGATTAACACAAAGTTATTTTCACAGATTAGCTTCATTTTAGCATATACTTAAACTTCTTCAATCCACATGATGGTTGAAACAAGACTGTATCCCAGGGAGAGTGTTTCATTTCGTGCTACCAACCCACAACGCACTTTTTGGACAGCTTGGCAAGTATTATGCCAAAAATGATTAAATTTGAATGTTAAGTTGGCCTCTAGGAGACACATTACTGTATCTCATTATGACTCATTTATAAAGAGGCACTACGTAGTGAATAACATCAATGCAACAATTAAGCACTTCACTCAAACTTCACAACATTTGACAAACTGCATCACTTTCACATTCACTGGAAGCAAGACAAAGTGGAAGTAAAGTTTCATCAATAGGGTGTGCTGCTTCCAAGACATTTCATTATTTCAAGAACCACTTAAGCTAAAATTTGAAATCTGAATTGTTTACATATGGCTCCATTTGCTTACAAAACCTAAAGTTCCATTTGGCTTCCCCAACATAATGGCCACCAATCACCAATCAAAATTCAGCATTCAATACATGTCTGTGTCAATGGTCAGTCTTAATGGAATTTTGCTAATTAATATTAGCATATAAATGCTCTTTACCCAGTTTCAAATAGACCAGCCTGAAGATGTCAACCACAAGCCACAACATGGTTTGGCCTGACTTCAAAATTCATTTTATCTTTAGATTTCGTAAAATGTATAAAACTCATATTTCCACTAAGAATGCAATAAAGTAAACATCCAACCTCTCAGTCTTTTATTACCACAAAAACACAGAGTAACACATATGTACTGAAACACAAAACACCATTAACATCATACTCTCAACTTCTGCTGTGGTCATAATATGCACCACATTCAGTATGTCTAGTCGTAAATACCATGAATATTCCAAATGGCGTGGAAATACACATCCTTTTGATAGCTTTTTATCTTTTTGACGTATTCCACCTGATCTATGTTGCTGCACGTTTAGTTATTTAATATACAAAAATTACATAGTAACATGCTGTGGTTAATATAAATGTTCTAATTCACGTTGTAGTTGTTCTTTATGTTTAATGGTTTATTTGCTTGCTTTATTCTTTTAGTGTCCATTTATGTCCACGTATGGATCATTTTCCCCAACAATTCCACTGAGACAAATTCCTTGCAAGTGAAGTGATTCTGATTCTGATTGCCCAAGCTGTCTAGCCCTGGTTCACACACAGCTGAAAGACAAGCCACTGAAATGATATGGGACAGGAGAGATGTGGTTAATTTATTATTGTCTTGCTTTTTCTAATCAGATTATTTGTTCAAATATTGCATTTGATCTCCAAACAATTGCTCATTATTTCACTCCAAGAATCCTGAGTCGCAGCCTTGAACCTGATCCAGGCCTCAGTCTATTATCAGTCCTGACTTTTAAAGGCAAACAGCAGCTAGCAATGCTTGCATCGCTTATTTAGCTCCGAAAAAGAAGGGTCAAATATTTAATTTGATGGCTTCAATGATCTTGGCAGCATTGCCAGCCTGCTCCGCTTTCTCCAACTAAATGATGATTCTGTAAAAACAGGCTGTATGCCCCGTGGGTTTTTAATGAAAGATCAAATGCCGTTTTGGCATGTTTCCTCCCTCAGGGCCCAGGATGTTAGCCAATGTCCAGATCAAAGATATTAACGAATGAATTAATAAAACATTCTGCCTGTTCTCTATTCATCTTTCTTAAACTTTTCACCTGGACGCAGCAGGGCATTTGACAGTCTGCAATCATGGCTGTTTTTCAGGAGTGACAGGAGCTCAGAATAGCAGGGGGGTTCCACAGCTACCCTGGTGAGCCTGCCTGCATGGCTTTAAATAGCTGTTTAAACATCCAGGCTGAGTGCTGCAGGTCCATCTGAGTGGAGCGAAGATTAAATCTCACCCAAGTTTGAGGCTTGGTAAGTCAGTGCTGCTGCTGATGCAATCAGGCAATGGCTCCTTCAGCTCCTCGTCAAACTGAGCTGCTACAGCCAGCCAGGGCTTTAAGTGTCTGCAGACAGCTCACAGATGTGATGTTTTAACTTAATAAGGCAAGCTGACCAAGGTGCCTTAAAATGTAATTTTATTAAACCTCAGGACACACTGATTATTGTTCTGTTAACTCATTAATGTCCATAAATCAACTGTATTTTCATTTTTAGACATACCACGGAATTTTGGTGGGTGGATAAGAACAGGAATGTAATTCATGTTGTTAACAATATGTTACTGACATGCTAATATCATGTTAATAACGTATTAATAAACTGTTATGACGTGTCTACAATGGATGATGTGATTAATTATTATTAACTTTCACGGCATATTTTTCCTGATTTGACCTTCTGAAGCAACACTGCTCGTTCTGTGCATTTTGTGATGACAAAATATATGAATACAAGCATCTCCTTCAAAAACAGCTTGAAAGTGGCTTTTACAGTAATACCCCGACCTTGACAGGCGACACTGGACAGTTTAATATCAATTAAAAACACAAACGTATAAAAATTCCTTGTTTTGAAGGTTAAGCTCAGGAATGTTGGGGATCAAATGGAAATTAAATTGAATGTGGACACCAACTTAATATTAGAGGCTCAGTGACCTACAAATGGCCACCAGGTGAGGTTGCAGTGTTAAAATGTCAATTATTTTTTACAGCATACTGCAAAGACCACGCACTTTATGACAAACACCCCCCTGTCTATAAGCACATCTGTTTTAAACCCCATCAAAAGAGCACGAGCGCCTTTCCAATTCAAAAACAGCATGCAGGGGGAATAGCTCTCAATTTTTTTTCTGGCTGAACAATATTCACTGTATGTGCCTCCCTTGCGGAAAAGCATATATCCTTCGTTTATACTGCCCAGCCTCTATATACTGCTGCCTAGCAATTACATTACAGACTGCTCTTTGGTGCACACTGAGAAATTGGGGCTGAGGGAAGGAATGATACAAAAGCACTCATTGTGTTCCTATAAAAGTCACCTCTGAGATCCACTGTACATAGTATTTCTGCTAATAGTGTGTACCGCTCAGACTGTAATGTATATTCCTATTACATGCATTAGTATCCACATATTAAGCACCTCTGTTGAAAGTGATGATGGGTTTGCATTGATTACAATGAGCCGCTTTGTAAGTGTGTGAGGGAAATTAATGAACTCAAGATGAGAGAGCTGGAGCTGTCACAATACGGGCCACCCCTTTCAGATCTGAGATCAGTGAAGTGTTTATTGTTGTATTATGGTTGTAAAAATGCATTGTGATGCATTGGTTGGTTTTACAATGTCAGAATCAGTTTTATAAAACGGATAGTTCTTTTCCTAACTTCTGATGCTGTGAAATACCTGCTATATGCATGCCTGTGACAGCCTCATAACCAACAAACCCTATACCATTTGCTCCAAGTAGGGATCAACAAACTAACAGGCTAAAGACCCCTCCATTATAATTATAGGCTTTAGACTGAAGGACTTACTCCATACCGATCAGCCACATAGCAATAACACTGATTATCTTGTTACTCTGGCACCTGTCAGTGAGTGGTATATTTTTGGCAGCAAGTGAACAGTCAGTTCTTGAAGTTGTTGTGTTAGAAAAATGGACAGGATTTCAGCTACTTTCACAACTTGGATGACTAGATCAGAGAATTGATCAGTACCTGCCAAAAGTGGCCCAAGGAAGGATGACTGGTGAACTAGCAACAGGGTCATGTGCACCCAAAGCTGATTGTTGTGCTTGGAGAGTTGAAGTCAAGCTGAAAACGTTTATGCTGGCTCTGATTAAAAAAAAGGTGTTAGAGCACAAAGTGCATCTGTTGCAGTTTGTTGTGTATGGGGCTGTGTAGCCTCAGACTGGTCAGAGTGCCCATGCTGACCCCTATGTGAGCATGAGAACTGGGCAATGGAGATAACGTGGTCAAATGAATCAGGCTGTGTTTAAGATGTGGGTGGCATGCATATTCCTTACCTGAAGTGATGGCACCAATGCACTGAAGTAAAAGGTGCACCAACCTAACCCTAACCATCACAGAAAATAGTATAACATCAGGATTGAGTTATTTTTACAGAAAGAGTGTTTGTGTAGAAATGCTAAGATAAAGACTAACTGTACCCCTGACAATCATTGAAATCGGTATTATGCTTTGTTTGCTTCTTTTAAGAAGGGGCAGTGTATTATTTTTAGAAAGGGAAGCGTGTTATTGTTAAAAAGAGAACACTGTATTGTTTTTAGAAAGGATGGTGTGTTATTTTTAGAAAGGGAAGTGTGTCAGTTTAGGACTGGAATGTTCTAAATGATTAGCATATCAAAATCCCAATCCTAAAAACACCAGATTAATAAAACTTGTAAAATGTATTTTGCTTGTAGTGTAAATAAAATAGAAATGTACGGCTCTTCCAGTCCGTTGGTGTGTTCGTTGTGTTTGTACAAAAATGACAAATAATCCAGTTGATAGAAACAGTGGTGAAATTGCTGAGCTCTCACAATTATTTCCTGAAGAATCAGAACTGAATGATACTGTTTTGAGGTCATGAGTTTACACTCCTAGTTGTAGTGGTTTGGATGGTCCCTGCAGTCTACAAGAGCAGTTGAGGCACAGTGTGGAAAGGGAAGAGGAGATGAAATGATGCTTGTGACAAAGTCAGCGCTGCTGGAGAGTTTATTCTGCCGCTCCCTCGCACCTGCCAGCGGTCTGAAAGCTTAGTGTCACACACAGTGTAATCAAATATTTGTTTCACTGCATTTTGGCAGGCGCAACTGTGCATGCTGTGTCATGAACATCATCGTGTGTGTGTTATTTTTTTTTCCACAGAAGTGACAGAAAGAAGTTAGTCAACATGCAAACATTTCCCAAAAGTCCCTTTGGCACACAAGTAAGCAAACAAATTTTCTCTGAGCCTACCAAGCAACAGTGTGGAGCTTAGCCGTGTGTGTGTGTGTGTGTGTGTGTGTGTGTGTGTGTGTGTGTGTGCATGAGCTCAGTCAGTTACAGTGCCAGAGTGTCTTCACTGATTCAGTCTCATCACATCAGATGATGAGTGTGGAATAAGCCTGATCCACAGTGATGGTAAATTGCTGCTTTCTTCTTCCTTACATGCACACAAACACACACACACACACACACACACACACACACACACACACACAGTTATCATGTTTAGTGGCCTTATCTCGTTTC
>JBBIGA010000011.1:1115892-1125940 GCA_037576975.1 Alestes dentex | reverse complement strand
CTCTCTCTCTCTCTCTCTCTCTCTCTCTCTCTGCCCTCTGCCTGTTCTTCAGATGTGTGCACACTCTCCTCGTCATCAAGGTTGATGCGTGTTTTTTCCCCATCCTCTTTTTTGAAAGTCACACCTAATTTCGCACTCCAGTACCCACAGACTAACACACAAACTGCTGTTAAGGCCCTTCTTTTCCTCTCTGAACCATCAGGCCACCTTGGAGTTCATTCTAGTTTGTGTTAGAATAGCTGAGACAAAATGTTGATCCAATTTCATGAAAAGGATTTATACCTGAGCTGTGTTTTTCATCCTAACCAGCAAATGTAACGCTTTTTACCTGAAGCAGGTCATTCACTGGAGTATGATTCTCCATCTGTACACATGGGGATATTCAGGTACGATGCTAGGAAAGTGGTGCAGTCATTATGTCATACTAAGCAATGGGTCGATGCCACACAGGTGGGATAGAAATGCAATGAGGCATTGATCTGAACGGGGTGATTCTACTGCTTTCATTTTAGCTTGTTTAGTTTCGATTATTATTGATTATAGTAATTTTCCATTATAAGATTCATTATCAAAAAATACAAACCACAAATGAGCAATGGCACAGAATAACCACTTATGATTTCTTAACGAACCAGAATTTTTAAATATATTGTGGTCTGCACCCATTTGAGGGCTATTTCTCTAGCATGTGCACTGTGTGAATGTTCTTCAAACTTTTAAAAGGTTTTTCTGTTTCATATGTCTTATTTACAAAAGTAGTTCTGCAAAGAAAAATCGATTGGAAGGTTTTTATGGAACCAGAAGTGGTTAACTTTGGTCCCTATTGGGAACCATGATCTTGTGAATTCTTGTTGGTCTGGAGTCTTGTTTTAAGACCAAAATAAATTTCTTGGGCCACTTTCAAACATGAAAATCCCAAAAAACAATTTAGTGTATTGCTTTTTTTTTGTTCCTTTGCTATGTAAATACATTTACCACCTACCATCGCTTGAATCAAGTTGGATCATAGTGGAATTGGATGATTTTGATACATTCAGTCGTATCCTAAAGCATCATCAAGTCATTATGAGGTTTTCAGTTTCATCATAGACCAAACTGCAAGCACTGTTCACTAACCTCCACCCACAGCTCACGAAACACCAGAAAACACACAAACACACCCGGCATTTCAACAGGAGCTGTCACTTTGATATGTCACTTTCTGACCTTCCTCATTCCTGTGTGGGCAGAACCTTTTTTTATATGCTGGTAGATAGATATAGAGGCTGGCGGACCATAGCTATACACACACACACACACACACACACACATACACACACACAGACAAACAGACAGACACACTCCTTGACCCCTGTCTGTCATTGAGGAGATGGATGGCTCCAGTAGCGTGTTATAGGCCCGGGTGATGTGAGTGCATGAGTGTGTGAATGTGTGAAAGGCCACAGAGGCACATCACTACAACCCCTGGGTGTGACGGAGTGAAGCTTGGGAGGAATTCCATCCTATATAACACACACACTCACACACACACACACACACGCACACACACACAGATCAAACAGTTTTCAGTGTTCTGCTCCTTTTGCTTTCATCAATGGAAAAGTGGAAGCAGCAGGACTGTACGAACAGTCTGTCCACTGGGAGAGCAAGAGAGTGTGGAAGAAAATGGACAGGGAGATAAAAATACCTCCCCCTTATTTTCTCTTTTTATCCCTCTTTTGACTTGGTCTGGATCTAGCCCCTGCCTCTGACTCTTTCCTTTTCTCTACTGTGTCACACACACACACACACACACACACAAACACACACATTCTCTTCGTGCTGTAAACAAGCAGGTAGCCTGGCGGGTTGTTACTCATGATGTCCTTTTGGCTTTGTGTGTGTGTGCGTGTGTGTTTGTTTTTAAACATTTTCATACATCATATATTTTACATTTTTGCATCTGTCTATACATCTATCTATGTATCTATCTATCTATCTATCTTTCTATCTATCTATCTATCTATAGAGAGACAATACATGCATATACAGATTAAACTGTGTCCCAACAAAGAATGGAAAACAACCCCACGTGTGTGTGTGTGTGTGTGTGTGTGTGTGTGTGTGTGTGTGTGTGTGTATGTGTGTGTGTGTGTGTGTGTGAATCACATCTCACCGGAGCTTTCAGTTCTCAGCATGTGTCTCCCATCCTCCCCACCTCTCTGCCAGCACACCACCGCACACAATCATTCAGGAGCCATTTAACCTGGCCCGCTTCAAATGAGTCACTCCTGCCCCATCAACATGCTTAATGTGCTGATTTGTTCGGCTGGATGTCACTGCGTTGACTCCCAGTCAAAAGGGTGACTTCATTACTAGTTCTGCTTGCACTCCGAGTGAACATGTATACTAGAGCGTGAAATGCCGAGCATCATTTTTAAAGATCTGTCAAGCTCAGGATGCTTTCAGTTCTTGGATTTGTCTGACACCTTTAGCTAAATTTGGCCTGTTTTTCCCCCCAATTTTATTTCCTTAAGCAATTTTTAAACCAGCACTCTTGAGCCACTCATGGTGCTGGCTCTGGCATCCACAAGGCCAAGCCACGCGTAAACTGGATGCAAGTGAAGATGCCGCTAGGTTGTAATCAAGGCAGAATTTGATCTGACTACGCTCTGGTTTCGAAATGTTCATATAAATTGCAAGTGCCGTTTTATTATTACGTTAAAAAAAGAAATAAAAAAATGCAGATAGAAGGTTTTGTCATGGCAGTGACTATCCATTCATAAACATAAAAAGGAGCGGTCTGAAAAAAAAAAAAAAACAGACTTATTATCACACAGCGAACTTCAGTGAGCGTCCCCTGAGATTCTAGTAGTTGCTGAGTCTGGAGCTAATGGCATTGCACATTAATATTTTTGCCTGTTCTAGATTTAACAGGCACCTGAAACTTGTAAAAGACAAGGAGTTGCAACAGACATTTAATTTAAATGGTATGAAGCATTTATTTTGTGATTCCTTTTAAATAGCTTTAGTTTCAGGTGGAAAACTACCAAACTGTGCAAAACTCCTGATTTGATTTAAAATTTTTTGTTGTTGTTGTTGTTGATTCAACTGTTCCTAATTTATGTTGGTGTCTAAAGGTATTCCTGCATATCCCACCATGAAGAAGATGGGTAGAGCTGCGCAAAATGTTTTCCAGTTCTGCTAGCATCTTCTTCCCTGTTACTCAGTGTGTTTGAACAGAATTTTGTTGAGGGAATGTCAGGTTCAGACAGAATTTTGTCATGGTACAGCTGGGGTGGCATTTTTAGCGCTGTAGGTCTGCCTGAGGCACTTTTGGCCCGAGTGTTCTTATGGTAGGGATATAAGAATTCGGGCTAGGGATAAGAATTTCAGACTCAGTTAAAGCACTACTCCACACACACGACACTGAAAATCATTTCATTCTTGCCAGATGCAGTGCTACCTGTTAAGTACTGCTTCACATTGTAATTGCAAAAGAATAGCAAATGGAGATTTTCTGAAAAGGACAGCCCGCTCCCCAGGAAGCTTCATGCTCTGTTACTCATATATAGAGGAAAACTTGCATGGTTGCTACAGAGGGCGTTTCTCAGGGTGTCCGGAGGATCTTTTTATTTACTTATACATAGATTATTCCTGAATATGCCAGGCCTTGTGCTCCCACAGGGCTTTTTAAAGTCTGCCTGAGCGTCTTGTGAACGCTGCATTAGGCTCAGCAGCTGCAGCTGAAAGTAGCTTTCTGCTCCAGTGGTGTCGTAGAATATTACAACACTTGGACGACACAAAGAGAGGGCGGCCTGATCTTTTCTCATCTGTTTGTGTGCGCACTTGTAGTGTGTGGATGTGGGTGTGCATGTGGGCGGTAACCGCGAGCAAACACAGGCACATTTAGCAAATACATCATCCATGTGCATCCGTTAATGGAACAGGTATCTTTGGGTCAGCAGAAACTGGCTGGGATGAAATGTTTGCTCTGTTCCACTACATCCTCCTCTCTTTCTTTCTCTCTCTTTTACTCTTGGTTCCTTTTACTCTATTTAAAAATTTATTTCCATTATCTCTGCCCACGCGGTATTATCACCACAGCAGCCTATTCCTACATGGCAGCACTGTAGGGGCTCTGTGATGACAGTCGACACCGGGCCGTGCCTCAGAAGGGTCTGAACATGGCCTTTCTGGGGATTTTCCTGTGCTTAAATGCTGTGCTGATAAATACGTAGATAGGACGACAAGGCTCCACCAGGGTAAGCAACAGCTGGAGAGATTCAGAAGAACGGAAAACCCACAGAGCCCCGTGCTGTTTATTCATTATTGTTAAATGAAAATTAGAGAGTGGCGCACTGGTCTCACAGGAGCGGACGTGAAAGGCCCAGCAGGGAAGAGGGTGACAGTATTTCCCCGAGGCCCAGAGAGAGTGGCTTATGAATGGATTAGAGGACGTCCTGCTGAGCAAGTGATGAGGGTGCTTAAGGAGAGGAGACAATGTTGCTCAAGGTGCATCCCGAATTGCAGAGAGCCAAAACAACAGCCTTATTCCTTCTCCCCTTGGTGCCTTGAGTGACTCATGCACAGAGGCTCCAGTGGAGCAGAAACGGACAGTATGTTAAATGCTAATAGCATCCTAAGACGGTAAAATGTGGGAATAAATAAAAATGTAAATAATCTCTTCTGTTGTGTTGCTGTCAACGGAAACCTGAACCTGTGTGAGAAAAATGCCAGTTGTGCACTGAGAGCCAGGAACACGCATATAATCGTAAAGTGTATATCATTGCAATGCAGTGTTTAATGTATAAACCTGTTAATTCATTTAGATTCTGCTGCTGTGCTCTGGTGTTCGCTTGGCATCATCTTTCCAATTGTATTGAACTTTGTAACAAGCTTTCAGAAAACATATCTTTTGTTTTGTAGCTGAACTCGCTCTGTAAAGGTTTGAACTCTTTTACTGTTGGAGAGTTTGCCTGTTATCTTCTTAGCTTTCAGATAATCTGCTCATCATGACTATAATGAGGACAGTATCCAGTGACAGGGAATATATAGCCGCTTAACGAGTTGAAGAGAGTCTGGTAGCAGCACCAGTGATGTTCAGTTAGCAGGTCTTCATCCGAGTGCACTTTGTGGGCTCAGGTCTGAAGTACAAGGGGTCAAGCAGTGATTATGAAGCCATGTTCACATGTCCTCTCAGCTGTGCTTTTTTCAGTGGTTTGGGCTCCTAATATTTCTTTTCTTGCCATACTTTCCGCTTCACTCGGCTGCCGACCACTGCAAACTGCACACTGTCCCAGAACGTCTCTGAGACATTCAGTGGAACATAACATTTCTATTTATGGAGAAAGCACACTTTCTTTGGCATCGCTAAAACAGTAATGAAGAAGAATTCTGTTCCCAAATCAATATTTCAGCCATAATCTTGATCTACAGTGATCTCCAGAAAAGTACTGTGAATGAAAAAACTAAATGAGACATTTTTGGGTTTCTTTTTTTATTATGAAACTCTCTGCTGCCCTTTTCACCATGTGATTTCATAATAAAAGACAAAAAGCAATTTTCACTAGCAGACCTGTCGAGTTGGTTTGAGCTGTTATTGTTTCTTAAGGAAGTTACTGTTTTGGAGAAGTTTTCTTTGTGCTATTCTTTGTTCACCTTTCTCTCTCTTTCATACACACACACACACACACACACACACACATTCACACAATGTGCTATTTTATTGCATAAACTGATTTATTAGATTGTTACAGCTTGGAGAAATTTCACTGGCACAAGTGCACAGTTGCCTGCAGACTCACGAGCATCCCTCTGAAGCTGAGATCAGTCAGTTTCACATCAATCCATTAATTCTGCCCGCCTCCAGTTCCACTCTGTGATTAAATGTTTCACTTAAATGAGCAGGACAGATTCCACAATTAATGATTTTTGGGTCTCTGTAGAGGAGCTGAATGGCTCTCTCACTCTCCTTGGGCGCTGTGCTGTGAAACGGATGCCTGGCTCAGAAATGATTGTCGACTTTTCTCTCAGAGGCTGTCTGCTCCACGGACAGACGTTTAGAAGGCATAGGAGCGGGCTGCAATAGTCTGGAAACAATGTTTTCTTTTCCTGTTTTCCCCATATAGGATTGGGCAGCTGGTGGCCTGGTGGTTTGGGAGTTGCCCCTGCAATCAGAAGGTCATGGGTTTGAATCCCAGGACTGCTAGTGGCACCACTGAGGTACCCTTGAGCAAGGTACCGTCCCCCCACACACTGGTACCTAGGTGCTGTGTTCCTGGCTGCCCGCTGCTTCACTTGGTGAATAAGTTAAACACAGAGAAAGAATTTCACGCTGTGTGCTGTGGTGTGGTGTGTTCACATCTGACTATAAGAGGCCACTTTACTTTAAAATATGTATTTGTAACTTTTTAAAATTTTATATTAATGAATTCACTATATTCACCAAATTAATATATGTTGGATGTACAAAATTAGGTAACACCATAACAGTAGTTTTCATTCAAACAGTTGAATTTCCACAAAACCTGATCAGTTTGAGTAGCTCTGCAATCCCTATATGTCTCTCCAGTGTGAACCTCAAATGACATGGTGATACGGTTTATCTTCAAGGGCGTATCTTTAATAAAAGAAAAATGATCTTTTGTAATCTGTTCCTAAGGAAAGTAGCCACCAAAGATGGCAGCATAACCAATCAGCATCCCCTGAGGTTTGGGGAATGCAGAGATGAAAGCGGGTGGAACACCTTGGGTGTTTTTTTTACTTATCGAGATAAAAAGATCCAAGCTTCTAGAGGGCTGCTACTACAACGTCTAGCTAATTACATAGGCTTATCAACATTATTAATTACATAATGCAAACTACACCAGCAAGTGTTTGATATATACTTTTAAGATTAGTTAACCAGGCCGGGAAAATGTTTGATGATTTAGTGCACTGTGTTAATAGAAGCAGACTTTTAACTACATTAGCCTTGCAGCTCCAGTGTAAAAGCAGCAAGGCAAACTTTAGATACCAAACATGACTTGGCTATTCAGCTACATTTGAGGAAGGGGAGGTTTTCTCTTTTTGGTTCCACTAAGCATTGCTTTAAGGTTGTTGATGTGTTTAGGGTGGAACGTTCTGCTGGTTTGGCCTGTGAGGGGGGGCTAAGATGTTGATTAAATTTCAGGAAAAAACCCAGCCTGGAGAATAGTAGAGACGAGCGGCGCCTAAGTGCAGGCTCTGTCTGTGCATATGCAGTCCAGGCAGAACTTAATTCATATCCCTTTTAGGGGGCTGTCCATATGGGACAGACTCTGTGTGTGTGTGTGTGTGTGTGTGTGTGTGTGTGTGTGTGTGTGAGACTGCTTAGGAGGTACCCTCCTTAAAGCACTGCCTGCAATATCAGTCTATTCCCACTGACTGTGTTTCTCCCTCCACAATACATGAATGAATAATGAAATTAAAGTGTGTGTGTGTGTGTGTGTGTGTGTGTGTGTGTGTGTGTGTGTGTGTGTGTGTGTGTGTGTGTGTGTGGTGTGCGTGAAGCTCAACAGCTAATCGGCACATGCTGAGAGCTTTGGCTCAGGCAGGTGGAGGGGCATATGAGTTTTTTGACACAAAAACAAAGCACATCTGGGCTGAGAAGGTGAGTTCACCTTCATTGTCTTATGTGTCTTGTACTAACACTAGATTAATACAAATATATCACATACCTTGTCTCATTAATGAATGTATCATCTTTTATGTGCACCCATTGCCGACACAGGACTTCAGATGCACACTCAGCTTATATGGTGATTTTCCCGTGCAAACACACTTAGTTAAACTAACCTGATAATTGAAGGGTCTAGTGAGTGTGAGGAGAGGAACTATGAAAGGGTGCTAGGCATCGGCCCTCCAGGACGAGAGCTGAATATCCCTTCACAGAAAATTATTGCCACTAGCATGGAATGCTCTAGAGCAGCGGCCCACAACCTTTTTTGTGCCATGGACCAGTTTCATGTAAAACAGTATTTTCATGGACCGGTATGGATACAACTAAAAACAATGTTGAGTTTTTTTGCTAGCTTGTGGGCTACATTTTTTATTCTGTCTTTCTGTCCGTCCCAGTACCGAATGACTCACGGACCGATACGAGTCCGCGGTCCAGTGGTTGGGGACCTCTGCTCTAGAATACTCACTCAGGACTTTAAGGTCACCATTCCCCATTGCCCAGTCCTGATCCAGGTGATCACCCACCCTGCAGAGTTTACCTCCAACCCTAATCTGTTTTATGCGCATCTCGGCCGCATCTCGGGCCATTCTTGACTTTTAGTTTATGAGACACGCCCATGACATGACGAATGTTTAGGCAGCTCAAAATCCTGGATGATTCTAAAATTCTATTATAGACTGTAAATCTGTTTCACCTGTATGGTAATAGAAGCTGATAAAATGGACAATGTCTCATCAGTGTGTGTGTGTGTACAAATGTCTGTTCCTAAAATCACAAATCACTATTGATCCCATGTTTTATTTCTTGTATTGTTGCATTTTCTGACAGGAGGACGTGGACCTCATGGAGTCGTGTGATTTTTACTTTTCTGGTGGCTTAGCTGATGCTTCTGCAGAAGACTTCCCCATGGAATTCGACAGCGTTGCTGAGGATATGGACAGAGCTTCCAGAGGATCCTGTGTGGATGATCGTAGCTTTTTTGATGAGTTCCACGCTCCTTTGTCCATGTCTTCTGTTGCTGACTTCCCGACCTCTCCTGCTCTGGAAGATGTGCCTGCTAGCTCTGCTTCTGAGCCTTTTAGTTCTTTTCACCTCTATGAGCATTCTTTTACTGACCCTGTCCTCGCATGTACAAGTATAGTTTTTTCAGGTTATTCTTCGTGTGATTCTGTCCCCGCTCATCCTCTTCGTCGGAGTCTCAATGCTACACAGACCTCTGACGTTCCTTATCCTTCTCAACCCAGTTCGTTTGCCCCACCTAAGATCATTCCTCCTCCTGCCCCCAAAGCTATGTCCCTCGTCGCTGCTCACAGTGACGCTGCTTTGGTTGGTCCTCTTCCTCCTCCTAGTTTTCCTTCTCCTCCGTCCTCTGATCATCTCATCACTGCTGATGCTGCTCCCACTTCTCCTCATCTGTCTGGACGTATAATTAAACCTCACAGATGGCGTTTTGACAGTGGTGCTGCGGGCACTGTAGGTACTCTTGCCATTGAATCCACCGAAGGCTTTCACCCTGTCCCATGTCAAGCTCCATTTGGAGGTAAGAGGAAAGTTTTTTAGCTCCATGATTTTGTGATGTTGTGCATTACTTGGCTTTTGTACAATTTTACTTCTCTTTCTTTTCTTGTGTGTTTTTTTTGGGTCCTCTTTATCTGAAGCACCCTCTTGTGAACGCACAAAAGCATATAAGAAAGTTGCAATGAAACGTGATGTGAGACTCATTCCTCTTCAAAGCCAAGTGAGGAGGAACAGTAGGAGTGAACAGTACAGACCGCCTGACCAGATCAATTGGAATGAGTTATTTGACCTTCAGCACCAGGTACACCAAGGGAGCTTTAAGTATTTTCTCTATGTTTAGTTATTTGTCAATCCAGATGGTTTTGGATCTTCATTAAAATGTAATGTAAGTCAAAGAGAACATGAGGAAACAAACACATTTTGAATGATTCGTTCATTTACTGGTCAATCACCTTTAGCAGCAACAACTGCAACCAAATGCTTCCTATAACTGAAGATCAGTCTTTAGGATCACTATGAAGAAATGTTGACCCACTCTTCTTTGAAGAGTCGGTTTGATTCAGCCACACTGAATGGACAGTTGGGCTTTTTCAGCATCAATTGTCCGTTTATTTTCCTGCCACAGGATCTCATCTCAAATCTTTAGCTAGGCCATTCCTAAACCTCAGCTTTGTTTGTTGTGAAATGCAAGACGTGCACTTGCACTTTGTTTTGTATTGATGTATTCACACAGACCATTTTATTTAAATCTTGTGATCTTACACTCTGTATTGTAGTGTTAATTTTGTCACCTATTTTTAATTTCGTCTTAGTCTTAGTCTTGTGACGAAATGTGCTTTTTAGTCTTAG
>JBBIGA010000011.1:1105221-1115792 GCA_037576975.1 Alestes dentex | reverse complement strand
AGAGAGAGAGAGAGAGAGAGAGAGAGAGAGAGAGAGGGAGAGAGAGGGGGAGAGAGGGGGAGAGAGAGAGAGAGAGAGAGATACTGAGAGAGAGAGATAGAGACAGAGAGAGAGAGAAACTGAGAGACAGAGAGAGAAACAGAGAGAGGGAGAGGGAGACATGGGAAGTGAGTGCAGTATGAAAGGTGTTGTACTGAGATAGTTAGAAAGAGAAAGCAGGAGAGTAATACGCCTACTGACTATTGCCAGAACAAGCTTATACTGATGATACTGAGTTTTAAAGTTGTGACTGTAAAGTTACAAGAACACAGAATGGTAAACTGAAGAGAAGCGGACACGAATACAAAACAGCATAATCCTTTTGTTCACTCTTGGGTTTCCAACTCCGCCAGAGGTCCCAGCAAACTGCCAGATCCAGTTACTGGCATTTGAACCCTCACACATGGTTCACACTCTCACACAACAGTACCACAAACACTGAGCACCTTTCTGTAAAGTAAACAAAACCACAATAACACCAAGTAACAGTTACCCAAAGTATTTAATTGAGTCAGTTGTCAGTAAACAGCTTATTTATTTTATTACTTTTTTTTATTAATAATTTAAGTTATATTGATAATGGAATAGCAGCAGTAGTACTACAAGTGTATAGAGTCATTTTAAGCTGTTGATAAGGAATTAATCTTTTCCACCTGATTACTGAACAGACTGTTGAAATTTCGTTTTATTGCTTAATCGTGAAAACACAGCACTGTTCTTATATAGTATTTTTCAGATCAGAATTCTTGAATCGATTCTAGGAGCCTCAGAACTGCATTTCCCAGTGAGAACTGTGTGTATGTATATGTATGTCATTTTTTATTATTATTTATTTCTATGTGTGTGTGTGTGTGTGTGTGTGTGTGTGTGTGAGTGAGTGCACTTCTTCTTGGGTGTCCTGTTTGTTGTCCAGTTCTGTTCTATTGTATTTCTTCTTGCACTCTCACCCTGTTCACACCTGTCTAGTTTTGTGTTGTTCTTGTGTTGGAACCTACACTTGACTAAATGTAAAAAATAAATATATTTCCAGTGAATATAGATTTTCCCATTCCTGCCTGCAGTAGTACTTTTTAGTGCTCTTTCCACCCCTGCATATAAAGCCGTCCCGGGAAATTGCCAGAAGGTTTACAGGTACAGCTGCCTGTGGGACAGGGGCTCGAGGCCTGGCAGGAGGTGAAGTTGGAGCAGCAAGCGGTGGGATTGCACTCAGCACAGCTTTGCTTGGCAGTGTGGTTGTAAATGACAGAAGTCCTGTAATCCATCCAGAGCCAAACCGAGGCCAAATCCACCCTCATAGAGCTTCTCAGACCACGCCAAAATGGCACAAAAGACCCCCACAAACACAGCCTGGGAGACTGAAAGAGCTTGCACATATTGCATGTACAAACCACTATCCCACACTGAGACTGCTCGAATGTGCAGGCGGCGCACGTGGCTCAGGCGTCTGCTTAGCCTCGGACCGAGAATGTGTTACTGTTGTTTGCCACTGTCATTTGTTTTTATGTTTGTTTTTCTTCATTATCTGTGTCATTCCTATTTGCTGATGATACAAACACATGCTGCTTATATAATTAGAAATACTGGAAAGGCTTTCCCAAGGTGCCATAAGTGTTGAAAGTGTCCAGCGCTCCTGCCATGCCGTCATGCTTTTCGAGGTCGTTTTGTATTATTAATAAACTGTGAAATTAGTTTTTTTAGACAGTTAAAAACAAAGTGCAACTCGTTCTAAGGTGGTTCCAAACTCCAAAAAGGGCGGCTTGCAGGTGCCCTTTCACACAAATCTGAAGCAGGTTTTTAGCTTCTCTTGTAGTCATTGATGGGGGGTGGATTAGACAAGCTTGTAACAGATCATCTTAAAAGGCATCTTTTTATCTCCCCTTCAGAAAATTGCCATTAATATAAGAGATTGGGATCTTTTTTCTTCTGATAAAGTGGCTTTCCCAGCATCATCCTTCAGCCTGTTTCACACTGCATTTTAATGGTGTAGCTGCCGAGGGCTCAGGCTTAAAATAATGTATTTTCGGGCTTGTTTACTGTTTTTCACTTTGAACGAGCATTTGCAGGAAGATAAAGGTCACAGCAGAGTCACTGAACAGTACGGAGTTTGAAGGCTAGCGAGAGCCACAGTGACAATGCTGAGCTCCAGAAAAAAACCTTTCACCAGTACTATAGGCTCCCAGGGCCTGACATGATCTCGTTATGAGAATACACATCTGGGGCCTGTCTTGAGAAGGACATTCAACTTTGACAGAGTTTCTTGCCAAGTTTTAGCTTCATAAAACCCCAACAAATGTTTCAGGGCATCCTGTGAATCCAGGCTTACACACCCAAGCCGTAATCGAGCCTCATGCATACGTACATGAAAGCATGACTTCTATGAAGAACAACCAGTTATGTAAAACATGAGGAGGAGTCAATAATACTATGCAAATATACGTTATGGCTCATTCCATGCAAACTAATATACATTAAGCTTGTCTGATCATGTCACATCATGAATTTCCTTTAAAATCCATAGTTATATTTCAGCTCAGTTCACAACTCCCTAACTACCGACTCCCTTGAACATGTGTTCAAAGAAATTTTATAAGTGAAATTACAAAATGAATAAAATTCACAACTCCCTAACTACCAACAAGCTTGAACATGTGTTCAAAGAAGTTTTATAAGTGAAATTACAACATGAATAAATTTGCAGATGTGCTGTGACTTCAAGGTCTAATAGTTTTAAACAGGATGCATTTGACCCCGGTGGACTGGCGTCCCGCCATCGTGCGCGTTGGTCCCGGGTCAGGACTAAACGATTACAGAAAATAAATGAAGTAATATGTGAATGAATGAAGGAATGTATTTGACACAATATTAAGAAACAGAAAAGAATATTTAAAAACATTGGCTTTCCAAAATAACCCATACAAGACTTCAAAATGTCTATACCCTTTTTGAGGGGTACTATATTCTTCTGCTTTACACCGGATTTTTCACTGAGGTGCCCCCTTGCTGCCCACAGCTATCAGTTTGTAGCGTTGTGTTCTGAGAGTATGTTGTCTCTTGATGTGATAGTAAAATGTGGCCAGTATTTATTGTAGAAGCTTCAGACAGTAATGGTAATGGCTGATTTTTTTGTATTCTTGTTGTCAAGAATGTTAAGTGTTCTTTTTCATGAAAAAGAAAACAGCATTAGTCCTTTTCTGCGTTTTGGTCGTATAGCCAGTCCGATCTTCTACAGCTGAAGTGTCCTCTGGTTTAGCGGCATAGTCTTCCCTTGCATACAGTATTGTTTTCTTCAGACACATGCACTGTGTTCTTCATACACATTTAACTCATCTACATTCTTTGAGTCATATCTGGGAACTTTCAGCAACACTAGCTAACACCTATTGCACACCTACGGCAGGCTTGTTGTATGTCAGTTGACAAGTGCCTGCTTTGAGCTCCATTTCCACGTTGGACAGTTTGTTCACTGACTGACGAGTCTGTGTTCCCACTCACATTTAAGACAAATTACCATCCTGGTTTTCTCCAGACGTTTATTTTTATAACAAGATCATGCCTTGCTCCATGAGACTACCGATCCTATTGACTCGATGGTGCCTTGACCCTGGTGGTCCACCTCTGTCAGGGGGCTTGGGGTTTAGAAATGATCTTTCTGTGCCGAGCTAAAGCTACACCTGAATCCCAACCAAGACACGAGAAACCACAAAAGAGGTTCTTGTATATGTTGGAGAGCATTTACAGTACAGGTGACCTCAAGTCTCTCTGTGTCTGGAATCCGTGGGCTAAAACACAAATAGTGCAGAATGTGTTTTCCACACAGCACCATCTGTCTCGAGCATTACATTCATGTTAAGTTAAGCTTTGCCGCCCACTCCTTCCTTCCTCAATACTTACTAAGAATCAAGCAGTTGACATAAGTCATATTTTTATTAGATAACGCTTACCAGTGCCATTTCTGAAGATTTGTGAACCCTGTGCAAAATCCTGCTAGGGGACATCCACCCACCCAGTTATCTCGCTTTGTGTGCAAGATAGAACATAATTAACACTTCATCCATTTTGAAAAAAGAAAAAATATATAAACGCCAAGGAAAGCAGTGCGGTACGATAAACAATTATATGTAATAGTAATATGTGTTATATGTATAACACAATTATATGTATAATAACAGAGTTATATGTAATAAGAATAATATTAGAAAGGAAAAACTAGGTTGGTTAAGGCTTTGGTTAATGCTTGGTAATCATAACAGGTAATAATAACACTGCAAGACATTTTAGTGTTTAGTGTAATGTATTTATTTATTTTTCATGGGTTGATAGTACATAGCAAGCCTGTTGCTTGCTGTGGTATCCTAGGTGGTTGCTAAGGTGTTCCTAGACTATGTCATGCCTGGTGGTTGTTAGGATCCTGTGTTACCCCAGCTGGTACAATATGTGGAAGAGAAATAAAAAAATAAAATAAAATAACCTGTTCATGCTTTATTTCATAGCACATTTTATTTTAGTTACAAACCTAGTCCCTTTATGCGGAAAAAAAAACTAAAACATAGATGAAATTATAACAGTTTCAAACAACATGCATACTGTTGAAAAAGCGGGCATTCTAAAGTTTATCCTGACAGAGGTGATGATGTGCTAGCATAAATGAATAAATATAAAATAAATAAATAAATAAATAAATAAATAAATAAATAAACCAGAATGTAAATTATCTCCAGTGTCTCAAGGGCCCTAAGCAACTGCTTGCACTGCTTCTAGTGAGAAACGGCCCTGACTCTTTCCAATAAATTCTCTGTGCTAAGCCCAAGTAGGCCTGCCGTTTTGCTGCACTTGTTCTGGATTGGATCTCTATTGGAAGTCCCATCATTCTTCACCTCTAGCGAAGGGATAATGTGGGTGTCAGAGGGCACTGAAATAGTGCTAACAATGTGATGCTGTTAAACTCCAACATCTCTTTGATCTGGAGAGCACTGAATTAACCCATTTAATCCCAGTCTTTTCCCAGCTATGAGAGCGCATGACTTGTAGTCATTGGACAGCCCTTAAACACAAACTATTACAAATCATTTTAGAAAAGCTGGTGAAAACATGATTTTCTTTTTGATCACAACTATGACCAGTCAAGAACTGTACCAAAAAAAAAAAATTAATGAAAGCTCAAGAGCAAATTAGAGCCACTGTAGGTTCCACCAGTCACAGATGGGACCACTCAAATGTTCATGTCTCCTGTAAGCATGATATATACGTAGCATTAAAATATCAATAATATAATAGATAATATATAAGTACAAAATATGCCTTAGTCTTTCTCCAGTGCATGCTTGAAGTAAATGGTCCTGGTGATGTGACCAAATACACCACCCACATAAAAAATGTTCATATGACAAGACCACATATATTTATATAAAAACAAATACAGCTTTTACCTGGCAGTCTCAGTTGTGACCGCCAGGATTAAATGGCCCTTAATATACAGAACTAGGACCAGGTTCCTCTAGTGAAATTGTAGCCTCCACCATTACGCAATGCAACATTAGGCTTGTCTTCTAATGTGCCCTCCTCATTGTTACCCCTCTATGGGTCAGTGGGGAGAAGCTGAAGAGTTGCTATATTATGTGCAAGGTCATTTCTGAGCAGTCCGGCAGCTCTCCTAATGCACTTCTATGGGGAAGCTGTGAGAAGAGTTTTTATTTCAGGTCTCATATCTCATGTATTTTATACCTCTTTTTCTTGCCCTCTTCATCTCTTGTATCTATATGTTTCATCCAAGCTGAAGTGTGTCTTTTTTCCAAACTGGTCACTGCCCGATGTGAAAAGTAGAATTACTGAACGCCAAATCATATAGAACATTTTTGGGCACTTGTACATCCACAGAACTGCGCAGAGGTCTTGATGTGCTAAGCCATTTCCAAATCTCTCCAAGGGTGTTTACAGTTACCAGTTACAGTACCTGCTTCAGCTAATCAAACCTTCATTAAATTTAATCAGGTGCAGCTGATTGAATTAAACAAATCCTTTCCATGTCTGGAGTGCAGCAATCAAACCTGTGTTCTTCCAACTGAATTTTTTAAACCAACAAATCACTTACTACTAGGGTATTAATGACCAGATTTTTTCAGGTCGACTTATCCGTCAACATAGTCGAAGTCGATTCGACTAGTCGTGATGACGTCACACACATGCAGCGGAGGAACACAGGCGTCCAACATTGAGCAACTTTTATTAAAGTTCTCTGTAACATTAACAGTCAACATGACAATTAAACTAAACAAAGCAAAGGCTGATCCCTTGAATTTTCTGGAAAATGTAAGTTCACAACAGAAAGTGGGAACAGTTTAAGTCGCGGCGCCACTCAGCGTCCTCTGGACTGGACGACTCTCTGCAGTGCTAGCGTTAGCCATGTTAGCTAGCAGTGCCGTTTCAGATTCCATGCGGAACGCTGTACTTTCACACCGACTTGCAGGTTGTGCAGGTCACCGTGCTGTTTGTGTGTCTAGAGTGAGTTAATATGTTTTTGTATTTATCGTAGCGTTTTATTTATATACATTTTAATTAAGGCCTCCAGTAAGGTGTTTTAGATTAGTCAAAAGGCTATGCATGGTTTGTTCTTATTCAGTTGGTGTTTGTCCTTTTTAAAACTGATTGGTCATTTAATCACCAAAAGCAATCAAGATATTACTCGATCAGTCATATAATCGATAGTGACAGCACTAAACAACATCCCTCATTCTGCATATCTGAAGTACAAAGCTGTGTATTTTATGGAGTGAGTTTCTGGAGGTGTTTGTGTGGATTCTTGAATGTGGTCTTTTTATTTTTTGATAAGGGGAAATTCCTTTGCCATACCAGCCAGGACCCAAACTGATCTGTAGTCAGATGGATTATCTGTTGCCCTTCTGCGATGGAAGCATTTCAATATGATTTCTGTTTGCATGCAAATGGGTAGCTTTGTATGTGTGTAACTGAATGGTGTGTGTGTGTGTGTGTGTGTGTGTGTGTGTGTGTGTGTGTGTGTGTGTGTGTGTGTGAGTGTTTGCATGCATGCCGTTTAGTCTGTTATATCCACCAATCATGTCTCCATGTGACCGTACTGCCGGCTCCGGTCGACTCTGCCCTGCTTTGACTCACCCTCTCATCGCACTCAGTGGGTTTCTTTCTGCAGAGCAATGATGAGGCCCGCACCTCATTAACCTCACATTCACTATGAAGAGAGGCAGCAGGATGAACGGAAAATTCCACTTGGAATACCTTTAGATGGAAGAAATCCACATGCTTAATATAGACTGATTGGTTCAGTTCAGATATCTACCGCAGCAGCACAACATGCCAAAAAGTAGTCATAATAAAAGGTTTTTATATTTTTGATCATTTTCTGCTTCACACATGCACGCCTAAAGCTACAAATATACTTTTCACCCCTTCCCCTCCAGACATTCCAAATGGTCCCAGGCTTTTCTGGCTCTTCGGTTTCTTGCTAATTAGAGCAGAGACTGGTTCCAAATGGCAGTAACTTGATTGGTGTTTGCTGAGGAAGCTAATTACCTTCCAATGGAATTCAGGCTCGCATTTGTAAATGTGGAAGTGCACTTTTGTTCCCTTTATTAATAGCAAAGAGATAAAGAGAGTCTAAGGGGAGAGAGGAAGAGATGGGGGAGGGAGAGAGAGAGAGAGAGAGAGAGAGAGAAAGAGAGAAAGAGCTAAAGAGATTGTGATTCATATCACATATTGAGTAGGAGTCTTAATCAACTGTGTTAACTCTAAATGTGCCTCTTAGCGTTCAGCTCAATAAAGCATTCCATGTTACATTTCTGCTGCACTCAGGCAAGAGCTGGGACCACACATTTTCATTTTCAAGCAGCAATCTAAGAAATATTCAAGCATGGTTGATAATTGTTTCATACATGCAGCCTACACATCTCTGCTTGGAACGAAAACATAAACTTTCTATTAAACTCCTGCCGTTTGTGAACAATTCAGTCAAAAATGAACTAACTCTGTTCGCAGGGTGACTGTGGCTGGATGTAATTGTTGTTATAAAAGACAGGCAAAATGATTCAAACAGAGTTAATTCTATGTTGCTTGAACCAAATGAACCTTTCAAGCTTAATACATAAGAATCGATCATTGTGGTTGGAACAACACCTTGTATATGTTTTGGGTTTTTTTTTTTACAACATTTGTAAGTAAGAACTGCCATTTCCACTGGGTCATAATGTCATGATGAGCGGACTCATAGAAGTGATCAACAATGGCGTAGAAAAAATGAGGTACATTAACTTACAAGTTCATACTTGCAGTTAGTGAGAGAGGCTCTGTCAAACACTTTAACAACTATATTTTTCATCACAAAGTAAGAAAATATCTTGCGGTAAACTGAAATACATTTTTTAGAACATTCATAGAACGATTTGTTAATGAATTTATGCATAACTTGCTTCTAAATTAATTGTTTTGAATGTATATAGGGAAATATGGACTTCTCTAGTTGCTTACTTTGGCGGGATTTAGTAGAAATAATGCTGTAATTAACCCCTCCATTTGGAAGCTGCACTTTAACCTGGCTATTTACTTCAAAACAGTGCTATTTTAGAAAAAGGGTGATACACACATTTCAACAATTAAAGAAAAAAATGTCAGGTGGTCTTCTTGGTCAGTCTCAAGAAACATTTGTCCACTTTCTGACAGAATCCACTTAACTAGCAAAAAAAAAAAAAAAAATCAATGGGACATTTTACCCCAGGTTACATCCTCCCTTACTTAAAGCATTTGTGGGATTCTGAGTGCAGTACGGTGTGCACTTCAGTATTCATGCTGAAATCTGCACTCTTGTATCTGTCTTATATTTTCCATATAACCATTTTACACATGGTTTAACCTGCAGTAACCTTCAGCCTTCTCAAGGCAATTTCCTTCCGCAGGGTGAGCGCGTTCCGGGCTCGAGTTCTTCGGGACTCCCCTTACACACATCGGCTCAGACAGCTTTAAGTGTAGCTTCAACCTTCACACACACACACTCAGACTCACATTTAGTCTCAATTTTACCCCGGGCCATTTCTGAGGCATTTAGAAAAATCTAGTATTTCTTATTGGTTACTGGTTACAGCAGCAACAGACTGCTCCCCTTTGAGATGTTATCGTTCTTTGTAATGGGACTTGAAACTGCCACCAGAGAGATTAATGGCCACCTTTGAACAGGCACTCTGGTGATTTTTATACGCTTTCCAGCTCGCACGGCCTGAAACTTGGGGGTTAGTCCATGAGGTGAAAGAGAAGTTATTATGTAGTGATTTATTTATTCTAGAGCCGCCGTTGTTTTGGCTTTATCTCACCACTCCACTGTAGTGACTTTGGCAAAAGGATAAGTGGAGAACTGGAACAATATTGTACTGGAAGAACACTGTGACTTTGTGTCAGATGGAGGATGTCGGAAAACACTTTCAAAAGCTTCAAATCACCATGTTTTTTTGCCTTTGAGCATTTGAGCAGAGTTAATGCAGAGCTTCCTGTGTTTATAGTCCATAAATAATACTGTCATATTTCTTGCCTATAGGGTGTTTTTTGTGAACCAGTGTTTAACAGTGAAGCTGGCCTGTATGACACTGTGAAAATTGATTTTGTACTCCTTTGTCTCCCTTGTGTTCTCAGAGTCCCTCTGTACTTGTCTGCTTTGTACAATAGATGGAGATGTATTTTCTGGATAGAGCGAAAATGCATGAAAACAGTACAAAGAAATGAAGAGAAAAAAAAAAAAAAACAAGCGGTAGGAAGTTGTAAGAAATCAGTCACCGACATTCTTTTGTAAGAACGATAAATAAATAAATAAAAAAGATGCATTTAGAACTCATTCAGCAAACTTACCACATTGATGTGTCAATCACAAGAAATAGTGGAAACAGTAGTGGGTGTTTATTTTATGTTGAGGTCATTGTGACCTCATTGAAGGTTTAATGTCAATTTGACAGATTTTTTTTTTGGTTTCATTTTCAATTACTTTTCCTAATTTAATGTGAACAACTGGGTAAACACAAAAATTAACATGAGGATGTTGTTTTCAGTGTCCAGTACACATTCTGTTCTTTGGGGTCAAGTTGACTTCAGGCTGTTTTAGCTCTTTTATAACACATTTAAGAAATATTAACATTTTAAACACATATGTTATGGAGGGCTCTGTAATAAGCAATTTTATCTCCTTCTACTTTTGGCTGCTCTGTTTTATTAGGGGTCTTCATAGCGAATCAACAGTCTCCATTTCCTTCTGTCCTCGGCCTTCTGTCCTCTTACACCAACTGCCTGCATGTCCTCCATCACCACATCCATAAACCTCCTACTAGACCTTCCTCTTCTCCTCTTCCCTGCAACTCCATCTTCAGCATCCTTCTCCCAACACACTCAATCTCTCCTCAGCATCCTCCTCCCCACACACTCAGAGTCTCTCCTCAGCATCCTCCCAACACACTCAGAGTCTCTCCTCAGCATCCTCCCAACAGACTCCGAGTCTCTCCTCAGCATCCTTCTCCCAACACACTCAGAGT
>JBBIGA010000011.1:1087121-1097823 GCA_037576975.1 Alestes dentex | reverse complement strand
CTCTTTTTCTCTCTCTTTCTCTCTCTCTCTCTCTCTCTCTCTCTCTCTCTCTCTCTCTCTCTCTCTCTCTCTCTCTCATAATGCCTCATTCACTGTCTCCCCTCCTTTTAACAGGGGGTTCACATTCACAAACACTCTCTCATTGGTCTGTGCACATTCACAGAACATCCCTAAACTGTGCAAAAGTTTTAGGCCATTTAAGTGAATGTAAGCCCAGTTTTCTGGACAGTAAACATATTTTTGTTTTAAAAAAAAAAAACAATAACATGAAATGAAATACAAACAAAGAAACACATTGGGAGGTCCAGTATTCTTCTTACTGAAGCCCATTATTTATGGTAACCATCCAGTCAAGGTCAGATCATGTCTTGTGAGACCCCTGAGAATAAGAGTCATTGGATGGGCCTACACAATCCAACAGTAAAACATTAAACAAAGCAACAAAGTCCCACTTCATATTAAGTGGTTTTAATAACCGCACAGTTACACATTAACAATGCATTCAAAAACAGTGCTTGTTTGTGATGTAATTATGGTTACAGTTGGATTACAGCGGTAGAGATGATATAATGCACACATGTATCAAACTCGGTTTTACTTGTGTAAATAAACAGGTGTAGTCTGAAACCTGTAACAATATAATGTTGCATGTATGATGGGATGAACCACTGTTTTTCTAACCGAACTTTTCTGATTGTGACAGGATGTGTGAGATTACCTACATTATGGTAGAACTCGCTCTGCCACTGCACTGCACCAAATGTCCTGTTCACCCTAACACACTAATGTAATTTAAAGAAATGTAATATCAAGAAGCACTTGTGTAATTACTTGTATAAAGATGAAGTTAACCACGTTTATTTTCATAAGATGTACTACTGTAATCCATTTATCAGTGAATAAATTGCCTGTGGTTTCAATGTTGTTACATTGTAGTAACTTTGTTACTACATAGTTATAAGAGACAATGTGAAGTGGGACCAAAAATACAAATAAAAAAAAACATGTATTTATTTGAGTATTTATTGTTTTAAAAGTGTGATTTCTAAGGCCATTTCACATCCCATGATAAGAAACCCGAGGGGCCTAAGAGCAGCAATTTCTTCATTTGTTTCCTTTATTTAGTAGTTTGCACAGGTCCATTTATGTTCAAACACGTACCTCAAGTGTGTGCAAAAGTAGACTGATGGAAAATAAGTACACATGCTCCGCAGAGAACACACTTTAGTGTATTTTAACGCAGAATTGCTGTCTATTTGCTAACTTGAACATGGTGGGATAAAGCAAAATATGGCCTGTGCAAGAATGATGGCATATAATATCTATTATATGTGATATAATTACCATAATTTACCTTTTACTGTTCACAGAGATGTTAAACTTAATAGAGAGTAATTATATACATAGAAATGTGCAGTCATTTTAGAAAAATCCCATTTTAAGTCTGTTCTCTGTAGATCCCATTTTAAGTCCATCGCTCATGTTCACTGAGGAGGATGAGTCATGCCATCTCCACCTAGATAAAGGCTATAATAAGATATGCTAGAAAGCAGTCGTGTATTATGTCCTGTTTCTACCTGCAGTCCAGTTTTCCGAGGATTTTATCTCTAATCTAACCACATTGATTTTTAGAAAGGTCAGGTAGGGTGGGGCTAGTATTGTCTGTTTTTATGGGTCTGCAACAAACAGCTGCCTCTCTTAATACTGCATACTCTATATTCCAGCCAATATACAGTCATGGAAACAGCCACCAGCTTTCATATATCTGTCCTTTTACCTTATGCTCTGCCTGACTGTGTTTTATTATTAAGACTTCATCAGTATATTGATTGCTAAATCCACATTAAGTACTGCTCTCATTAAAAAAACAAATCCCATTCAACGTCATGAGGAACTGTAGTGGACAATTTTTTTTGTCATGACAGTTTGTCACATGCTTTAATGTCTTGACAGCTTCTGTCACTTCATGCTTTATGTTCTTATTAGCCATCATGACATTAAATATTATGACATCTGTCATGACAGTTACTAGAAATGGTAACAATACTGGCAATATCACTGGACATAATCTGTCATGACAATTCATGACAGCATATGACATCTGCTATGAAGTGTTTATGGCTTGTTTATATCAATGTTATGTAAAAGGTAAAGGGGTGTTTAGCAGATCCCCTTATCCAGAGCGACTTACAGGGTCAGACCCCTGGAGACACTGAGGGTTAAGTGATTTGCTCAAGGACACAATGTGGGGGGGGGGTTGAGCCTGAAACATTGTGATCAGCGGGTTCACAGGCAAGTGTTTTACCCACTAGGCTGCTACCACCATCTTGTTATGATAAAGTGTAACTATTTTTCTCAAAGGGCATACATTCCAAAGACTTTTTACTTTTATAGTACGTGAAAGGTTAATGTTTTAGGAAAGATGCGTAATGTTTTCTTTATGTAACCAGTGTTTCTGGGATCCCATGGTAACCCAGTGTGAAAATAACTTACATCTGTTCGTAATCGTGCATCTTGTTAGTCCTGAAATGAATCAGCATTACACTCCAGGCCTTCATTTTCTGAAACTCACAACTTTAAAGTTTGACGAACCAGAGGAATGAAACTAGGTCCAGACTGACCAGTGGTTCACAAGACTATGAGCTGGGAAAGTGAAATAGGCATTGCCTCATACAGCTCTATTCCGCTGGCATGTGAAATTATGGGATTCCATTGGGAGACCAGGCACTGACACATCTCTGCATATAACTTCAAACCCGTGAGAGGGATGAATGTAGGTTCAAATCAACAACCCTGAGATGTGAAATGTTTCACAAACTTGTTTTTTGCCGTCATTGCTGGGCCTCTAGGTCAAAATGGCAGTATTTTTCAATTTCAGTTCGCGCTTTAAGAAATCACTATCAGACAAAAAAACAGAAATGTGAAAATGTCCACAAATCATGCATGTCAGTTTGAAGCTGGTCCCATTTCTCTGGATGATCAACTTTTGAAATTATGTGTTGTAGAAAAAGCCTCAAAATGTTATATTGGCAAATAACTGGTCAATGGTGTGAATGAATGTGAATCAGGACTAAAGAAATTCACAACTGCTGGCACTGCGAAACACTACAATAGCTGAGAGAAACTGAATTGCTTTCTGCAAGCTATCTTTACTATAATTGTAGGCCCAGATTTTTGATGGACAGGCTAATCAGAATGTTAGGCTGGTTTAATGTTAGGAGCCAGCAAGATATTTCGTATTCAGCTCAATTGTGGCATAGTCTAAACCACTAGCTGCTGTAGCATGATTTGCTGACAACATTTTTATCAGTTTTACTTGTTATGCATATCAACAGCACACAAAAAAAAACAGAAAATGCAACAGTATACTAAATGGGAGAAAAACTTTAGATATTTAGACAGGAATTTGTTAAGAGATATGAGTCAGCAGTATTTGCTCTTATCCACAGTGACCTGCAAAATGCAGTGAAATCCCAAATGATACAAAGAAATCACAAAATCTGCAGTAATTGATCAATAAAATAAGGCAGCTACCATAGCTTGATACAATCAGGACAAATTACACGCAGCTTTTGTTTAAATAAGTAAAAATATATAATGCTGTTAAGTGCAGAGGGTTATTAAAGATAAACAGTGCTTAAGAAGAGTGAGTGAGTTAAAAAAGGTGTAACCCCAGTAAACGAACTGACCTCAAAAGTTCATTCCTCCACTGGGGAACAAGAATACTGAAGCAGGCCTTCCATTATGAAAATGGCTTGATTTCGATGAAGGACGTGTTGAGTGCTTAGAAGTCCAAGGCCAAAGTTGGCGTGTGGGTACAAGGTGCTCCAGTTGCAAGGTGCAGCAGTAGCCATCTTTTGAAGCCTGGAATGTGAGTTCTAAAGCTTTTTTATCTACTTTGTAACTAAGTGGTGTGGGTGGAAAAAAAAAGAAAGGAAAAAAAAGTAAATCAGACATGCAGTTCAATGTGAGCATTCCTTAAAATGCTGGATCTCACTAATAAACCTGCTAATGAGGCACCTAAGCATCAAACACTTTCTCACGCATTGGTTTGCCAAAACTACACAAACAGCTTCTAATGTGGGAGTAATAAATAAATCATGGTCCCAAGCCAGTGGAGATGATCAGTGTTACTGAGCTTTTTGAAGAATTAACAACTATAGCAGTAATGGTGCATTTAGAAGTTACTGTGTTGTTTTCATTACTGTTTTCATCACAGCGTGCTCAAGGTGTGCGCGTGCCATGACATGAGGTTCCATATTTTGTTGTTTGCGGAATATTATCATGATCGACAGATCATTGCAGTGCTGCATTCAATACGTGAACAAGATTCTGAATGAGCTAAAGTAGATTTCTGGATGGTTTCCCCTCATAATAAACGATAGAGATAAGTGTGCTGTTCATGACTCATTTTCGGGAGTGCATGTCTTCAGTCACTCCTAATAGATTATTGAAATATCAGATGTGACGTGTCAATGCTTAAACCCCCTCTCTCTTTCTCTTTCCCACTCTTTCCTTTTCTCTTTCTTTCTCTCTCTCAGGCATCTCCATGCCCATCCCAGTCATAGGTCTTAACAACAAGGACAAAGTCTTTGTGAACGACAGCTGCGTTCTGAACGAGGAGCGCTTTGTGCTGGTCGGCTCCTTCGTGGCCTTTTTCATCCCTCTGGTCATCATGGTGGTCACGTACTGCCTCACGGTGCAGGCCCTACAGCGCCAGGCATCTGTCTTCCTCTATGAGGCCAAAGCCTCTTCCCAGCAGCGCCTGCAACCCCCAGCCCCACCGGCTTCCCAGCTAGCTCCACCTCCTGCCCCTTCACGCCGCAGCAGCCTGAACTGCCTCCGGCTGGGGGGAGGGGACGGCAACTCTCTGAGCCCCGCCACCCTTTCGGACAACATCTCCATCATAGGCAGTTCAGAAGCTCCGTCTCAGCTCAACTCGCCTGCAGGACGGGACCCGGGCGGGGCCCATGGCCGCCGTGGTATGATGCAGGCCATCAAGAATGAGCGGCGGGCCTCTAAAGTCTTGGGCGTGGTCTTCTTCCTCTTCTTGCTCATGTGGTGCCCGTTCTTCATCACCAACGTGCTGTTCGTGTTGTGCCGGGGAGCATGCAATGAGCCCTTGCTCTCTGAACTGCTCAACGTCTTTGTCTGGGTGGGCTACATCTCCTCGGGAGTGAACCCTCTGGTCTACACGCTCTTCAATAAGACCTACAGACGGGCGTTCTCCAGTTACATGCGCTGCCGGTACAGCCGAGTGCGGCTCAAGCCCATCCCCATCTATTCCCAGCCCTGCCCCTCCCACGCTGCGGTCACACCCCTCCTGATCTGCGGCAAGGTGGGAGTGGACCGGAACAGTAACTGCCGAAATGGAGATGGGAACGGGCTTGGGAATCTAGAACCCCCAGACACGGACACAGATGCAGGACTGGAGCTACGGCCCGGGATGTCAGCTTTGTCCGTCAACAGCTGTCATTCAGTCCCAGAGCACACCAGCAGCGTTTGATTGGCTCCAACTAGGTCTTCTGAAAAAGTGAATCTACCGAACGGTGCAGGGTCCTCAACGTCAGCTCGAAGGACTTACCTGTGTTTTGTGTTTTCCCTTGGGATGTGTCTGCATCTTTCTAGTCATAGAAAGGAATGATCCACACCCCAATGGAACTCATAGCAGCGCTGTGATTGGCTACCGTCACTACCTCTGGCTGTGACACAGTCATTCTAGAATGTATGCTGGTGTGGAGCACCACGGACTGACCCTGGGTCAGATGCGTCGGGGCACTCAGCACTGTGCAGGAATGAAACATAAGTTATAAGTCTATGTGCCGGTTTCCGGGACGTATATTAAGCCTGGCCTAGGACTGAACAGTAACTTCAGTGGTGGCTGATCATTGAAAAGTCATTTTAGTCTTGGCTCAAGCTTAATTTGCATCTTAGAAACCAGGGCTGTACTAAAACAAGAACATAGTCCCTTGATGGAACTATGTGTTTGAACAGGTTCAGATATCTGAATGCCAAATAATAACTGTGTTGCATGGCTTATTCAATAAAACAGGATCAAACAGTGTGAACTGCTCAATATCCGGAGAGGCTTCCAATCTGAGAGTGTGTGGCGCCCTCATGTGGTCCACCACTGAAGTTGCAGGTGGCTTTCGTGGGGGAAGGAGCAAAAAGAGGGTGACCGATATTCTAAGAAACAAAAAGTGAGGCATCAGAAGAAGTACAACAGTTACATTGAGGCTTTGAAGTTATGCTGGCATTACATACATTTGCTTCAATACATTAACATCACTGGTAGATAATAGGAGTTATCTATGCATAATAATCCATGTGAGATTAGAGGTTTATTATTATGTCATATACAGCAAGGGGAAAAAGTATTCACAGATGTCTGTTCTTGTTATTTTATTTAACTCCAGGGCATGTATCCACTTCACATTTACATACATAATGTCATTTGACTCTGAAATATGAACAAAAATATGAATAAATAATTTAAAGAACAAAATTGATGGGCACTATATTAACATACGCTAAAAATGAATCAAGTTCTACGTTTAAGTCATAAAAATACAAATATTCTTATGAAAATCGCATCTGGTAACATTATTAAAGAGATTGCCAACATTTCATTCAACAAGCAGCAATCACAGGTGTGGGAGTTTTCTAGACCAGAGAAAGCCGCAGAGCCCCAGTAAAAACCTTAAACATCCTTGTCAGTACAACTGGTTTGATAATACGCAACTGGAAGTTAATGGAAGCACAACTAATTGTCCCACACAGGGGTGCAATGCCGATTTTCTTCCAGATTAATGATAAGGAAGGTAAGAGAGAAGAGCTACAGGACAACCACGAAAGCAAAAGAAAGAACTGTTACATAGAGAAGAACAAATACACAGCAGCGAACCACACAGCAGTCGTCGCAATTCCTGCACCCCATATAAGAAGTCTACAAAAAGTTCAGGGAAGCATGATTTACATGATTTTGGAACGGTGTACTCTGATCAGACAAAACAAAAATAAAAGTCGGCAATAATGTATTCATGTCTGGAGGAAGAAGAGTCATATCTTCTAAGGACATCATATCCACAGTGACGGGGCGAGTACCATGATATGAAGCTGTTCTCAGAACACGGCTTTGGGCATTACACATCATCAGAGGAAACGTGTGGATGCGATGTTCCAATGCGATACGCTGGGAAATATTTTATTCTCTCTTAGCCAAGAAAGGGGAGAAGATGTTTCATCTAGACAAACACGGCCAAAACAACTCAGGGTTTATAAAAGCTAGGTGAAGGTGCTTGCACAGTCCATCATCTCCTAACTTGAGTCCCATGTAAGATTTAGGGGTTTAAGATTATGGAGGATTATGAAGGATTTCAAGTCCAACAGAGGACCCTCATAACCTTTGTTGAACCGAAGTTGAAGCACAATGCTGCCTAATGATTCCTTCTTTCTGCAGATTTCTCAAAGACATTCAACAGGGCCAGAATGTACTAATGTTATTTTGTATTTTTCCGTACCAGTTTATTTTTCAAAACATATTTGGCGATGCTTCGGAATGCATAGTTTTATTTTCTTGTCCAGAGAACAAAGTTCATTTCAATGCGTGTACATTCGAAGTGGATATATGCACTGAACCTTCATTTAATAACACAAATAAAATCATACGGATAGTTTTTCCCCTCACTGTAACCTGAAGGTTAAAAACAGAAAAGGCCCGAAAGACGTCTTCAAACCCTCTTAGAACAGCCAGTCACCTGTAGTCGTGCATTGTAGAATGGAATGCAGTTCAAATTGTAACGCACATTTCTGATCAAAGCATGCAGTGTGTGGGCAGGTGTGGCGCACCAGAGCCGTGTTCCAGGACACCCAGGTTGAAAAAAAGGTTTGCCTCTTGTTTCCAGATTCTGCTGAGAAGTTCGAAAAGCTACTCTCTCAAGGATTTCCTTTCTCTCGTGGCATGCCTTCTGGGCCGCTCGCTTTGAAGAGGTCTCTCCTCAAGCGAATTCGGAGGTCAGTTCTCTCGCAGTGCTGAGATGAATTGTAACGGCACGGCACAGCATTGCGTACAAGGGCCAGATGAGAAACATGGTGTATTCTCAATGGGTAGGACAAGCCACATCTCTGACGGTCCAAGCCAGTCTGTCGGCTCCAAACCGTGTATCCTGAGGAGCCGTAGGAACGTGTTCTTGTGTAAAATGCTGTAAATGCTTGCTGTTTTGTGAGTGTGTAGAATTTTAGTCCTCACTATGTATTAAACACCCCTCCCTCATTCAAACTGCCATTTTATACCAAAACCTGTGAATGTCTGTTCAGATCACTCCTCCGGTTTGAATCCTTTTGGCATTACCTTTTCTTGTGTTGCTGCTATTTATTTAATAAACGTCCATTATCATTTGTGCTGGTGTATTCATTGTTTTGCAGGCCAGAGCATTGTAGTTTAACGTCTTTACCACTGTAATACACCGAATTCAACTGAAAGGTATGTGTAAGTGGGACAGTGGGTCAAAATGACCAGTTGTCATTCCAGTTTCACTGTCCGGTGGTGGAATAAGTGAATCTCAGTTCAAGTTTCTACCTTAACAAGCCATAAAACCTGAGCGAAGAGGTAAACATGATGTATTACTATGCAAATCAGCAATAGGTCTCCTTAAACTGAAGTTGAGGACACAGATTCACTTTTTAACTAACATAGTTTCAGGACAACTGACCGAGCAGTGAACAGAGGGGGTCTTCAGACTGTTTCTCACTGGGGGTTTTTGACCTACATTAAATTTCATGCCAAAGTGTAAAACAGATATGCAATTTTCAGAGCTAACTGTTTGATTAGTGCTCCAGTTTCTCTTTATTAAACCTTATGTTAGAGTTTGTGGGCACCTGCTCATTAGGGATTTCCTCTGAAATCCAGAGGATTAATAGGGAGTTTGCCTCTTCTTTGATGTAGAAACTGCCCTGTCTGAGGAGGCTTTACACTAGATGCTGGAACATTAGGATGAGGGTTTGATTGTTCTCAGCCATAAGAGCATTACTGAGGTCAGGTACTGATGTTGGGTGATTAGCTCTGGATCACAAGCACTCCAGTTCGTCACAAAGGTCCATGACTGCGGAAAAAGTAGTTCCACAAAGCTGGAGGGCTTTACACCGCTCCAGTCGATGCTTGGGATTGGGCATGGTGACCTTTGCTGGTGCTCTATAGCACTCATTTCTATTATGAATACTCTTCTGCAGAGATTATGATCCAGTGAAAACAACTGGCATCCAGCTGAAGATACACTCTTGATATTTCACAGTAAATCTCCTAAACCACATCCACAAGCCTGCATAAAAACCCAAATGCAGTCTGAGTGGGTTGAGAGAAGTTTTATGGATGTCTTTATGGAAAAGATTTGTGTGCATTTGGGGCAGATTTGGGGCACCTGGTAGTCTAATGGTTGGGGAGTTCAATCCCAGAACTACTAGTGGCATCTCTGAGGTACCCTGAGGCAAGGTACTGTCCCCACACACTGCCCCCACTGCTTCACTTGGTGAAGGGTTAAATACAGAGAAAGAATTTCGTGCTGTGGTGTGTTGTGTTCACACCGGACTACAAGGGGCCAACTCAGGTGTTTGCCTCACAGTAACACTTAAGAAGCAGACTGAACCCCGCCATCAGAGGTACGTGGAGAATGGTGAGCAATTCATTTTTCTTTTCTTTTAACAGTTTAAATTATATTAGACCTCACTAGATAATTGCTGCCGAATCAACATTTGGAGCAACACCGCCTCCTAGTGAAGGAACAAAAGGAATGAGCAATGAAATCTGTGTGTTGCAGTCAGCTGCTTTGTTTTTATTTTTTGGGTTTGAATTCTACATCTTAGTTTTATATAACGATATTACGATCCAGACTAGCATTATGAAGCGTAGTGGAAATATAATGCAAAACCATTCCAGCATTACTGGTGTGGTGCATCTCTCTGTGTCCGGGGTACTCTGTGGTGAGCTGGGATTTTAGACGCATGCGCAGTAGAGTGCTCCGCTGCCGCTGCTGCTGCTGCTGCCAGGGAAACACACACATATTACACACACACACCCACCCACACACACACGAGAGAGAGAGAGAGGCAGCAAGCATCAGTCTGATACATACACCTCAAAACCAGACCTCCATAAGAGCCGTGGAGAAACAGGAGGCGATGTAAAACCAAAACAAAAGGAGAGACAGAAGAGAAGGACGAGTCTGAACCAGAGAAGCTCCTGCTCCTGCCCAGGTAAACCTGCACATTTCATCTCGAAGCTAACCAGCTAAAGCTAATCTCACTCTTTAATGCTGGATGTCTGCAGAAATTAGGGCATATTCTATTTTAAAGACGAGGGTTTTGTGAAATGCCTAGTTGAAATAACGCTGTCTGGCGTAGAAACCACTAACAGCGCAAATCTGTGGCTCGCCACCTTTTGTTTATGCCTCTGTGCCACCCTTACCTGCCCCCTGACTACCCTCGGGCTCAACCTGGCTCTTATTCTCCTGTTTCTTCATCAAATCTTCCAGTTCCACCTTAAATCCTGCAGCTGATGCACTGGAAACTGCGCCATTTAAGGTGGAGCTGAAAAATTCAGAGGAAGCCTCTTCCAAATTGAAGGGCCTTATTTATGGACCTGAGCTGGTTGTTGACTTTGAGACACAGTATAAGGTAATGCATGCATGTCATTTTGAAATAACACAGG
>JBBIGA010000011.1:1065554-1076033 GCA_037576975.1 Alestes dentex | reverse complement strand
GTGTGTGTGTTTGTGTGTGTGTGTGTGTGTGTGTGTGTGTGTGTGTGTGTGTGTGTGTGTGTGTGTGTGTGTGTGTGGCAGAGAGAGAGAGAGACCATCTGTCAGGTCCTGGACAGCTCTCTGTTCACCCTCTATACACTCCAGTTGAAAATCCCTTTGCTTTAAAAAGCCTTAAGCTGGATTTTCTCTGGTGTTTACCTAGCTCTGCCATGTCTACTCTCCAGAAAAGCTGTAAACTGACCAGAGACCTCCCCCCTGCTCTTATCTTAACCTCAACTGCAACGGGAAGAAAAAACTCAAAACTGACTTCAAATCAGGATATATAAAAAGGATAATATACTGTATATATAAATCTCTATAACTTCTTCGCAGTATTGCTGACCCTCTTCCGGCCCAGCACTCCTGGTCTTGCAGTGTGAGTGGGTCTGTCCGCTGGTCCTGCGGTCAGTGTCACAATACGAAAACTTTATTGATTATAGAGGAAACTGCTTGCGCTATGACTGCACAGACACACAGAGGCACAAAGACAAGAACAATATGAAATATCAATGTCAGAATTAAACAAAGTCAAAATAAACCTCTCCAAAAAAAAACTCTGGAAACACTAAATACTCTATGCTTTGCTATATACACCAGAAGTTTGGTCAGTAAGAGAGGTGGATATAAATACTACAGATAAATAATAAAAATTACTGCTGAAGTAGTTAACTAGTTAGCACAAATAGTGGTTCAGAGAAGAGTGCATGAGATGTTGAATGCAACCAGTCATATTTTGACCTTATTCTCTCCCCCCAAGTAAGACCCCACTAAGAATTGCCCATATGTTCTTGTGATCTCCCCTGTCGAGTGATTGCCACCAGCTTAGCCGGATGACCCATGCTTTATCTGTGACTTATGTAACCGACTACCACACATTTCAAGGTGCTCGCGTCTGTATATGACCAAAATGTGAACAGGCGTATGTAATTATGTTGGAAATTAAATATAAAAGCACAGTTATTAAAGTGCAGTGCATCAATCAATCAAATGAGGATCAATGGGGATGAGATAAGGTGATCAGAGTGCAGGCCTTGACCGTGTCCTGGTTCAGGCCTGGACTCCGATCACCTTAACCCACCAGCCCCCCGCCCTCATAATGTTTTGATGTACTGCACCTTAATAACTGTGCTTGTATATTTAATGTTCAACATAATTATATACTTCTATTCACATTTTATTTCACATCTTATTCATATATATTTTGTCATATTTAAACTTAATTTAAATGTAATTTTTGCTTCTGTTCTACTGTTATTTTATCTTTTTTAATCCTCACGGTTGGGCACTGTACAACAACAAGCATTTCACTGCATGTAATACTATGTATTAGGCATGTCGTGCTATGTATGCGACAAATAAAATTAAAATTTGATTGGATTCAATTAGATTTGATCTTGAAGCGATGCCCACAGTTGTTCTGTGTCTGTACATGTGCAGTGAGTCTTACAAATGCCTTGTATTCGCTGTCCGAGGCTGTAAGTGGAGTAGCATTTCTCATCTTCTACAGTGTTGAGACAGATAGCAAGATAACAGCACAGAAATCAATTTCCTGGTCATGGATGACTGGCATCACTGCAAATTGAACTCGGGTTCCAGGGATAGAAAGCAGTCTTCTCAGCAACTGCACCCCTAGTCGTGTAGTTCTGGCCGAAGCTTGACCTTTGAGAGTTTGACCTAATCATTTTCAGAGGCTCTGGGTAAGAACACATTTCGAATCAAGCAGAGATCCCGCTGTGGGCTTCAACAAGAGTGTTTCTTTCTTTCTTTCTTTAAAAATTTATTATTTCTTTTTTTTTTTTTGTTCTCAGTTTCTCTGCAGGACATAAATATGAGGAAGGCGTTTAAGAGCTCCACCACTCAGGATCAGCAGGTGGTGTCACGGGCCTCCATCCCCAACCCTGTTATGGAGATTTACCATCACGGAGACAAACCTCCTCCACTCAATATCCTCAGTCCATACAGGTCAGACCTTTATCATCACCACCAGCAGCATCACAATCACATTCATCAAGTTAACATTTCAGCCATTTAGGTCACATATCGTATTTCATCCTCTTCTTCATATATACCATTCATAACAGAAAGAAATTATTAAATGGAAAACGTTTAATACTACTAAGTTTATTACATCGTAACAGCATGATCATGCTAACAATGCATTATTATAATAGTTAATCATAATCTGCGTAGAGTCATTTTTCAACCTCAAGATTTCTTCAAGTATCAGGAATTCTGGATGTTAATTTTGTTGTATGTTTATTTAAAAATAGTCATTTTTCTGTCATTTTATAATCATCTAAAGCTTTGTCAAGTAATTTAGATATATCAAACATGACTGATTATTGGAAATCCACCCTTCACTATCGTTACTAATTCATTACTCAAAGCACTATTGATGGGGATCCCAAAACGGTAATGTATCATAACAAAACTATTTATCTCCAGAATGGTAAGTCTATAGGAGAAGGCAAAAACTTTAAATGTAAGGTAATGTAACAAGATTTTTTACATGTATTTGGAGCATCTCTTTTTTTCATGTTTTTATTCATGTTTTGATGTTCACACAATAGAAAAAAGCAACTGCTGTACTAAAATAATTAAAAAAGAAATAATCAAGAGGCATGATTTTGTATTTTGTCGTTTGTCATCTGTTTTGACCGTTACTGTTAACATTTTTAGAACAGTTTACTGCCATTAATAATTACCAGTCACTACTAATACTATTAGGATTCTACTGATTTGACAAATGGTCTGTACTGATCAGCCCCAACATTAAAACTACAGACAAGCATAGGCATAGTTTACACTGTTTCAATATGTTGCCACTACTTTTTTAGGGATTGAGAAACTCAATCCCTGCCACTATATGAAAAAGGAGTGTATCCCAAATACTTGGCCTCCAAATTCCCCAGATCTCAATTCGACTGAGCAGATGTGGAATGTGCTGGGCAAACCAGTCTGATTCATGGTGGCCCCACTTCACAACTTGCAGGATTTAAGGGATGTCCTAATGTCTTGATGCCAGATACCACAGCACACCCTCAGAGGTCTTGTGGCGTTTATGCCTTAATGGGCATGAGGGGGCCTGACCAATATTAGGCAGGTGGTTTTAGTGTAATGGCTGATCACTGTGTAGTATCAGTGAAGAAGTGTGAAGAGACATCAGACTTGCGTAGCTGTTTTGTATCTTTCCTGCAGTCCAGATTGCCTTTCAGAGATTCGCCCTGTGTGTCCGGATAAAATAACAGACATGAGAGGGAGAGAGACCAAACATTTATCGCCTTCTGTTTCCATCAGCTTGAGACAAATAAAAGACAAGGAGAACACTGCGCTCAGTGAATAAATAATATCAGCCTTGTGCGCGCCTCAACCCCCCCATTGCTCCCTCACTCACTTTGTCTCCCCCTCCCCAGAGATGACAAAAAGGATGCGCTGAAGTTCTACACAGACCCCTCCTACTTCTTCAACCTGTGGAAGGAGAAGATGCTGCAAGCCACAGAGGACAAGAGGAAAGAGAAGAGACGGCAGAAGGTGTGGGCACGTGTGTGCCGTGTGTGTGCAGTGTGTCTGTGTGTGTGTGTTTCTTTTGTAGTTTTGTTTTCTTGTAGCTTTACAAGATTTTTTTGCTGCTTGGGTGTTTATATTCAGTTGCTGCCTCCATTGCTGACCATACTCATTACAGATACTAATCCTGATGATTCGCTTTATTCTTCCTCCAGGTTTTCACATCCCTCCCCACACAAACACACACAGTCGAATGCAAAGGTTTAAAATTGTGTGCTTTGTTGATTTGTATTCAAGTGCAAAGTAACATTCCCTACCATGCACAAACTTTAATATTTCATTTTTCTACTGATACGAATGCACAGTTTTTAATTTATTTGCTGTGATTAACGCATTGGAAAATGCCTTTTGCTCAAGTGACATTTTATGTCATCTGTTTTTTTTTTCTGACATGTTCAATTCAGCAGTTATGTATTAATTATGTATTAAAACGTGCAGAAGTGTGTTCACTGTCCAAGATGTGTACCTATTTTCACTTAGGGAATCAACAAACAAAACTGCATGAGCACACGCACGTGAACCACACAGGCTTGCCTGGACACTCATACCAAGTGTTACACATTGCAGATAAAATCAGTAATTGGTTTATTATTACTGCTTGTATAGAGAATGTTGTAAAATACACTTTTTTTCTCCTTATATCAAATGTAATGACTATAATAACGTTTGGATTCAAAGTTTGCTTCTTTTGTGCCGGCAGTGGGAGGCACATTACTGCCATAACTGTGCATATTTCCATTTTCTGCTATTGTTTTATGCGTTAGAACACAGCTATGTGATGAGCATTAAAAAAAAAGTAAGAGCAACAGTCATCCACATCTTGGGTGCCACTCAATTAATCATAGATTTATTGCATTTCTTCACCAGACATTAAGGGCTTCATTAAGGACTGCAATTACACAAGTACAGCACCAGAGTGACGTAATTAGACCAGTAGGAGGCCGTGCAGGATTACTGATGAATTGAAGAGCTCTCCTGAGCTGGGCTCAAACCCAGTCACGCACAAAGCAAGTGACGGAGCCGAATTACAAACACGCGTGCACAGTTCAAATGCTACACTGTCTTTCACTGCGAGCTAGAAAAAATACTTTAAATGATTATCTGTAATTAGAAGTTATTGCCTCTAATTTCTTCAACATATCAACAGCTTTATCAGTCTTGCCTTTTATGTCCATATCATGCAGCCATACTTGCTGGATGAGTGTATTTTATGCCTCTTGTCTTGCTCCCCATACTTCTTCATCCATGTAAAAATATCCCAGTGGCGTTCAGTATTTGCACTGGCGTAGAAACAACAAAGGCATTACTTAAATTAGAGTTAAAGCAATTGTTTAACATTATATGATGACTGATAATGCCAAAAGATATTTCCGTTTTTCATTTATTTGATTTTTTTTTTTTTCTTTCTATTTTCAAAGCAGCATCCAAACCAGAACTCAAAGAGGGCAGCTGTTCACCTATAGCAGTGCACCTCCTTTTATGAGCAGGCAGCAAAAGAAAGAAAAAAAGATGAGGCTGAAAGCTCAAAAAGGACAAAAGTCTGAGAGCATTTTCCTAAAATAAAGAATGAAATGGCTCAGACAACATAAGCTAGTCTGACTTTTCCTTTGACCGCCCGAAAAGTCACTGGAATATTCTAAGCCGTATCAGTTCAGTTCGTTACAAGTATTAATCAGCCCATTCAAAATCATTGAACATTCAGTTGCTTGTCCTTTCACAGTTTTACATCCATCAGCAAGCTACAAGCTACAAAAAGGTATTAGCTCAAAAGACTTATTCTGTAAACATGAATTTCAACTGAAAAAAGGCCATCAGCTTGTCCTGGAAATGTGTTTGCATGAAGCTCGTCTACTAGAATCAGAACACCACTGGCATGTTAAAGTATTTACTGATGCTGTAGCCTAAAGAGGCCGCTCTGTCAAGGCTGGAGGGCAGCAGAGAGGCAGGAAGGCAGAAAGTCATTCAGATTTTCCAGCCAAATCCACTCTCTTCTCATTCCTACTGCCTGCAGCTTTGGGGAAGTCAATTTCTCATGTATAGACATCAACCATGTTTGGTTATACATGTAGGATATATTACCTAAGTACACTATATGGACAAAAGTATTTTAACATTTGACCGTTACACCAACAGAAACTTCAATTACATTGCATTCAGATACACGGACTATAAAAGATGCCCATTAAAACCAACAGTCCATGCACATTGGAATTCTTGTGCAGAGCTCTCCAAGTCAAGTCACAGTTTAGAGAAGAATAAAGCATAAAGGGGAAAAAAGCGTAGAATAAAGCAATCTACTAAATAGTATTGCAGCTATAACAGCTTCCACTCTTCCTGGAAGTCTTTTCACAAGATTTTGGAGTTTCTGTGGGAATTTGTGCCCGTTCATTCTGTAGAGCGTTTATGAGGTCAGACACTGATGTTGGACGAGAAGTCCTGGCTCTCAATCTCCATTTCAGTTCAAAGGTGCTGGACGGGGTTGAGGTCAGGACTCTGTGTGGGCCAGTCAAGTTCTTCCACACTGAACTCCTCCAGCCACGTCTTTATGGAGCTCGCTTTGTGCACTGGGGCACAGTCATGCTGGAACAGAAAAGGTTCTTCCCCAAACTGGGTCCACAAAGTTGGAAGCATGGTGTTGTCCAATATGTCTTGGTATGATGAAGCAGGTCCACCTGAATTCAATTATTAAGAGGTCCCAATATTGTCCATAGTGTATTAATAAAAGATGCAAAGTTTTGAGTGTACAATAATGCCCTGCTCTGTGTTCGCTATAGTGCAGTATCACATTTTGTTGAAAGTGACTTACAAGAAGTAATGAAAGCTTATACACCTCCGAGTAGCATCACGCCATAACCACAACTGTTTTCTGACACTGGACAAAAGTGCATTCCATATCTAAAATCAGAAGTAGCAGCTATCCTGAAGCCTGAAGAATCTTATGTCTGTCTATGCTTATAGCTTATAGTTTGTTAGAGATTATTTATTACATGGTTTAACACAGCTGTGCAGCAAACTTTGGCCACCAAACAGTGTCTTGACTACATACGATGTAAGAAGAAAATTGTGAAATTTGCTCGTTCCTTAACTTGACCCTGAACCCAACACAGCACTGACTCCCTCCTAGATCTAGATTCGCTGTTTTGTTGCTTGTCACCTTTGTAGTCACATATGTACTGTCAGGACATGCACACTCAAATCCCCTACTTCTGCAGTTCAGAAGAATTGCAAGCTATTGTGTGTGTGTGTGTGTGTGTGTGTGTGTGTCTCTGTGTTTGGTGGGGGGTGATTAGTAGATGTGTATGTAGATTTGTGTGTATTTGTATGTATGGAGCAGAAGCTCTATTCCTTATGCTCCCTCCAGTATCCCACACCCCCAAAAGTGTAAGTGTGTGTGTGTGTGTCTGTATGGAGCTGTAGCTCTAACCCCTCAGACTCTCCCCCCTCTCTCCAGACGAGCGCTCCATCCCAGGCTCACTCGGCCCAGTCTAAATCCAGGCAGGTCCATCCCAGAAGCCCCCTCTGCTCCGCTGTAAGAAAAAAAAAACACCTTACTGCAACCCTCTCCTCCCTCTCTCCACTACTCGTCCGTCTGTCAGTCCGTCCAGCGGACTTGTCGTCTGTCCGTCTCCATGTTTTTCCACCAGCTTCTCTGATGTCTAGACTGCACTAAAATCTTAATGTGTGCGAATGTGTCTGTGTGCCTGTGGTTTTAATAGCATGGATGTAAGGTTCTAGACTCTGGTAATGGTTTTGTTTACATCATGAGGCTGGTAATGCTGTGATTTCTATTTCTCTTCTTTCAATGAAATCTCTTTCTTGTTTATTTTTGGCTTTATTTCTCTCTCTCTGTCTCTCTCTCGGTCTATCTCTCTCTCGGTCTGTCTCTCTCTCTCTCTCTCTCTCAAACTGTCTCTCTGTCTCTCTCAAACTGTCTCTCTCTCTCTCTCTCTCTCTCTCTCTCTCTCTCAGGAGCAGCAGAAGCAGGTTGAGGATCCGAGTCGGGAGGTGAAGAAAGTTCGCAAGGCTCGCAATCGCAGGCAGGAGTGGAATGTTCTGGCATACGATAAGGAGTTCCGCCCTGATGCCAGATTCACACCCTCTCCGTATCACGGCATGTCATCAGAGGGGTCACTCTCACCCGACAATAGGTGAGAAACGCCCAGCATTCAGGGTCAGCCTGCTGGCAGAGCAAGCAGCTTTAGATTTCATTCTCTCTCTCTGCTGCCCTCTAGTGGTCCTTCACAATAGTAGCAACACATTGGGCATAATGTTCTTTCATTACGTTTCAGTGTTGTATGAGAGCTGCATACTGAAAAGATAAAACAATTTAGCCTCAAGGCGATATGCAAGAATTATATTTTCTTAATACAAATTTCTAAAATGTTTTACAGGAACGCTGAAACATTAAGACAAAAAATTAAGTTCATTTTTACTGAAAAATAAATGACAATGTATTCTCGGGCTGTTTAAAAGGCCATATGTAATAAATACATTGAAAATCATTTTTAAAGGCACTAAGAGGGGGTTGGTACCTGTCAGTGTTTGTTTTGGGGTTTTTTTAATAGAGAATATCAGCTCTGTAGCCGTGTAGGGCAAAGATATACTAATTGATCATAACTTTCTAGACTGAAGAAGGAATATAAAACCAATATTTCTTTCTCTTAACAATGTGGAATGCCAGTACTTTGCCTGGTTTCAGTCAAAGCTACAAATTCGTGATGTAGCTCGTTCTTCCTTTTGTCTTTGTCCGGCTCTCAGGTCAGTGGCGTCAGACATAGGTGATCACTCATACCCAGGCAGTCCCAGCCGGCCGGCTCAGCAGGCGGCGCCTGCCAGCGCGTACTCCAGCAGCGAGGGGAAGGAGCTCCTCCTGGCCCCGACACAGGCTCAGACCCAGAGTCTGGAGCAGGGCTACAGGCCCTCGGCCGCCCTGTCCACTCCAGCGGGCAGACAGACACTGAGCAGGGTCCAGTCTGCACATGGCTCCACGGCCACAGACTCTGCCCTCAACGGCCCCCGCCCCGCACAGGCCAAAGACTACAGGTGTGTGTGACAAAGAGCAACCCTTCGACTCAACATGTCCTTCCACTTACAGCCCTTTGACTTCCATTATTGTGGAAACGTGCCTTTTTGTTGCCTTCTGTACATTGCTTGTCCAGTTAAATATACATTTTATGTATAAAACTAAAATGAAAGTGTGATTTCTACATTATAGAATAAACTATAGATAAACTGTAAACCCACTTAATTAATTAAATTCATATGTTTTGTGTTGACTTGAATAATTTAACTACACAACAGTAGATTATCAGATGTTTTATGCAATATTACAGTCTTTGGAAAGTGTTTATCTCACGCTTTCTTCTTTTTTCTAGCTACTTTTTATTCGTAACCCGTAAACTCATCAGCAACTGATTTTGGTTGGTTTTATTTTTACTGAAAACACAGATGAGTGATACAGTTAGTATAATGCAGTACAATGCTTGGCTTGCTTCACTCGAAGTAATTGCAGTACTGACTGTGTGTGTGTGTGTGTGTGTGTGTGTGTGCGTGCGTGCGTGTGCGCACCTGTGTTTTCTCCTGCAGTGGTCAGCAAGCCCAGCACCCAGAGTACTTCATCCCCCCTGCCCCTCCTCCTCCTCCTCCCCTCATCCCCTCCGCTCAGACGGCTTTCGACAGTCCCTCTGCCCCCTCTTCGTTGCTGCCTAGCGCTGTGGCATCACTGTCCCGCTCCTACAGCCCCTCACCCCCTACCCCTGCCCTGCCAGCCTCATATACACCCTCTCCTGTCCACCCACCCCCCGCAGCCCCTCCTCCGCCCCCACCTGGACCCCCCACGCACCCGCACCCACACCCACACCCTCACGCACACAGCCTTCCACAAGCCCCAGCCGAGGCTGCGGCCCCCAGGAAGGGCCAGGTTCCCCTGATCCCCATGAGCGACGCCCGCAGCGACCTGCTCGCTGCCATCAGACGAGGTAAGAGAAAGGAAAGGAAAAAAGGTTTGACATTAATCACCGAAAGCCACAGTGTTGTGCGAAAAAGAACCGTCGCATTGATTTATTATAATTACTCCATTTCTGGAGCGTAGTCGGACAGACCTGGCGGTGGCCTTCACTTTTTCCCTGCTCTGAAACTATGAGTCATCAGATCATTATCAAGAGAAGAACAGGGTGGGACTGGGATCCATTAATCTCTACATTTTTATCTGCATTTTGAAGGATCGTCTAAAACAAAGTTTCAGTGCTTTATGTAAATAGGGTTAATGAATAACATAGATGTTGCAGTTTTATCGTCACATTCACTCCACAGTCCATGTGCTTTGGATGTGAAAACTAAACTACAAGAACAGTCTTTGTCTTCATTACTGTGGTGCCCACCGAGCACAATGTAAATAAACGACTCCTTTGCAATAAAAATACACCAGACGTGGCCTTTTTTCCCAGCCTAGTTGTCGTCAATGCCAGAAAACATTGACATGTCACCTGTAAAAGTACCTTTACTGTGAGCCCACAGCCTGCCTTCTCTCATCTGGAACTGCAGACTGTCTGGAAGATGTGAGGAAACGATATGTTAGTGTTCTAGCAGTCAGGAAGAAAATGTATAGTTTCAGCCCTCCAAAGGATCCAGACACCTGAGAAGTGTGGCTGCTTTTTATTCTTCCAGCAATCTCTGAGGATTAACAGTTTTGTTGTCTAAATGAGATCATTTACATTATATTAGTCTTAAAGACACAATAACAACTGCTTTAATTCTAAGGAATAAAGAAAAATTGGAAAATGGATGAGAGGTTCACAAGTTGACCCGTGTGTGTGTGTGTGTGTGTGTGTGTGTGTGTGTGTGTGTGTGTGTGTGTGTGTGTGTGTGTGTGTGTGT
>JBBIGA010000011.1:1030870-1041697 GCA_037576975.1 Alestes dentex | reverse complement strand
TGTGTGTGTGTGTGTGTGTGTGTGTGTGTGTGTGTGTGTGTGTGTGTGTGTGTGTGTGTGTGTTTGTTTGTTTGTTTTTGTTTCCCGATGTGTCACACTTCATTTTGAGATCTTCTAGTTCAGACCTTATTAAAGGATTTTTCTGGGCTGCTTTATTTGTTTATTTGTGTGTTTTAATTGGGATAACTCTGTATCCAGTGTGGCTCTTTCCAATATGAACACACACTAAAGAAAATGCATAGAGAAGTGTGTGAACAAGTGAATACATGGAATAGAAGATTCGCAATAAACTGGCAAATAATTCTACAATTATAGTGTGAACATCTGGTGGACCTCCTGAAAGATTCCTTTTAGAACCCACCACGATATATTCGGTAGTAAAGGTTCAATATGCCTAGAGACTCTGTTGTTCTTGAAAGTGACAATAAAAACCGTACATTGATCATACAGAGAATTCTTTCTGGCGCCTCTGTTTTCTAAGAGTGTGTCTCCTCAAGGTTCAGCAGAGAAAGAAGATGAACTTAATCAATCTTGGGTAAACAATAACCCTGCAATAAATTACAACAATATAATGTAATAAAGTCAATAAGGACTTAAGGGACCTAAGTCTGTAGGGCCAGGAGGAACTGTCTTTACAGGGGTCCTGCCTACCTTTTTTATGTGTGTTTTTTTATTTATATACACATAACATGTATTTTGCTACTCATATGACTGATTTAGCTCACAGTCAGAGAGTTCTACAGACGTGTTGTACAGAAGTGTTAGTGTGCTGGAACGGCTCCCTGCTGAAACTGTTTCTCTGAGAGAAGAGTGTGTCGGTGAGTTTTCACACTCTGAGATGTGAGTGTTGCATTTTCCTTTATGAATGGCTGTGAGCTGCACTCTGACCCAAAACACCTCGACTGAATGCCCCGGTCACTGACTTTCACTGGCTTTTCTGAAGAAACAGCAATTCAGACTTGCTTACATTTATCAAAAGAATGGAGATTTTACTGCTCCGCCAAAGATCTGTTCTTTCATAGCAGCTGTTAGGAATTTGGGCAAGCTTTACAGAACACTGGTGGAACTCCCCTTTCAACTCCATAAATTCTGATTGGATGATGCCTTTTTTTTATACTGTATATGTGTGTACATTGACGCTGTTGGAACAAGTACTTGTAGTTCCATTTTTCATTTTTTCTTTCATTATTTGAAAGCACCAGCTACCTGTCAGATTGTGTGAAAAGGTTATGACGAATGCAGCATAAGAATCTGTTTAAATGCTTGGACTGAAATCCCTGTACCTTAACTTACTCTGTACTTACTCTTAACTTGTACAGTTAAGAATGATTTGTCCTTCTGTAAAATTACCATTTTGAACAAACAAAGTTTAATTCCAACAGTGACAATAAGATACGTGACAATAGCTTGAATTTAACTGAATGCTATGCAGGACTATGATGTTGCAGCTAATTGGAACAATGCAGTGTGGAAATGTTAATGAAAAACAAAACTACAGTAACTTTATCATACCTGTGTGGTCCTTCAGACCCATACAAAGTTAACATCATTTGAAATTACAGATGAACTTTATATGGAGGCATTTTGGCAAAAAAACCCCCCATTTGTCATGTTGAATGGGATTGGAAATTGTTTTCCGTAAGGTTGTCCAGCCTGACGACAGTTGCTCGGAAGGAACATATTGGGGTCAGTTGCAAATATTTTCAGTTTGTAAGACAAACATCCCTCTCAGTTCATAATTTCTGATTGTAAATAAGACAGCCTTCTGTTTTGACAAGAAATGTAAAGGAAGGCAATCAGGACATTTTTTCCAATCTTATGAACAGTGCATATCTTCTTCTGAAAGGCTTTTTTTCCCCACATCCAGCTGTTAGCTAATACTGAAAAAATAATTTATTCAAAATCAGATACAGTATCAAAAAACTTTATTGATCCTGGAGGAAATTGAGAATACTACAACTGCACAGACACAGAGGCACAGTGCAATTTAAAATACAGTTTTATGTAGTATAAAATATAGCATAGTATTTAACAGCTGAAAAATATAGACCGATACACTTGAGTGCATATTTGTGGAAGTGCCCAAAGCCAATCAGAATGCAACTGGCAAAAGCCTGACTTTTGTGGGCGGAGCCTCTGAGACAAGCTGGCCGACAGGGCGGGGGATTGTGGAAGAAGCTCTGAATGAAAATGAGTCTGATGTAACGCCCGCCAGAACTTTCATTTTAAACTTAATTTCCTCATCACTAGTGCAGCCTATGTTTGGTGCTGAAAGGTTTCGAGCAGATGGAGTCTGGACTTTTATCTGGTACATTAAAGCTGAAATAAGAAACCTGTTGTAGGTAATAAGCATGCTCAAGCTGCCACACTCTGTTGAGACACACAGTTGATGTGCAGTGTGTGTGTGTGTGTGTGTGTGTGTGTGTGTGTGTGTGTGTGTGTGTGTGTGTGTGTGTGCATCCGTATGTGCAGACTCAGGGCTCTGCAGAAAGAGATTAACCCGCTAAGCCCCATATGTTTCCGGGCGTTGCCATGTTGCCACTGCTCTGAGTACACACATTTCACACTTGCTCAGGAAGTGACATGCCGCCTCTTTACCACCGGGCAGTGTGCCCTGAGTGCGCACCGCGTGTGTGTGTGTGTGTGTGTGTGCCTGAGGTGTCCTTATAGTTGTCAGTCTTGGTGCCCATTCAGGGGTCCAGTGCAGAACTTGGCCTGTTTCTATGACAACCCTGCGTGCCATCAGGCTGTCATAGACCTTTTACATGATGTCAGTAGTGACTGTGTGTATAAGTGTGTATGTATGTATGTACCTGGGGGGGGCAGGGGGGTTGTGCGCGTACACCATAACCTTGTATGCATGATGCTTGTATGAATGTTTGAGTATGTTGTCTGTGTTTGTGCATGTGTGTGTGTGTGTGTGTGTGTGTGTGTGTGTCTGCATGTGTTGTATGTGTATGAATGTGTGGCAGAGCTGATACTGAGCAGGCAGTAATAAATGACTGCGGTATTCTCCGTCTCGCAGTCCCTGCCACTGCTGCCCTCTACTGTCTGACACAGTAGTTACTGCATTAATGAAGACTGTTTCATCGCCTCAGGTGCAGCCGTATGCAAAGGTTCGGGTGCCCCTAGTCAACTGACATGTTTTAGTGATATTCAAAGTGAAAATAAATACACATCCTCTACAGAGAACACACTTATGCAAAGTTGAATGCACAGCTACCATTTACTTCCATTTTTTGGGGGAAAAATGAGGACCTGTACAGATACTAATATTTGCAAAAAATGCTAAATGGGATATCTGTACATATTTTTACTTCGAAAATCAAGAAAACACTATGAAGCACAAATTTTTGTATACAAATGTATTCCATCAATTTGGGCCAGAGAGGTAGTGCCATGAGGTTTGATTCTATCAATTATTTCATTTTGTCTACTGAACTGAATTCATCTGATTGAGGTATTTGTTTAATAATGAGATGGGCTCTGTGTGTCGAGCAGAGGCATCTTATTCTCACCTTATACAGTATTCATCAACTTCTCCGCACGAATGGGGTCAGACCCATCTTCCAGGGCTGCCATGACCTGCATGTAACCAGCCACAGGCTACTGAGGGAAAATGCAACTATCAAAGAGTTAAACTCACTGCTCATTTTGATTTATTTGGCTTGTGAATTGACCAGTTTCAATCCAACATAGCAGCCAAAGCTGGACACAGGCCTTCTAATTTTCCGTCTGTGCCAAGCAACAAACACTTAGATCACTTATCAACAGAAGAGAAGAAAAGATATAAGGACAAACTACAAGTTTTGGACACTTTTGATCTCTAAACAGCACCCATGGCGGTGTTTCAGATACTGAAAACAGCAAAAGTCCTCCCAGAGCTCCTCTTTGAAGATGTCTACATATATCTCGTGGAGAATCCCTCCCTGTACACTGCCACCTGGATGAAAGCTTACAAAAGTATAGACAGCCTTATATATTAGCAGTGTGGACGGATGCTTGTTTATGTTTATGTCCAACACGTTGGTAACATTTGTGATATCATTCCTGCAGATCAGTGACAATTTCAGACTGAAATTGAAGCTTGCCCTTAACTAGATCACATATTATTTAGTTTTCATTATTAGCAAGATGTTAACGCAACTGTTTCAAATCTCCTGGCATAACTGGTCTTTGGAGTTTTGAACATGAACCATTTCAGCACTATTATATAAAGGTACAATTACTAAAAATACTGTTATCGTTTCTTTGAAGAAACCTTTGATGAAGTAGTCACTGCAAATACTTGTGTGCTTTGATGGCTGCCACACTTTCATTCCCTCAACAGGGATGGAGGCATGTCTGAGGGGATGTGGAGGAATTTCTAGAGAGAGAGAGAGATAGAGAGACAGAGAGAGAGAAGGAGAGAGAGAGAGAGAGTGATAGAGAGAGAGAGAAAGAGAGAGATATGAGAGCTTTGTGTAGATGAAGGCAGAGGGTAACAGAGGTAACAGACCATGGTTTTTAATTAAAAAAAAGTACATTGCATCCATGGATTACTTCATAGTCATTAAAAAGTTCTCAAAATATAATATATTGTGAAAATCCTTGTGGGTCCCATAATGTTGTAGTGCTGCCACATCACGTAGCTCTAGATGAAAAAAGAGAGACTGCTTTCTCAAGGGGGGGTGTGTTTTATCTTGTTAGACTGAAACTGTCGTTGCCTGACAGGAGAAGACAAGACCAAGCAGACAGCCGCCTCAGTGTGTGTGTGTGTGTGTGTGTGTGTGCGGGGGAAGGGGTCCTTGAGTTCACTTACCCTCATATTCTACCTTCTATAATGTTTGCTGTGTTTTATTATTTCACAAAACTTCCACGTTGCCTTCATGAAAACATCATGCGAAGCTGTAGATCAACACATACGTTCTTAGTGTGTAAATGTTGAATAGTGTGTAAATGACGGCTGTTGTATTTCAGAGCATTGGTGGGACGCTGTAATTGTCAGATTCTAGAGCAGTACAATAATTGTTTCACTATAGAACAAGACAGGAGTTGTTAGATTTTGGAACAGTACTCTAATTGTTTCTAGAATCTAGAACAGTACTATATATATGAGAGTCAGCAAGAAGGCTGTAAGTCTAAGACACTAGAACGTTAGTTCTGGCATATTTCTTGTTTCCTGAAGAACTGCATTTCCTTTTATTGTTGTCTATTTTTTTTTCCAATGAACTCCTCCTATCCTGCTGTTTTGTCTTTGATTGATAGGTGTCATTGGCCAATAGGAGTGTCTCTTTCCACTTTATATCCGTTTTCTAAGAGCTGAGAAGCTTGCTCAACCGGTTTACCCACGTCTATTTATAGCTTTTCCCTTTGCACACCTGTGTGTGTGTGTGTGTGTGTGTGTGTGTGTGTGTGTGTGTGTGTGTGTGTGTTTGAGTGGGCGGTCCCAGGTATCAGGAGGATCCTAAGACTTACCTACTCACCTGTAAGAGGAAGTGCTTTGTTGTAAGAGGGTGTGTGTTCTACAGAGGAAGTCAGTGTGAAAAAGTTTGTTCATGTGGAGTGCAGCTAGCTGTGTGAGTGTGTGTGTGAGTGAGTGTGTGTGTGTGTGTGTGAGCCATGGCCAGGCTGTGTCCGGGCGCTGCGTGCTGTCTACCCCTGTGCCTGGGCCGTGGCAGAGGGGTCCAGAGTGACCGGGGCCGGCTGAGTGAGGAGGATTTTTTGGAGCGCTCCGGCAGCACTGTTCACTCCATCACAGAGAGAGACACTGGAGAGAACACACGGGTTAGAACTGCACCGCACACACTCCACCACATGCTGTATCACGCTTTATGAGTCCACCTCTTCATCAAGGTGTGGGTCTGTGTTCGTGTGACATTCTTTAGAGCTAAAGTAGTTGAATGTGTCTTATTTTCTGTGTTTATATTTATTTTCATACACTTACAGATGCTCCAGAGAAATCTCAGCACCTTAAGTGTTCCATATTTAGTTTGCTATTTAGTTACTACTAATGAAAGCGTAGAACTTTTGCATGTCTTCTTGGTTCCTGAGGTCAATATAGGATTAGACTTGGAGCACTCTTACTATATACATACACACAATGCATGTGACGTTTAACTATAGATAGTGACTTGCGTATATGTAATACGTGCAGGGCATGTTTTACATATTGTCACAGTCCAAAGACAAATTGCCTTTGATGTCATGGGAATGCATCGGCTGCCCTTTACACTGTGAGAAATTGAAATGGCAGAACAATAGAGATGCTTCAGAAATACTTATATTTTTGTGCCTTCCATTAAAAGTGAGGAAGGTTTTTGCCTTTTCCTATAAATGTACCGTTTTGGAGATACTTAGGTAAATGTATTATGTGTGGTGCATAATCAGAATCAGAAAACTTTAGTGATCCCGGAGGAAATTGCTTATGTAATGACTGCAAAGACACAGTGACACAGTGACAAGAACAATATAAAATGTAAATTCTAAATAAAATCCAAATAAATAAATCTGTAGAAAATAAAAAGTGCAATATGAATATACACTATGCTTTAAACAGAAATGCTGGGTATAAATACCTGTTACATTACTTGTATTACAAGTACTTATTACACTTAATACTTATTACATTTAGGTGCTTTGTTGATTTAGGTGCTTTGTTGATTTCTCCCTATGATTTTCTTCTGCCCTTGTGTAATATTTACAGTAGTTTGTGGGTGTGTTATTTGACTTGTGTGTGCTGGTGCTTATGTTTAAGTATGTGTGTGTATGTGTGTATGTGTGTGTGTGTGTGTGTGTGTATCAGAGTTGGCAGAACTCTCTTTCAGCGCTGATCTGATTACAGCAGCATTAATGAAAAGCCTTTAGAGACTGACAGCAGTCTGTAGAGAGCCTGCAGTCTCTTTCTCTCTCTCAGTCTCTCTCTTTCTCTCTCTCTGTCTCTCTCTTTCTCTCTCTCTGTCTCTCTCTTTCTCTCTCTCTGTCTCTCTCTCTCTGTCTCTCTGTCTGTCTCTCTCTCTCTCTCTCATACACACTTTGGTGCTTTGCTGAAAGGAGACCACACTGAAAAATGATACACTGCATTGACTTAATTACAGTGTAATTGTTAGACTCTAGAACAGAACGATAACTGTTATATTCTAGAGCAGAATTGGCCTACCAATTATGAGATGCCAAGACATAACTGGATAACTTAGTATCTTGGAACTCAGCAGTGCTGAGTTCCAAGATACTAAAACAATACTAAAAAGAGTCTCAGAATTGCAGTGCTGTTGATTGTAGTGTGTACATCAGGTCCACATGAGTAACATACATTTTCAGTATACATTTTTTTATATTACTTCTTCTAGTCCTTTTTTCACTTAGTAAAAATGTTTGTACTTTGATCAGGGTTGTTCAAACTTGTGACTGAATGTAAATACACAAAAAATGACGTTTTACTCCAGAACTTCGTTAAACTGTCTGTAAAAGAAGAAGGCATGACTTTAACAGGACTGACTGCTGGATTAATTTTATTTACACTGAATTAGCACTGATGCGTTACTGTTTCAGCAGCAGGTCCGGTTATGTGCATTATTAAGTGCTCCACTGGTTGACGGTGTGTGTGGGTGTACATTTGCTTTATATAATGTGGCTGTTGCTTCAGGCCTCAAACAGAATAAAAGAAAACAAAGCTGTCTACCACGTTTAGATAAATGATGTCAATTATACACCATTAAATGCACTCATATATCACTTTTCGAGCTCATTGAATAGGCCAGCCGCTGCATGCCGGTGTACAGGACGCCCTGCAGGACGGGTTCAGCTGTTGATGGCTCGTTTAGCTTTTCAGAGGCTTCACTTGCTTTTTTATCCTCGAGTCTCAAGGGACCCCAGCTAGACCCCTGAACCCATTTACGACTTGAAAGCATTTCTCTCCCCTTTAGTTCACACTCACACACTCTCACACACATCTGTGCACAGAGTCAGATGTCCCTCAGATGAGGTTGTAGGCGGTTGTAAAGAGCAGGTGATGGTTCTTGGCTTGGGGTTAAAGTGTGGAAGCAGATGGTTTTACTGTTATACGTGTTCTCTAAAGCCTTGTGTTTGTCACTGGATCATCGGTTTAATCAGTGTTGTATCAAAACTTCGTATCTCCCAATTGGTAACCTTGAACAGAAAGGCAACATGGCAAAAATAATGAAAACTGAGGGAAAATACTTGTGACTTTTTCAAGCAAGGCGAGTCTTTTTTATCTGACTGGCACATTATCGTACACAGAGGCCATTCAATGTGCGTAACAGAGATAAAATAAGCATAAAAACTTAAGCAGTAAAGCAGTAAGTAAGCAGTAAAAGGAACCATAAAAGTAATGCAGAGTAATTGAAGGATTTAAGACTAGATTAAATTAAAGTAAAGAAAGAAATCTGGAAAGAATACAGTGCAGGACTGCAAGAAAACATGCTCTGGTACAGTGGTGCCTTACTGGAATTCGGACCGTTGCCCAGGCACCTGTTGTGAAATTAGGTTGTTTGGTTTCTTCTGACAGGACGCACGCCGGTGGACATAAATTCCCTCACACTCCAAGCTCCGAGCTGACTGACCCCTTTACAGCCACCCTTTCACTCTCACTTTCTCTTTTATTCTCTCTCTCGCTCACTCTCTCTCACTCTCTCTCTGTCTCTCTCTCACACACACACACACACACACACACACACACACACACATACGGAGGTGCAGCTGGGGATGCAATCACTTCATTAGGTTAATTACCAGCTAAGGAAGAGTGTAGAGTGCCGCTGTAGGCGCTGTGTCTGATCGCTCAGGCTGTAACTCAGATTAAGATGCATTAAAAAAAACAAGTCATGGGGTGCATTGTAAAAAAAAAAGAGAGAGTAGACTGCATTAAAACACACAGTAAATACCAAAACAAATACGGCATCAAAAAGTCAACTGCATTAGAGTCCATTAAAAAAGTATTGGCTGTACATCCTGCTTAAAGAATACTGCATTATAGTCTGTCATAAGTGTAATACACTTAAACAAGTTACGGCTGATTGAAAAATAAAGCCAAAGGAAGGATTTCGCGTTTTAGTCGTATGGTCTCCAGGACGCTCTTTCAGTTCCTTGTCCTTATCTTTGGCCTTGACCTGCATTAATGCTCTGCATGTTTGGGCGATCAATTCAAAAGAAGACCTGCATTTTTTTTTTAAATTCATTATGTGACACATTTATTAGGCATTTGTTGCAGGTAGCAGTCCCTGATGACCAAAGACAGACCGGAAGGTCTTATTAGCTTTTTAGTTTTGCACCCTATTGATTTATAGACCTGTCCATGTCTGAAATGCAGCTGATGTAGGCTGGGCGGTGACTGTGGAAAAGCATTTAACTTGTTTAATATGCTCTGTGCTCGCATTCCCTCTCATACTGCCGCTGTGTGGTACAGCCGCACCTTCCCTCGGCACACTGATTAGATGACTGACAGCGGTGTTTGCAGACAGCTCATTGGTGTTTCCATGGCGACTGAAAGATAAGAGTGATTGGCTGACATTGGGCTATCAGAGAGAAATACTCAGGTGATTGTTTTCTGCTGACCTGTGATCAGAATGGGTGTGATGGCCCGGTTAGCCTTTTCTAACCACCTGCGAAAAGCGAGTGGCATTTTAATACCTGCAGGTAGCGCTATGCTGTGATTGCTTTGTGGTTCGGTTTGCATGAGAATTGTAGTTGATGAGCTCCTGTGGATCCTCTGTAGAATACATTAACAAATAGTACAGACAAGCTTTCAATTCAGTTATGCCTTTATTTAGACTCTGAGATACACTTAGGGGAAAAAAGACTCAAGACAAACCAAGATCAGTTTTTTTAAGTGGAGTATACTGTAGAAAACCGTTAGGTTTATTAACCAACTTTGATATTTAGAGTGAAAAATTAACACTGATAAAGTGAGGCACGTGTATCAATATAAAAATCATTAACGTGTATTAAACCCATGAGTAGAATAATGTAATAGTGTTCAATAGTTCAATGTCAAAATTCAAATGGACCAATGGAAATGCTCCAAAATGTCCCTATGTTATATAGTTTTTTACATTTTCTTTCTTCTCATATTGTTGTTTCTATATATGTTCAGTTAATGCTAGGTTAATGCTTTTGGATATAGATATAGATTTGTCTGAAAAAGAAGGCATAGAAAATGATATCATTTGGTATCCAAGTCAAGATACATTTCTGAATGATGCCTCCCCCTATTCTTATTCTTCTTCCTATGTGTCAGTGACCTTGACTACTGTCAAGGCTGGTACGATAAACGATTGTAAGGCTGGTAAGATAAACTACCTAAACATGAATGACAAAACTGAGAAATGAAGAGACCTCTGTTTTCAGCGATATCACAATATGTAAGCTACTGGCAAATATTTAAGTGTTCTTTGTGGTAATATTATGATAATAATTATGATAATGAGTATTCTATGTTATTATTATATATTATTAAATATTATAGTGACTCATTCCAAAAGTAATATATTAGTAACACATTACTTTCTTTACTTCTCTCTCTGTCTGGCTCCATGCCCTATTTCATGTCTGCAAGAGTGTTTCACAAGTGGATGCTGGACTGAGTTTTCTCTGTCTGTCTGATCTCAAGTTGTTTCATACTGCTGTCATCTCAAAGCCAATTCTCTGATGATCTCTGCTCAGTGAGCAAAATTACAGCTTTCTCCTTTATCTTTCATCTCCCTTTCTCTCTCTCTCCCTCTCTCTCTCTCTCTCTCTCCCTCTCTCTCTCACTCTCTCTCTCTCTCTCACTCTCTCTCTCACTCTCTCTCTCTCTCTCTCACTCTCTCTCTCACTCTCTCTCTCACTCTC
>JBBIGA010000011.1:1011296-1024236 GCA_037576975.1 Alestes dentex | reverse complement strand
ATAAAGCTCTGGACAAAAATTAGAGGTCTGTTATAGGTGCAAGTATTGAACTGAACGGCTTTGCCTTAGTTTTTAGAACTGCTGACATTAAACAAAATGGCAATAATTACCTTCGACGCAACATACTTCTACTAGTGTTTCTCCATCCAACTGGTCACATTGCGAGAGGAGAGTGTCGATTACACCAGTGTTTTTTTTTTTTTACTTTTCCTCATTAAGTAAGATGTGATTCAGGTGATCACTATTTAGTCCCTCATAAAGCAGAATGAAACATTGATTCTAAACTTTTGAACAGTGTTAAATGTTATGTTATGTGTGCCAAGAGCCTTTTCTGATGCAACCAAGACAGGATCTGCTAAATAATGTGTGTGTGTGTGCAGGATACGAGAGGTTGCCAAGACTCATAAGGTGGTGGAGCAGGAGCTGGCTCATGCAGTGAATGCGAGTGCTGCCGTGCTGTCTGAGGCTTTTCCTTCCAAACCCGCCAGCCCTGAGGTACAAACACAGAAATACACATTATCCTTTAATGGGCAGGGGGTTCCATTCCTTTTCAAATCTTTCTACCCAGATACTGTAAACAACAGCTGCCTGTAAGGAGTTTCTCCGTTTCTGTAGCTTCAGTCTGTGTAGTTTTAATGAGATTTCCTGACTAAAGGAAAGCAGTGTGTGGGTGTGTGCAGGTGTCCTCTACACAGCCACACACACACACTGAGCTGCACAGCTTGTTGGAAGCCGTTTGATGGCTGTTTTAGAGTGTGTGTTTGTGAAAACGTACGGATTTAGTTTCCCCCCTCAAACCTCCAAGCAGAGAGCCTTCCAAAAAACAGTTGTAAATGATCCCTTTTCAAAGTACTGAAATACTGAACAAAATATCTGAAGCGTCTTTTGGTATCCAATTATTTAAATTGACAATATTAAAGTTACTATTACTTACAAAATAAAACACGAAGATCTTTTTTTTTTTCTTACTTATCATGTGAAAAACAATGATATTCACAAAATAATTAAAAAAAATTAATCAAATATATACAAACAGATTTCATGTGTAGTTTATAATATTTACATTTACAGAATGGATATAGTGGTGGTGTTTGTAAAGTAATAATAATGCTTAGGCCTTTCCTTTTCTTTTTATTTCTAATAGTTTCTTATGCTATTTGCCATTTAATTGCTTTTTATAGTCACCGAATAATTGAATGAAACATGAAATTAGTTTGGTGTCTAGACTAAACTATTCTAAACTGCCGTGTGTAAGTTATTAATGTTTAAAATTAACATTATGGAGCCTTAAATGTCAGTTTTAGTGATTTCTTCAAAGAGCAAAAAAGTGAGGGTCTTGTATGTTTGGAAAGTTGGAAATAGGGTCACGTTAAGTGTTCCGGTTTGTGTGCGTGTGTGTGTGTGTGTGTGTGTTTTCTCTCTGCAGTGCCTGAGTCGCAGCGCGGCTGTAGAGATTGTAAACAGCAGTAAAGTGCTGCAGCTGGAGACTCGGATGCTTTTAGAAGGAAAACTACTGGTGAGATGCTTTTATCACTTCTTCCTCATCTTGTCAAAACACACATTCATACATACACAAACACACACACCAGTTGAAAGAAAATGGGGGCCGTTTTGTGCCAAATGAATAGGTTCCTTCTTGACCCTGCTGTCAGAGCTGCTGTGTAAGTCTTACATATTTCTGTGGGGCGTGTTTGTTGTTTGTTGACTGTTTACTGTTCAGACTCATTTCACTGCAGGAGAAGCATGAATAATGCTGTTTAGAATATCTAAGATGGGTGTGTGTGTGTGTGTGCAGCAGTTGGAGGCTCCTCAGGAGGAAGAGCTGCTCTCCACCCTGAACTCTCTCAGCGCTGAATTAATCAAACTGGAGGACATCCACTGGATCTGTCCCAGCATGCACTGTTCCGAGGAGGTCTGGCTGCTCATTAGCATAATGACTCACTAGTTGCATGTTACTCAATATTTACTAGACATACACTCTATTCTTTTCTTGCAAACACATTTATAGTGTTTTCATCATTTGAGTTCCTTTATTTGCCAGAAAATGTCCTATTTTTTATTCATCACTACTGACATATAAAAAGCCATCTAATATAACTGTAATGTGGACCACCAGACAAGTGTTGGATATTAACAAGCTTTTAAGTGACTGTCAGTGGGATGTAATAGTTAACTAGCACATTGAAAGTTGAAGGAAAGCCTAGAATTTGACCAGTTACTAGAATGTCGGACATGCACTGTAACAGATTCTTTCTATGTTATAAGGGAAACTTGTTTTATTTGATGTATTTCATTTATAGTTGTTCACTCAACAACTTTCCAAAAAGCTGGAGTTTAAGAGATGGTTAAAGGGTAAACACCTGTGGAAAAACTTCTCTGTGTGCTCAGTGTGTTCTGTACTCTCTGTACTGTTTGCAGGACTCGTCCCGGGCCAGTTCTAAGAGCAGTATGAAGCTGAAGATCATGCCCAAAGTGAAGAAGGAGAAGTTGCATAAGCAGCGCTCCAACAGCTCTCTCTCAGGTCAGAAACACTGGACAGGCTCAAAAACACTAGACTTGCATCATACTTTGATCTTGTTGTGGTATATTCCCTCGTTCTCTGCTGTGTGCTCTTTGTGTTCAGCATCTCGGAGTAAGAGTGCTGATTTAGTTTCAATAAAGCACAAGCTCAACATAAAAATCAATGATAGGCTTTATTATATGTTTTTCCTGATACACATTTACAATTACAGCATTTAGCAGACGCTTTTATCCAAAGCGACTTCCATTCCCTAACTACAGGGGGCAGTCTCCCTGGAGCAACTTTGGGTTAAGGGTCTTGCTCAGGAACCCAGTGGTGGTATGCAGAAGGTAGGACTCGAACCCATGACCTCTTGGTCCAGAGGCAAGTGTCCTACCCTCAAGGCTTCCACCACCAGCCCCTACACCAAATATTAATTGGCCGAAGCGTTTGGTGTCTGAATTTCCTTGTTAGCCACTAGAGCTAAGAAGCTAATGTAGCTAACCAGTAACCAACCATTTAGCACTGTGTAACCCTCATGCATACATTTCCTAAAGACAGAAGTATCTCACACATTGTCCAAAACAACATAAGCAAGGATATTTCAGATAGCTTCACAGCTTTACAGAATTGGAGAAAAATGTGTGATCATTCAAAATCTGAAAGTAAAGCAGCCCAAACTGGCTGTTTGGTTTAAACAAAACAAAAAAAAAAAGCAGCTTGTCGATCAGCAGTCTTACTCTCCAGTGCTCTCCCACATGTCCTCATGTTTGCTCTGTAGTCTTGCAAGGCCAGATGGAATCTTGTAATGAAAACACGTCTCTGGGACAGCGAGGTAAACCATTGTTACTGGATTACCGTGAAATACACCCTTGTGCGGCTTCTCTAAAACTCACCTCTGAAATTCTTCTGGTCTATCCTCTCTTACTGCCCCGCATACAGTAATATAGTTCAAATGCAAATCCAAAAGATTATGTTGTCTCAAACAAAGCTGGTGTCATCTCAACGGAGTGGCAGGGGCCACAGACAACTACTGGTAATCCACTTTCAGCTTTTAGCAATACTGACATGATTTAACAGAACTCTTTTCACTTGCAAGACAATGTTTTATTTTATCCATGTGTGATGTGACACACATCTACATACTAAATTGGAATTTATTGTGGGATTTTTTAGTCATGCTAGCTTGCATTACATCCATGGACTAGTAACGGGTTTGTCGTCCATCAGACAATTTCGAACAAAGAATCATCACCTTCTACCAGATATTCAAATATGTCCCACCCACATTTAGCCCAGAATTTCTCACGGTTGTCCGCAGACCTTCTCTTTACGAGATCACATCTGGCCCGTTGAATATTAGTTTGCTGTGTGGTTCAGTATGGTTTCTGCTACATTTGGTTATATATTTCTGCGTCAAACTGGCATTTAATGCGTGAAGGCTGTTTTATGCTGAATTCTGGTTGAACGACAAATTTCAATGAAGTAGTTTACCTCTAAATCTAACTTTTAAAACTAAATTACCCCACAAATGTACACCTTCACTGCAGAAAATGCCAGCCAGTCTTTGTGTGAGCTTGAGTTCTATTGTGTCTAGTTTATTTTTCTGTTGTGTATATGTGTGTGTGTGTGTGTGTGTCTTCTCGGGGGCTAGTGGAGAGATGGGGTGCGGAGGAGGTGGGCACATGGCTGGATTCGTTGGGGTTAGGGGAGTACAGGGAGAGGTTTGTGGCCCGGGACATCCAGGGCTGGCAGCTGACTCAGCTCCAGAGACACGACCTGAAGGTACAGCAGGACAGTGGCCACGCCCACAGGACGATTCTTTTCTGTTAGCTGCCCCTCTTCAACATGCATTTAAATACAGGAAAGTCTTCACAACAGAACCCGCAGCAAAGTATGTTATGTTCATTATTGTTCGTTTACTTTTGTCTGTCTCAGGAACTTGGGATTTCAAAGGTGGGGCATGTGAAACGGATCCTGCAGGCAATTGAAGAGCTGGAGGGTCTGCTGTAGTGTCCCGGACACGCTCCGCCACGGCAAACTGCCTTTTACTGAGGAACAGGTGTTTGGTGTCGACCAACACACACATTCACGCGTGTGTGTGTGTGTGTGTGTGTGTGTGTGTGTGTGTGTGTGTGTGTGTGAGCAGCTGTGAGAGGCATGGCATCACACTGCATTGCATCGACGTCCTTGTCCTGTTCTCTCTCCGTTCTCTGCCTGACAGCGTTTTCCAGTGACACACCGAGTGACAGACGTTGGGCCATAGACCACAACTCCCAGAATCCCTTTCTTTTCCATGACTTTCTTTATCAATTTCTATTAACAGTGAGTTCCTGTCGTCTCCGCCTTCCATGCATGAGATGAGCTTTTTTTTTCCCCCCTCTTTCCTTTGAATCATTTTTTCTTATTTGTCCTCCTTTCCTTTTACCTATATTGACGCATTCAAAGCCATGAGACACACAAACTGCAAAAGAAAAGAAAAATCTCCTCTTGCCGGCATCTGAACAACGTCAAAGGAACAAAAACAATCTCTATGAATTTATGATGTACCACAGTGGACCTTCTAAATAAGAAAAAAAAAAAGCATCTTGAATGTATTGTGGACCTGTATTATCTGTCACAACAGGCAGAACTGCATAGTAGCTACTTCTGTCTCTATCTATTCAAAGACAGTGGATGTTTCTGCATGCCTTTCGAGCCCACAATCCTTGAGCAGAAAAAACAAAAGCGCATTTTTTTTTTTTTTTACTTTCCTCTTCAGTCGTCAGCGAAGTTGTGCTGTTGTACCACTCGTGTGCCAGGTGAGCTGTTGTTCTAGAAGCTTTCAGTGATGTAAACTTGTGCCAAGGTCCTCGACTACTTTTTTTTTTTTTTTTTTTCCTGAGGAATCTCGTTGCGGGGGCGGAATAAGTAATAAGTAATGCAGTGTTGTACATTTCAAAATGTATTTTATCTTATTGCCTTGCACTTTAACGAGGAAAACGGTCTTTCGGAAAACAAACTTGAAAGTTGCATAGTGTAGATGTTTCTCTTATTTTTTATCCTATTAGGACAAGTGTATCCCTATTTATGGCAAATCTGTGGAGAACCGTGTAATACAAGAATAATATATTGTCAAACGTAATGAACGTTATACCCATGTTTCTATTTCCAGGGCTGGATCTCGTAATCTTGCATAAGGTTAAAATGATATAATATTACATAATCTATATGTGGAAACGGATTACTTTCTCACATGAATGAAGAAAGAACTGATTCTGAAGTTGCCTAACGTACAGCTTGTGCTGAGCCCTTAAAAAAAATGACTGCAGACTGCAGAGGGAGGTGGAATATGAACGGTACAATGAAACTTTTCTCCCAGAACTGAGGGGGGGGGGGAGCATAAATAGCATTTTTTCATTAATAGTTGTGACCCAAAGTGGGACAGTATTGCAAGAAAGAAAAAAAACAAAGAAACAAATGTGGTCTTGATGCAAACTTTTGATGGACAATTAAGTGCAAAAGCTGGACTGTAATATTTACGTGTTTGAAGATTCTCGCTGTTCGTTATACGGTTGTGATCAAAACCTACTGTTTGGGGAAAACGTTTCCCTTCATCTCCTAAAAGTGTCAAACTATTATAATAGTGTTTGCAAGGTACACGGAAAAGGCAGTGGATCTGTGACCCACAAAACGTTCATTTTCTCTTTTTCTTTTAAAAGAGGCCCCAGAGAGACCTCTTACCTTTTGATCATCAATTACAGCATTTACTGCAATGGCAAAACTACTGCTTACTGTTTATTGTTTACTGTTTATTTATCTTTTTTGAATTATTTAAAATCATTTTTGTGCCATATGAGTAGCTTCCGTGGCTCTAGGTCCGTCCTTTGGCTGCTAACATCTCTACTCCAGGATTGTTGCTGTTAATTTGAAGCAAAAATAAAGTGTCCATCGCTACTTACCTCCTGTGGCAGTTTTCCTTTATTGCAGTGATTTTTCCCTTTAATTTCATTCTCACTGTGCTGGCACTTCATACCAGCAGGTATTAAAATGTGACTGTTGCTGTTCTTGTTCCTTTATTTAATTTTGTGTGTTCAGAATTGTTGACTTAAGACTTGTTTGTACCCTTCGAAGACTCATACAGAAGCGTGTTGCAAAGAAAGTACAGAAAAAGTATGAAAAGCCGATTTAAATCTAATATTAATTAAGTCTAATATTTCCATCAGTATTTGTACTGATGCAGCGCATTGTTGCTATCATGACAAAATCCTTTATCTCTTAAATGGTATCTCAACTTTTACTAGATGTTAACGAAACAGAAGTCCTTGTGGATCACTAATGGTCTGTTTATCATAAAAAGTTCACACAATGAGAAAGGCAGGTGGTGTTTTCAAATAGTGAAAAAAAGGGGGGACATATAAGGTTTTGACATGACAGTGATGCTTTATATGTTTTATAAAAGAGGAATCACAGACCAATCACTATTCGGACAACAGCCTCTACTTCTCTGGAGGAACGGCCTTGAGTTCCTCCAGCTCTGGACAGTCCGCGAACTTCTCGTCGTTTTTCTCCTCGTCGTCCGACTCGTCCCAGTCTGATTCGCTGATGTCATCGTCTGAGATGTACCAGTCTGGTTTGGTTTCTTCTTCCTCCGTGGTGGTGTTGTCCGTCACCTCAGGCTCTGGTTTGTGTTTGGGGTCCTCCAGTTTGCCCCAAGACACGGCGTTCGCCTTCTTCAGGGTCACCTCCACTTTAGAGGACACCATGTTCACAAAGCTGCTGTTCACATCGACCACCTGGAACAAACGACACTGACCCCTGTCACATCTGCAGCATACACTCAGTCACTGCACTCAAAACACACCTTCCTTTTCTTAGAAAAGAACTTTTTTTTTATGATAGAAGCCAGCAGGCAGTTGATTCATATTTGTTCAAATTTCATATATGAATTCGTACTTATTTTATTATTTTTAAGGGATAATAATGTTCCGCTCAAGTATATTTGTAGGTTTATTTCACATCAATTCCACTTTTTGGGCTTTTTTCATGTTGCTCTCCTTGAGAGTTGCTCGCCACAGTTTATTTTAGATCAAAAGGATCCCAAAAAGAGAAGAACGGTCCAGTCCAGCCATTCTAATCCTAATTAATGCTGGATATACTATGAAGTTCTGCTGCGGTGCTTTAGGGCCCTCAACTAGGGAACTTTTTTGACCTGACAGTTTCTGTTCACACACTTAAGCTGTTTGTTGCTAGGCTATTTCCACTGTATTTATTTCTACTGTCACTGTTTCACTGAAGTAACAATACTTTATCCTTGACAGATGCCCAGCCTTTAAGGGTATCTTTCGATAGCGTGAGCGTGTCTTTTGCTCGGCAGCTGAAAAGCGTCTGCTGAGGAGAAAGAAAGGGTAAGAACACTTACCCCCCACAGGTGGATATCTTTGTGAAACTCCTTGTCATTCTCAAACTGAATGTGACATGTCAGCTGCAGCAAAAGAAGAAGAAAGAGTTCATGAAGAGTTCATATAGCAGTACAAAACACAGGTAGAATGTCAGGAGCTTGCAACAACATTGGAAACAAGGTGAAAATCCTTCCACAATTCTATTGGTAAAAGTGTTTTGGTTACCTTGCGCACACAGAGTAGACTTGTCTAATTTCTGTCAATCTGAACGTCCTTCCACACCGTTATTCATAAACCATCATGAAAGGCCTTGTTCACATACAGTTTTGAGGCTGAATATCCACCTTACAAGTTGCAGGTGACCAAATCTGATTCAGAAAAGATCAACTGTCTAAAGGCGCTTTCCCACAGGTATACAGGAGCCATGTTGTACCGATGGCACAGAACTTGCAGCACACTTTGATTTTGCAGTGTATTTCAGCCTGGTAAAGATGTTTGACACATGAGAAGCGCAATTATTCTCCCCTCAGTTTATGTCCGGTCGTCCTGAAACCACGTCCATGGAATCAAAGTTTTTACGTCGGAGGCGCTTTTGTTATTGTGGTCTTTTAATATTTACAGTCTTGTTTGAGGTTTTTTTTTTCTCTGCATAGTTTAGCCATGCGTCGAGTAGTAGTGCACATCTTGGTTTCTCACAGCGTTTAAGATAAATGTGTTAGCATCATAAAAACCTCCCACTGAAATATATCTCCAGCCCAAACAGACAGTAGTGCTTGTACATCTTTGACTTCCCAGTTGTTAGTTTGTGTCTCCATTATTGGTTTGTTTTTTTTTTTTTTGCGTGGACAGTAATGACAACATTTCAATCAACCAGAAAGCAGTGAGCAGCTCGGGTATGGCTTGGGTACAGTACGGGTCTCTTGATTTGTAATAGAAAACCATTTCTTCATCCTTGTGCCAGAGAAAAAGCACTATAAGCACTATAATGACCTTTTATTGGGAGACCCCATGTTCGATCGCCTCGTTCGGGGAAATGCAAAGGACGTGAACTCACCACTGTGCGGTTGGCTTCCACGTAGGAATGCTCAGGGTTGGCGTTTTTAGCATAGATGGTCACGACCACCTGGCTGGGAGTCTGGTGCCAGTCATGTCGACACGCCACTTTCCTCTTATCCTGTCAGTCAACAAAACAACAGCTGATACACAAAGCCAAAACCTTTCCAAGCTCACGTTTCTTCACTGAATGCTTTCATAATCATTCGACACCGTTAATTAGGAGGGTGTCAACACAACTGCACTACTTGTCTCTCTCTGGTTTTTATTTCTTTTTAGCTATGATTGCAGTTTTGCAGTTAAAATATTCCTCAAAAAGACCTAAAACAAGGGATTGTAGCTAAAAAACTGAAATAAACATTGGCAGCAAAGATGATTCTCTCTCTGCAAAACTAGTCTTTAAAACATCTAGCCCAGGATAACTAGAGGTGGAAATCTGTATTAATTTTGTTAGAAAACAACTGAACAGTCAGTCGGCAAAAACAAGCAAATATCGTGACCATGACAGCAAAACAAGAAAGAGAAAGAAAATAAATAAATAAAGCAAGCAAGGCACAAAGGGCCACATTGTAGTTTTTGAATGCACTGTCAGACTCTTCACTCTGTCCGGCGCACATATATCTTGCTGTCTGAACAAAACTTTGTGCGTCTACTTTTATCATCTTTATTTCAAAATAATGTGAAAACATCAGATGGAGAACAGAGATGCTTCACGATGATAAGAAAATTTTCCTTCTCCTGTAAAGTTCTTTATCTGTTCTGACAATACGTAAGCTTCCCACCTGCTACTCCTATGAGATACTACATCGTCCACACACAATGATCGGAGAATGCTCAGGGAGGCTGTACCTGTTTCTGCACCCAGCAATGCTTCCCTGTACAGCAGCCCTTCTGATCCAGAAAAGCATTGAAGTCAATGGTCTTTATGCAGCAGCAGCTCCAGTATTTGTATCTGAAAGTTGGAGGGGACAGATCCTTAATGAATCATGAGCATCTTCTCTTGCAGTGAATAATCTACAGCAGGCTGTTCTGGGCTGCACTGCTTTTTTGTGATATTCAGAATTTTTAAGGAGCACAAACGGAATAAAAGCAATACATAAAACATCCCAACATGACAAATGTCTGGAAAGAACACTATATTTGTATTTAGCTACCTTGTCGACTTTGTTGCAACATGGCCGTGTTGTGGTTCTGTATGAGGAGTATAGGCTGTCACATAAACTGACTGCAGTTGGATATACTGGCTGTATAACATTACTATTCTAAAGAACCGACAGTTCAGTTTCTAATTTCATTTTAATGTTAATTTGTTTCAGATAACAAGATTACAAATGCATCAAGGAATGGCGCCTTACCCTTCATGGAAGACTGGAGCTCCCGGGTGATATGTGCAAGTCTCAGCGTCTGTGTCTGAGCCCTGGTAAATCTGTAAACACGCCACAGCAAATTAATCTTTAAAAACCACTGCCTGCACATACACTGTCCAGCAAATCAGTGATAATCAAATGCATCAGTGCTCTGCCTCTGCACCTCAGAGCTCACAATCCAGTGACTCAGCACTTTCATAAAGAAGAAGAGGCTGGCACACCATCATACCTAATATCCTTCTAGTATATTCTTTATATTTCTTTCATTTTTGCCTAATTTTCCCCTCAATATTTCGCCATTGGATGTTCCCACCCATTCGCTAGGTCTCCCTATCACATGATGCTCCCACCACTGGAAAGGTAAAGCCTAGCACTTGCTTCCTTCACAATTTTTTTGCAAACTATTATATTTTAAATATAGACAAAGACAAAGTCAGTACACAATGTGCACCATTTAAGAGGAATTCCACAGATGTTTTTTTAATCTGCATAATCAAGCAATTACAATGTAAACAGTCATTCAGTCGCAATTATCAACAGTGGTAGTGATAGGAACCAGACGTCCAAAATGTTTAATGAAATTTATGACATGAAATGGCCACAATCACACTGTCTGATGCTGGAGACATTGTTTAATGAAAGCTCTGAGAAAGGTCATACTGGTGGTGACATGTGTGCATAGTGCTGTAAGGCTGATTTTGGATGGTAAATAAAATGTCTACATTTGCATTGCATTAACATCATGACCCCTGGTTTCTTTCACCACCACTGTAAAGTAAGTTTCACAAATCACCATTCCACATTCAACCACTCTGAATGACGCTCAACAGTTAAGACTTGGTGGATTCCCCCTTTAATCCATTAATATCCATATCATAAACATTACATTTATTTTGACAATTCCACAGTTATACCCTGAATGTTTACTATACACAGTTTCATCCATCTGAACCAATCAGAGTTAGTTCTGCAGTATTTTACCTCATGGACATGAATGGGTTACAGCAGAGTAAGGAAAAACACAACCCCGATGCAATTAACCTGTGACAAGTGTAAGCTAATGCACATGTAAGACTTTCTTAAAGCCCACCTTTCAGACATACAACCAATTATTTTTAGGCTATTATCCATCATCCCTCATGTCCAGATGGATATTGCAACAGCAGGATGAGTTCAGATCAGCTCCCATTAGGAGAAAGGAACCTGCGGCCTTAACGATAATGAGACTAATTCTCTTTAATCCTGCTGCAGGACCTCTCCAGAGCCTGCGAGGCCAGAGAGTGTAGTGCATAAGAAACATAATAGGGCTGCAGGCAGGACGGGCTGTCTAAAGCATGAGGTACTTAGAGGTACGAGTGACTCGGAGGTGAGGAAGTGTGTGTGTGTGTCACACACACACACACACACACACACATTTACAGTGGCAAAATCAGACGTTTGTATTAATAAGGGGTTAATGATTCTATGCTTTCTCAGTATTACTATGCACTAAAATACTAAAATGTCTTGATAGAGCTTGGTTTGTTTTGACTGTTTTCTCTTATATATTTTTTTTTTCCTGCATATATTTTGAATAGGATCTATTTTTGAAGTCAGTACCTACATTTTGATTTGGTCCACATTATGAGCCTGATGCAGTTACTACAGAATATATGTCACGCCTGTGTGTGTCTAAATCCACAGACATTTTCTAGCAAAGACAAAAGAAACACTTTGCTGAATCCACTTTCACCTCTAGAGGGCAGAAATGCTCAATTTTTCAAATTTCCAGTACACTAATTGTAAATAATACATCAATAATCAGGCAGGGAATTTTGCTGATGTCTGACTGTGTGTGAGGCTTTTTAAATTGAAGGGCTCATCTTGAGGGTTTAAATGAGGTGGCCACCTAAAGGGAGAAAAACTACAGAATATATATATACATGCATAGACCTAACACGTATTCACAGAAACACCTACTGCTTTGCATCCTGCGTTCTTGCACTTGGTCCCGGCGATGACCCGTTGGCTCTCTGCGAGACAGAAAAAGAAGAGCAGAAGGACTGGTCACATGACAGGAAACAGAGAACAAAGTGTACTGAGAAAAAGGGAAACAACACGTGGCCTCTGATCACAATCTTGACAATGGTGCTGCAATTGACGAGTTAAACCACAGATGAACAATGCTGCAGAAAGACTTCATGACACTGGCTGATGGTCACTCACTCGCGGAGTGCTGTGGGGTTTCACTTCTCGGATGTGGATTTGAACTCATCACACATTCACCACAAATGTTATACTCCTATTATAACCCCTCTGCATCTTTTCATTTTCATCATTGAAACACTAGGAGATGGGTTTGCGCATAGCATCATATTCATTAAAGGAGTAGTTCAGCAAAAAGAAAAAGTAAAAAATTATCAAATTTACATAATTTTATATTAACCCTATATCCAGTGAATACACGTTTTGTATTTCATGATTTTTCTTAAGAACTGGAGCTATAAGGTCATTAATCACCTTAATAATTAGCATAAATCCATCCCCAAAACTCCTCAACCTGCTCAAACTAGGGCATTAACCACTTCAGATTTTTTCAAGTTGACTTATCCATCAAGATAGTCGAAGTCGAGTCGACTAGTCGTGATGACGTCACACAC
>JBBIGA010000011.1:993723-1007878 GCA_037576975.1 Alestes dentex | reverse complement strand
AGAGACAGAGAGAGAGAGTGAGAGACATATAGAGACAGATAGAGACAGAGAGAGACAGAGAGAGAGAGTGAGAGACAGATAGAGACAGAGAGAGACAGAGAGAGAGTGAGAGACAGAGAGAGAGAGAGACAGAGAGAGAGAGAGAGAGAGAGAGAGAGAGAGAGAGAGTGAGAGACAGAGAGAGAGAGAGAGAGAGGGACAGAAAGACAGAGAGAGAGAGGGAGAGACAGAGAGAGAGAGACAGACAGAGAGACAGATGAGTGTGACATCACAAACGGTGCAGCACACCCCAGCCGACTAAAGCGAGTCACTGAGGACATTAATAGCAGTTGGGAACAGCTGTGGGAAAGAGCAGGACTCTACCAAGTCCTGCCTGTACAAACACGTGGCTCAATCACAGCCAATCTGTCACTCTTACACTCTTAGACTCACACAGTTCATACTGAAGTACAGTTCTTGAAGTTGTGGGAATACACTTCAGTTTGTGCAAATGAATGTGAAGAGCACAACAGTGGAAACGCTCCATTGACTCCACAGTCAAAGCAGAAAATATCTACTTCATAGAATGGGTTACACAGTCACTGCGTGAATTAGTTTATTGCAAGCAAATAAATAAACGAGCAAATTCAAACAAAGTCTGCAAAAACGAGAAAAAGCCTTACCGTCTGAGTTCTTGTCTTCATCGTACCTGTCCCCACAGCCTCTGTTATAACACAGTAAAGCCATGTTGCTCCGATCAGCTCTTAATGAGGATTCCTTCTTATTTTACAAGTACTTGTTCGTTCAGCAGTGACTCTATGTCTTCTGGTGCTCTCAGCTGGTCACGCCAAACTTAAAGACTCCTCAGCACTCCAGAACTTTCAGCTGTGAGAAAAAGGAGATCTAGAAAGAGCGATGGCATTCGGGGAGGAACAGAGTGGACTAGAGCAGGGGCCAGCAGAGAGGGAGTGGGGGAGAGAGAGAGTCCCTGAATGAAAACTATAAATAGTCAACCCCCCTAGCTCCGCCACCTCACAGCTGTCGGGTTTTATCTGAAGTTTGACATTCCTGATGCCCACTCAGAGCGGCCCCCTGAAATAAAGCCAAACGTGGACTGAAGGAAAAGTCCAAACAAGTGAAAAAGTATTATAAGGGCTGAAGTACTATATTATTAGAAATCACTATTCAGCCATATACATTACGGTTAGTGAAGAGAATTATAATTATCTACCTTTTTGATTTCTTTTCTTCAGAGAAATTTAAAAGAAGCAGTTGTGGGTGACCCCTCATCGTGCCGGCTGGGAAAATCAGGCCAAAAGGTTTTGATTCGGTGCTGCTCTGAGATCAGTTTATCTGTTGTTGTTTAGGCAACAGCTAAGGAAACTGTTAAGTAAAAGTTTAGAGACACTAAACAGATGAATAAAATGATAGAAAATGATAGAAAATTCTGTTAAAATATCTTGTCAAGAAAATTACATTTTAAAAATAAAAATCAAAACAACTAACCACAGAAATAATTTTGAAACAAGATGCAAAGACAAAAATAAAAAACACGGGACCCCGGATGTTAAAAATGTGTTTTCTTTATTAAGAAATTGGTGAGCGCGAGCGATAAATCGATATATTCACAAGGCATTCATTCATGGTTCATGGTAGGAGCTTGCATCACAGATACAGACAACATAACCAACTGAAAACAAAACGTACAAAAGAAACAACTCGAGCAAAAAACGCCACACGAAAAATTAAACCTATCAGACTAGCACAGCCGACCACTGATAAACCAGTAAAAACAGGAAAATACACAGAAGAGCCCATTACATCCACAACGACAGTTTGCTTACCCAACAAAAAAGCACCATATTTAATAGATCTTTGCAAACAATACATGGAATTCAGAAACTTCGATTCCTCAAGCATGTCAGATAGAAAACAAAATCAACACATGCAAGAAAAAACAAACGAACTTCAACAGAACCAGCAGACTCGAAATGGAATCACATCACACCTCTTGGTCCTGAATCAAGCATCTCATTGCAGGCATAGAAAATAAGATTTAAAGTTTAAACTGAACCAGACCATTGGCTTCAACCAGTGCTTTTGTACCCCATTTCTCTCAGAAAGGCAGTTTCAGATGCACAGTTAAAAGGAACATGTTTTTTTTTTTCCCACCACACCAAACATTCAAGCACTCACAGCAACATCCACCACACTGGATCCCACACTTTAAGATGGGAGCTGAAAAATGGAGTTACAGAAAAGCCTGAAACGTTATTGAGGTATGAGGAGCTCATGAGGAATGAAGTTATGAAATGGCCAGCGTGAAGCTAAAACCCTGTCGTAATTCCTCACCCTTCAGCACTCTGGCATAGCAAGACAAATCTGACAAAATGAGTCTTAAGATGATGATCAGTTTTCAAGGCTGTACTGGCAACACCAGATGCTACATTAAAATTTCCATTATGACCAAACTTAACCTGAATTGGAGTTAGAAGCAGAGACAAAGTAGCCTTGATTGATCGAGATACTGAAGCTTGAAACTACAAACCGATGTGGCCTTAAAGTGAAAGGTCAGGTTGTAAGGTTCTAACACAGAAGAACCGCTTATACGTTGTTCTCAAAAAGCGAAACTCCATTGATGGCCTGGTCATTAAAGACCCTGTACTAAGTGCAGTCTGTCTGGGGTTCTAAGTGCAATTTCAGTTGGGAAGGGTAAGAACTGCTGAACTACTTTTCCTACGAAAACCAATTTAAGTGCCACTACGTTTTCATTTTTGAATATTATTTCTAGCTGAGGATTGCAATGAATTAAATGACCGATGAGGAAAACATACAAACAAACAATTTAGGAAAGGAAATGATTTTATTTCTGAAAGAATGAAATAAAACAAAAGCCCATGATTTTATGTAATGTGTATTTTCCATGCTTATTAAAATCCTTATATTTTGCATAAATAAATAAAAAAAAATGTACAAAGGGGTTCTCCACAAACATTTTGGATGGTGTTTTCTCCCACTCTCCTCATTTGGCATTGATGATAAAACTAGTAAAATCTGCAGCCTTCTACCCCAGGGCTTAACACAGAGACAACAGTGTTTCTATTGTATATATATATGTACCTATATATAAATGCAAACATCTCTCGTTCAGAAAATTAAAAGCAAATTAAAAAAAATATATGAATAAAATACATTGCAGCGTATGGGTATATACATAATATATGAAACAGCAATCGAAAAAGTCGAAAAACCACAGAAAAGAAAAAAGCGTGCACAACATGACAAAAATGACAACCACATAACCCACAAGTTTGTTGTTTTTTTCCTAAAGGCTCTCTGGTGACTCTGAGGTGAGGAGGACCCTGTATATTCCCATGAAAACAGCCTGCAGCCTTTGGTCCAGAGCCAGACTCAGGAATCCTAACACCTTGGCCAAGAACCTCAGAAGCAGACAATATTACAGGCTAAGAATCTAGAACCACTCTGGTAGAGAATTCTGGGAAGATTTTAAGTTCTGACAAGAATTCTCCAGCCTCTCTGATGGTTCATTTGACAGTAGGATGTTCACGGCTGGCTGTGGAACAGAGGCACCGGAGGCATTCTAGAACCAGAGAGCCAGAAGAAGCAGCAGCAGCAGATCCGTTTGGCTCTTGACTGTCTGGCCTAGCACTGAGTTCAGAATGAAAGCTGGGATTCACAACCTGTGCAGTCCAGCTGGAGGTCTGGAGGAGCTAAACCTGCCAAGTAGCTTTTACTTTAGGCCTTGGTCGAGTCATTTACAGGACAGAGAGGAAGAGAAGAGCATGTCAAATCACCCAGCTTTAATTGTAACATGAGCACGTTAAAGATTATTAAACGCTTGAGTCACTGTTAAAATGGGCATGCCTGGAGCTGGTTAAACAGACCATTCCTAAAAATGTTCAAAAAGACAGGGGACATTTTGAAATCCAAGCATTTTGCTACAAAAGTGTGGTGATGTTGCTGCTACTCACCACTAGAGGGAGCTACAGTAACAAAGTGTGTAATAAGTGCTATACACCCAGCTTGGTGGCAACAAATAAATGATATGCCAACATCTGCTCATTTTGATGATCTCTTGCAGCACAAGGTAAAGGTCAATCGCAAACTTACACTTTATTATATATTTCTCTGTTCAGGGTCTCATCCCCTTCAACGTTTGACCTCTTGGATGTCACAGAAAAGGTTCTAATGACAACAAAATGAGTGAAAACGACAGATAAGATCGCAGTTTTAATGGTACGGGGACACAACACAGACTATGCACTGAAACACAGGATTTAATTAAGTCCCTGTCACTGCTCGTCTGAACAACTCAGAATTTACAAAATAACCTCTGCGGTACAGGCCGAACTGCTGAAAGCCAGGCAAAAATGAATAAAGGGATAGAAAAACAGCGCCGGACGTCTAAAATGCTACAAGAAAACCATTCATTAAAAAAGGACTGCAAAGAAACTGTGCTCATCATCCTCTGTTCCAAATAAAAAATAAAAAAAAAAAGAAAAAAGACAAAGACAAGATTCCCAAAGGTTCTGAAGATCACCATGGAAACCCAGGTTCATGAGAATACACACGCAGACTGAAGCTGGTTCTCTCTCCCACACGCCTGGCAAAGAGCTTATGACAAATCAAGACGTTTTTACCTTTCCTCAGTTCCCCTTCACAACACAAACGGACCACATCACCGGCGTGCTTTTTCTGATACCTGGTGATGCAGCACAACCAGGATGTATTAGTCAGTGTCTCAGAGCAATCACAATTCGTACAGAGAACGTGTGCGATGTTACTGAAGAGGGGTCACTACGCAAGCTGTAAACTCCACAAGGTGGAAAAATGAGCAGGGCAGCCTCAGCATAGTGACAAAACAAGCAGTGCAGCACACAGATGAGGGAGACGCAAGTTAAAGAGAGACCTGTCTCTCCCACCAAGCTCCTACCTATGGAAAGAGAGTCTGATATTCTCAGCACGTACCATGACGAGCAAAACAACCAAATCACAGCCACTGTTTTGGTGAGGGAGGGGAGAGGTGCCTGTGAAAATCACAGATATCACAGATTGCTCTAAACGGCTTGCTCATGATGTCCAGTGCAGCCAGTTGTTCCCTTTTGCTGACCTGAATTCAGCTAGAAAAATAAACTTTGGCTTTCTGTCCGCGTGATAAAAACTCCGGATGCATACTTAAATGTGCAGATAGCCCGTCAGAGCTCACAAACTTCCACCAGTTTTAGGGGAATCAGATCACTCAGACCATCCGTCCACATGTGGACTGCAGGGTGGCATAAGAATGGACGCCCGTCTGCTTAAAGGAACACTGCATTGTTCTTAAACCTGCTGCTTCACCAAATTCCCACTGGTTCCTACTGTTAGTGTGTTTTAAGTCCACTGGTTTTCAGTTCTTTTCTAAGGACAGGGAGAGTGTTTAAATTATCGTCAGTCATGCCTGACCGTCCCTCCAGATGCTGCAAACAGAGATTAATGTGAAAAACGCTTGAGTTTTCCTTTCTTCCGACGGCAGGTCCACACTGCAGTTCCTCACCCTCATAACGACGTGCCATTTATAATCTTATTACAGAATAATTCAAAGACTGTATTGGATAATACGACTGGATTAATAAGTGAATAATAAGCCTTGACTTGAAGAGATTTAGCAGCTCTCCTGCTTCACATCTCTCATTCGGTTAATCTTTCAACTGTAAGTGTGCAATAGCCTCAAACGGTCCACAGATCACAGGAGAAAGGGAGGCTGCCCTGCTCAAATCAACACTCTGCTGTTTGTTCATCTGAATGCCCGTCACGCTCCCTCTCCCACATTCTAGAAATCGTCGGAGTTGCTGTGCAATTGGCTCCAGTTGCGCATCATGACATGTACCGCCTGTTCGCACTGTACAGCAGGATCACGTACAACCATCTGATGAATTCAGGACAGCTCACAAATCATCTCCGTCACTAAATATTTCTTTCGCTCCTAAAAGCATAATGTAAGCATGTGAATGTGTGTGACATTTCCCTATCCATGGCTGAATGGTTCGTAGTCACTCTGCCTCCTCCTCTCTCTCTTTTTCCTCCAGGGAGGTGGATGAAGGGGCACGAGGAGCTAATTAAAGAGGCATCAAAGCATCACCTAGACGGCACAAGCACACAGGCTGATACCGTAAAGAGTAAAGCTGGAGACAGGCCACACTGGCACACAGTAGAGCAGCCACCCGACTGGCACGCCATTACACTTATTAGAGACAAAGGAAAAGGAGAGACGGCAAGGAGAAAACAGAAAAACAAAGAGATGCTTTCATGTGGACGCATGGGACCTGTTCCATACGGGCTCTGGAACAAAAAACGTACTCTTCGCCAACACGCTCTGTGGCAATGCTCACTTTCGGTGGATATTCGACCTATCCACGAGGAAAAACCTGCAATTTTTAGCTACGAAATTTCAGTTAATAATATTGGCACATGCTACTATTCACATTCTTCAGGAGCCAGAGAGAATATTTCAACATGGCCATGAGCCACGGAAAGAAGGGGATGTGAAAGAAATGGCATATGTTCATACGAAATTGAAATCGACTTCTCCTAATTTGGCAACTTAAATGAAAGCGGACTTCATGGCGTTCGAGCATTAAAAATAAGGGTGGCTTTCAAACCCACCACTAGAATATACAGGCAAATGAAAAGATTAGGGCTCCCCAGGTCAAACGACACATTTTGTTGCTTTTTTTAAGTGAAAATAATTACACATCCTCTACAGAGAACTAATGTCTGTACTTTTTAATTACATAATTTCTGCTTAGTTACTGAACTTACTGCAAATATAGAAACTGTGCATTAAAATTCGCATTAAACAAAACAGGTCTTTTGACTGGGGGTGTCTCAACTTCTGTACATGACTGTAACCAACATTAAAAGAAAACAAACAAAAAAAAAAACACAGCCAAAACAAAAAAACAAAAAAAAAAACCCCCACCAATAAAAGCCTGAAAGAATATGCAAGATCCCTGATCTCCCTCTAATTCGACATTCGTTCTCTTTCTTTTAGCAAATATGGTGGAAACTACAGACATCTCCAGTGTCCCTTTCACAGCTAGGCAGAGGAGGAGCAGATAGGTTTATAAAGGAGCTCTATCAGCTGATAAAATATGGCCGGCAACAAGTGAAGAAGCAGAAAAATCATGAGCAACACACGTCCAGTCCAAGGCCAGAGCAGTGTATGAGCGCTTGACCACTACCATGTCTAAAATTGAATCACACTTCTTTCACAAACATGCAGACAGATGACTTGGATGGTTTTAGACCGACCAAAAAACATGAGGCCATTATCAGTAAGTTCACAAAAGACACAAAAATTGCAGATTACTGACCACACTTCCAAATGGGGAGAGACCAGCTCAGTGCGATATAACTAACCAACACACATGTAATTAAAGTGCTCCCAGTAACAAGTCATTTCCCTTGTTCTTGAAGACAAAAGAAGACAGATTCATCAATGATTCATTTAAAAAATAGCTATGCAATAAGTAACAGGCAATGTCTGTAATCCACCTACTAACCAGACCGGACCAGGCTAGGACTGGGGGGGGGGGGGACCTCCTGCCTGTGGCTCCTCACCCAGACAAACAGTGCTCAGGGGCATTTAAGTAACTACACTCTTAAATATACGTGGCACAAGGGTTCTTCAGAGCGAGATGAACCACTTTCGGTTTCATTAATCTTGTGATGAGTGGTTCTTAAAAGATACATTTTCTTAAAGATTTGGAAAATGCGTTAAAAGGCTTCAATCAAATAACCTTCCTAGAACTCTACATCCAATCCAAGAACCATTAATAAATTATTTTTGAAAAAGCAGTAACAAAACAACATTAACTCTGAACTCAATTTAGAAAAGACCAATTTATACTTATTTATAAAGCCAGGCCCCAGAACAGGTTATCAGCAAATGCAAACAGAATATGCAAATTACAACACACCAAACTACTAACTTCCCTTGGCATCATAATCAGACATAAATGAGAAACAATGAAAAATGAGTAACAGGCTATGTTCGCACCCTGTTGTGGCAGATGTGGGTGTTTGTAAGAGTTTCAGACAATGAGGTGAATGGTCATGACAGAAAAAACACCCTTGCTTCCCCTGTACTCCTCCCTTATGCATTTCTCTCGCTACGTCTCTTCTTCGTCTGCTTCTGTCTCTCCTCCTCCGGCTCCCTGAAGTTGGTGGTGGTTGGTTTTCCTCGTCTCTTCTTTCACTCGCTCTGTGGTTTTTTTGCCGTTCTGTTTGGCACTCTGCTGCACTGCACTATTACATGAACTGCATCTACACCGAAGGAGATAAAAAAGGAAGAAAAAAAAATGTTGAAATCAGACCAGCTGGAAAGTTTAAAATCCTGAAGTCTGCAAAAAACCCTAACAGGATTATTTGAGACTTTGTGTGCTGCTGAAGTTTCAGATATAACATTTTAACATCTTTCCCAAAGCCCACTGATGGTGGAAGCAACTCTCAGACTTGTCTGTTTTAATGCTGTACACAGGACAATTAATATAGAAACTAATGCTGGGCAGCGCTTCAAATTTTTCATCACATGATTTTCTAGCAAAATTCAAAAATTAATTAAAATGTAGTGTTCTGTGCACTTTTCTTTTATAAGTGCTGCTATATGAACAAAAGCGCAATAACATATGGTTTGCAAACACTTTAAACAAATAAGGAGCTTTTTTTAAAAGCAGTGTTCCCTTTAAACACAGTTACACAGCTGCAGTTTAAATATTTCGGTAAATCTCAACTTAAACATTAGTGTAATCAAATCAAATATAAAACCAATGCTATTTGCCAATGCAGGGCATTCACGTTTTATCTAGTTTGTTATAGAAAAACAAGGTAACAGAGTCCAGAGCATGGGCGCCGGAACCATTATAGCTACATAACCATTATAAACCATTATAATTTGCCTGTTTCTCATTATTATCGGTGTTATAAACTGATTGTATAAACTGAATAAACCTCAAGGTACCATTTTTCTACAAGGCAGAATGAATTGATACACTGCTTAAGTAAATATTTTAAATAAAATATATTTTTCTCTAATTTTGCATATTATTTGTCTTTTTCTCACCATTATCAGAGTTACACACTGAAGAAAACTATATGAACTGTCTAAACATTTTTCGACAGGGTAGCATGAATCGATTCGGCAGGGTAGCTGTCGATATGTGCCACGGTAGCATTTTTCGACAAAGCATTCATTCTTGTAGTGTTGACATTTAAGGGGTGAGTATTTCTTTGTCCCACATGTAAAAGGAATGTTTAATTACCACTAGTACAATTACTTGCACAGCTAGATCACACAAATAAGAAATGCCCAAAGCATATAGCCTCAATTAGATTGACAGTGTAGTTTTTTGGAGAATAAAACCTGAATTTGTAAAGCAAGTGTGAACAGAAGTTTGCGTTTGAAAGCAAATCAGATGGTTTGTGAGTTCTTTCAATGGTGCAAAAAGCAGCTTTTTACTCAGGCAACAGACAGAGACTGGAAAAAATTGGAAAAAAAAACTGGAAAAAACTGCAATAAAATTGAGCAAAAGTGTGTGTGTGTGTGTGTGTGTGTGTGTGTGTGTGTGTGTGTGAGAGAGAGAAAGACAGAAGACAGACACAAATGAGTCCCTAGGCCTGAAGACAAACTGGCTTTGTGCACTTGTGAGAAAATCCATCTGAACAAATGGGCTTGTGTGTCTACAGATTATCTGCTGTATTATTTGAGTATGTGTGCACAGAAGTGTGTGTACCTGAGCTCCAGGAATTGGAGCAAATGGGTTGGTGGGTCTGAGAACAGGCTGGTTGTACATCATAGGCTGAGGGGTCATGACTGGAACCCCTCCCATCTGTCCCATCTGAGGTGGGACCTGACAAGACAGACAAACATATGTTGGAAATATCAAACTGTTCATGTTCGTAAAAAGAGTTATGTTGCATTTCTAGATGGCGTTGAGGAAAATGCTCCGCGCCGCACAGCAGAACTGCAGTTTCTGGCTTTGTCCAAATGTGGGGCACTGATGCTAGACACTATTTTGCTCTAAAGGTGTTTCAGCCACACTCTGCGTTTTTAATACTGCTGCACATTAACCAGAAGCATTCAGTGTTTATGCATTCCAACATTCAGTTTATTTCACTGCTGTGGCCCAGGCCACACACTTCAGGTGTGTTCTGCTACCCCAGCAGTACACTGGCACTGTGAGGAAAAATTATGAACCTACTTTCATAACGTCAGTGCAGCAGATAACTCTGGATAAGAACAGGTTCCAAACATACAGAGACGTTTTTCAGTTTGTTAAAAATGATAAAGTGCAACAAAACTGTATGTTCCTATTTCAATAACTATTGTTTTAATATTGAGCAAAATAACTGTAGTAAGTGCAGTCAACAGTGGCCAACAGTAAACAGAGTCATATTCTGAGTGTGTGTGGGGGTGTATCAACAAGGCAACCGATTGTACTCACCATCCCATACACAGGCACTTGAGGTGTGGTCATGGGGAAGGCCATGGGAGCTGGGGCCTGCTGGACACAACAGAATAGAATGAACCAATGAATGAAGAAATCACACAGACACACACACACCATGATCACTGCATTTAAAACACAGATGCTCTAACCACACAGTGACCGACTCTCCACAGGGCCACTACTGTGCAACTACTGATTATATACGTTTCGAACAGTTACCTTTTCATATGCTGATTCTCTAATACCAATAAGCCTGCCCTTTTATTCTTCAAAGTAAAGCATTCAGGAGTTCTATCAGAAGCGGACTGTATTATAATTTGTAAGAAATCTGACCGATGATTTGTAAAATAATGCTATAGCATAAAATGATTTGTGTAATTTCCCAAAGTTACCACAGATAGCTCGGACTGAAACATCATACCCCAGCTGTACATGTCAACACTGGATTGGATTGGATTGGATTGGATTAGGCCGGACCAACTGAGTAAACCCCTGGTTCAGTGAGATAATGAAGGCTGCACTACTTACTATTAGACAAGTAAAAATGAAAGACACAGCTAAGGAACCTTCCCAAGGTTAAACAAAGCCAGTTTGAATGAAGTCATACATGACTTGGACTCGGTTCATTTGCAGAGGAATAATACATTTGAGTGATTACCAACAATATTTTTCCTGATGACTTAATAAGAACGAGAGTGAAATATCTTGAAAGTGTGTCTCACAGGACAATGTCATTTCTGTGCTATTGGTCAACTTTTGGTCAGCTGAATGAACTTATCGAATTAGCCTAATGCTATTCTATCTGGCCTTCACTGGAATTTAAATATGGGAAAATATTTGGAATGTATAAATTAGCTACACCTATTTCATACAAATTATGTAAAAAAGACAGGTATAAGGCTTAAATCTGTCATCAACAAATCCCTGATCAAAGTATGTGATTGCTAGATCAAAGCTTTCAGAAAGAGAGACACACACACACACACACACACACACACACACACACACACACACACACACACACACACACACACACACACACTCTTAGTCTGCAAGGTAGAGGACTGCTTCCCCCATAGAAAATAACTCAGTCATTTCTATTTACTGGACACAGAACTCTGCATATCGGCAAGCTTCAGAGTCACAGGTTCACACTGTAGGCACATTCCGCTACGCAGCAAGGAGAAGTGACTGTGAGGCTGCAGTCCAAAAGGAGCGAGTTGAGCTGGACGGAAGCAGTGCAGTGCAAATGCAGGTGTGAGAGAGAGAGCACAGCAACAACAGAGACAGAAGACACACACATCCACATGTACAATGTCAATTGCTTCTACATGAAAGAAGAGAAAGCTGTAGGATCCACAGGACCCCACACAGTGTACAGAATGCAGGGGGGCTCTACTATAAAAACTGTGGGCGCACACGCGTGCAAAATGAGATCAGTCTTGAGAAGAAAAGAATAAGAGAATAAAAAGAAAGGGGGAGGTGGATAGAAAACAAGAGAGAGGAAAGAAAAAGAGAGATAAAGAGAGAAAAACAGAAAGAGAGAGACAGAAAGAGATAAAGAGAGAGAGAGAGAGAGAGAGAGAGAGAGAGAGAGAGAGAGAGAGAGAGAGAAAGAGGAAAGTGACAGAGAGAAAGAGGGAGAAACAAAAAGGAGAGGGAGGGGGCTTGAGAATCAGGGAAAAAAAGTGAGAGAGACACGTTAGAGTACGTTACAGCTAGAAAAAAAAAAGTATGTCAGAGGGATAAAGAGGGATGGGCCAAGAAAGAGAAGAACCAGCCTCGATAGAAAGAATGTAAGAGAAGCAAGAGAATATTCCTGGACTGAATGCGAGAGAGACAGAGGTATACATGTGTGTATGTGTGCGCAAGACAGAATACTCTGAAGCGATACTCTAGGGATTATAATACAGGCTGTTCTGTTACATTGGGGTACTTACATAACCAGTATAGAACATTCCACTCTGCTGGGTTAGGCACGGGGGAGACAGAGAGAGAGAGAGAGAGAGAAAGAGGAAAGAGAAGAGAGAACAGGGAAGAATGATAGCAAGAAAGAGCAAGAGAGATAGAGAGAAAGAGAGAACAAGAGAGGAGGACAGAATGGAAATGGGAAAGACGTTAGACATGAAAAAAATGCCATGAGCCAGTGTCAACCACAAAGGAAGACAGGACAGAGAGGAGAAAGAGACAGAAACAGAAAGGAAAGCCAGAGCGGAGGAGAGAAGAGGGAAAGCGAAAGGTTAGTCTGAAGCACACAGTTAAACAGACAGTGATGTATATCAGTTCACACTGTGGTCAGGTCATAAAACTGCAACTCGCTCCAATTCTAACTAAGTATCCAAAGGGACCGGAGTGCACACACAAACACTAACACCACAATCTCATACCACAGCTATACAACACATCATTTTCAATAATCAGTCAAATCTACTCTAGACCTTTGCAATGACTCACAATATGCAGGTAAGTACGGATGGTACAAAATGTGAATTTTCATTAGTTGAGTTGAGGTAGAAAATTTAAAGAATGCAAAAAACATATTCACTGAAACGCGTCACGGTTATTCCAAAATATAAAGTTCTAACTTCTCAAATGAATAATCTTTGTTTATTTAAGTTTGAGGTGTGTGTTAACAGCTGAGAGCTACTAAGTGTCGACAGCATGAAAGAAGAAGCCTAACTAGCCACTACAGGCTTACACTGTGCCTCTTTTTGATCATTGTAGTAATTACTCTATTAATCACCATTTTTCTATTTTAAAATACACTTTTAAAAAATAAAGGCATTCACATTATGCAAAAAACAAAATCTTGCACCATCATGTTTACCAATGTTTGCACAAACACCGCACAAGGCGTTCTGCAAGCAACGTCTGTCATTTCAAGCCAAACGATTTGCTGCAACACAGCATCTGGGGTCTCTCAACAACATCTGCAGCCCTTTAGAGTCACGTTATTTTTTGGCAAGGGCCCAGGAAGGTACCATTCTGCTAGAAAATTAAGCCATTTGGCCAACCTTTATTTGTTGCATGGGTTCTTATGGCGTAGAGGGCAAAAGTATTGCAAAAAATCTAAGTGTGTGTGTGTGTGTGTGTGTGTGTGTGTGTGCTCTCACCACATGGGGCACAGGCATGGGAGCAGGAGGCATGGGGGCAGGGCTCCAGGCAGTTGTGCTGCTCATGGTTTTGGACTGCCAGTTAGAGCCACCAGTCAGTTTCTTCTCCCCAGGCTGTGTCCACTGCATGTCTGGCCTGAAACAACAACAACACACACACACAGTTGTTTTTAAACCTTGTCCATATTTTTCAGAAAAGGGCTCATAGATACACCAACCAGCCATCCGACTGTCAGATCAGTTGTATCATGTAACATAAAAGCGATTCCGAGTGCTCCTTCAGATCCCAAAAGCAGAATGCCATATCGCTGCAGCTCATTATATCATCTGACACAATGCAAATCCAGCAGTCCATGTGATGCAAAACACAAACATGATTCATCAGACCACCTTCTTACATGGCTCCAAAGTTCAGTTCACAGGACCTCTGACTGACCTTCTGCTTCTCAGCCACACATGCAGGAAGCTACAACCCACTATGTGTCCTGACACCTTTCCAGAATAGTCAGCACTAACTTTTTAGCAATTTTATATATATATATATATATACATATA
>JBBIGA010000011.1:974894-990649 GCA_037576975.1 Alestes dentex | reverse complement strand
GAGAAAGAGAGAGAGAGAGAGAGAGAGAGAGAGAGAGAGAGAGAGAGAGAGAAAATGCACCAATGACAATTTTTTATATTATTTGCTAATTAGCAGCCAACATCAAATCACTTGGTCGATAGAAGATTGTGTGCTCTGAACAAAATGACGCAACCCTGAAAAAAGTAGCCATTAACTACATACAATTTAAATAAGTATTAAATAAGCACAAATATTCACCCCATTGCTGTGTAGACAAGTTTTTTTTTTTTTTAGTGTCAAGTGATCTCAATATAAAACACACCTGTTTTTGAAAGAAACAATGTGTAGTGTGTAGAAAGAAAAACACTACATTCTAGCAGAAATCCCATCTGTGAACATGGTGGCGTTAGTATATTATGCTTTTGGGTTTTAGTGCATCTGGACAAGGACTACTTGCCATCATATATGGAACAATGCATTCTGAACTGTATCAGCAAATTCCAAAGGGAAATGTCAAGACGTGTCCGTGAACTGATTCTCAAGACAATGTGGGTCATGCAGCAAGACAACCACCCGAAGCACACAAGTCGTAATACCAAAGAATGGTTACGAAAGAATAAAGTCAATGTTTGGAATGGCCAAGTCGAAGTCCTGACCTTAACCCTGTAAGTAATACTTAGTACATATAGATTTTCCATATTTTACTAGATAAGCTGACTACACACACACACACACACACACACACACACACACTAGGCTGCTGGACAGTGTGCTGACACAGGCCACATTCAAACAGTGCGACTTACTGCTTCGCCAGCAGGACTGGAGGGATTGAGATAAAAAAACGAATGCACTCACCACATCACACAGCTGGGGAGAGGTATGAAAAGAGAAAAAGAGAGATGAAAGGGCAGAAGGGAGAGACAGCAAGCGCAAGAGATAGCGAGTGATAAAGATAGAATGAGAGAGAGAGCGAGAGAGAGCGAGAGAGAGAGAGCGAGAGAGAGCGAAGGAGAGCGAGAGAGAGCGAGAGAGAGCGAGAGATAGACAGACAGGTAGAGACAGATAAAGAGAGATAGAGAGTCAAGGAACTGGAGTTAGCAAGAGTGGAGGCGTGCTTGTGCTGTTCTTGGATGAAGCTGAAGTGAGTGGCATCTGACAGATGGAGAAAGTGCGAGTCAGCACCCGCCTTCTAATAACACACAAACACACACCAGCTTTATCAACAGGAGGTACAAATGCGCACACACACACACCTAACAAGTGTGCACAAACCGAAGGATGATAAGATGACAACAGACTGTTCACAGCTACAGCCCAATGGAGTGAGTGAGAAAGAAAAGGGTGAACTAAATAGAGAAAAGGAGAAGAGCTGCTACTTCCCCCTCAGAAACAAAACAGACTAACAAGTGACCCAGCATCCATCTGCTGGAGGAGCTTCAGCATGAAGGAATCACTCAAACACTCACTAGTGCTAAAACAAGAAATCTGACTCTTCACTTAAAAATGCTAAAGATTATATGAGTGAGGGGCTCTCAAGAGTGCAAACTTCCCACAGATTCATATGTTGCAGTAAAAATCATGACTGTAATCCCACAGTATAACATATTCCATTAACCACACTTTCATTTTGCCCCAACAAAGCCATGAGAGGCTGAGAGTTAGTGACTGTGTCGTGTGTATATCAAGCATTTCACGTCTTTGAAGCCCAGCTCCGTTAGATTTCTGAACCAGAATTATACGCTTTACAAAAATAATTAGATTTCAAAAGGTTCTTATTTCAAAAGATTATATAAAAAAATTAAAAAAAAACTCAACTGAACTGTGCTCAGGCAATTAACTGAGCCGCACACCTACCCTAACCCCCACCCCCCCGGTCACATTCAGCAACTGACATTTTGACACAATGCAGATAAGAGCGCTAAATGTGGCTTCACCCAGGGAAGGCAGACATTTTATTATGTGTCCACAGCAAGCGTCACTGATGGACAAGATCTATCAGCTCGAGTTTGCTGCTAAAACTGCATTTTGGTATAAATGCCTTACTGAAACCTCTCAGCAGGATATGCAAAATCACTTGATATTTTCTATGAGGGACATGGAAACATCACAGAAACCTCAGAGTTTCTGCTGTACCATCTACACACTTATAATATGAGGCCACAGCTTTTTAGATCTAATGGGACATGTTAGAGGAATGGCAGAACTCATCAGTCAAGACATGTTCACTGTCCAAATGTTGTTTCTTTTGTTTAAAACTTCAACTGCAAGGTTAACACTACCAACAAACACAAGACCTCAGGCACCCAAATATCCTGAATCACTCAGACCTTCTCTCAACCTGCTTAAACCAACCTCTTCTAAGAGGCTCTCAAATACAACTTTTGATGGAAACCAAGATCAGCTCTCAGTAAACACCACAATCATCTTGAATAAACATAACAATTATTCAATTTGCATTTACTTATTATTGTCTAGTCTTGCATAATCTTACTGTGTAGTAAATATTTGGTTGCTACGGCTATGTGTAGAACCCTGTCACTCAAATTCTATTATTTTTTTTACCCCCATTTTTTGGACTAACCAATTTGTTTAGAATACAGTTCAAGCTCTGTATAACTGACACATTTTTAACAACAATTATCAAGAGTCAAATCTTGATCTTAAAATGGAAAATCCAATAAAACCTACACCACCACAAAAACCCTTAAAGAAGGAGGCTGGAATAAAGTCTAAATTAGTTCATTTTTTTGCTATTTTGCAAATCATTCATTTAAGTCCAAGAAAAAGAAGCCGTTGGAAGCATCAAAGAACAGAGAGGTTAGCTGGACAGAACGTAAAGGTTATTTTGCTAGTTGCTTGAGAGGCAGCAGTGGGTTAGATGCTTAATTAAACTCTTAGTGGAGATTTTACCAGCTGCTGGCTTCACATCTTTATTGGCACTTTGAGCTCCAAACACAGCATCAAAATCTACATTCATGGCGTGTATGTGAGCGGACTGCTGGGGAGCGCCGCTCTCCAGACCTGAGAATAAAGCAAACACACAAACAAAACTTAGTCGTGGCTTTAGACTGTTGTCATACTATAGCGCCCTCAGCCTACAAGCCTACACAACAAATATTACTTTTAATACACCTACAATTTCCTCTTTTCCAGGCATTATGTTTCACACAAAGCAAAACAATCTTCTCTTTATCTCTGCACTGTCTTTAACTTCCGCTCTGTTTTTGTTTCCTTTTCTGTGTACACTATGGCCACATGGTATGGACATGTTCAATGAAGGTTTCTATTGTATTTTCTACTGTATTTCTATTGTATTTGTCGTTACATTTTATTATATGCTGATTATACAGCGATGGAAAAACGTAATAACATATGGAAAATAAAATAGAAAATGTTCAGTGTATCTCGGAATAATATATTTTACCTTAACAGTTGAGAAAGTTTTCTTCCTTCAGTTGCAAAGTGTTTTTTTGAGGTTTTGTTCTATTAACAAAATATTAGTGTAGCTTGTTTGCTGTGACAGTAGCCATTACAGCTTCATTTGACACTCAGTCCTCAACTCAGCGACACTCACATTTCAAGCATTTTTTAAACAGCCTAGCAGAAGAGTTGTTCTTAAGCTGTGCATAAAATAAACTGGCTTTACAGTAAAGTGCTTACTGTCACTTGCATTATGAGCAAGTATGAGACTGAGGTTAGAGCACACCACAGCTTTAAAATTATACACGGCTCCCAAAGCTTGCACTGCATCACTCTTTCGAGTAATGAATTGTATACATTGTACACGCATCCCTTGATGATTTCAGAAATGATAAAAATTCAAATAATCTGACAGCCCTAGTGCGCGTGTTTGAGTGTGCTGCAGGTGTGCTGAAAGCAGGGAGTGTCCGGGTCCCCACCGAGCATCTGGTAGCTCCAAGTGTGTCTGGATAAAGTTGAAGCAGCAGCTGCAGTGGCGGAGCGTGCTGCCCCTGGCCCTTCTGTTCCACTCTGCCTCCACCACACGCTGACCTACAAACCAAACCCCCCTCCTTTGCTCCCTCACCACAACAACAATGTCCTCATTTCACTTCTCGTTTAGGAGGAGTGCGACCATTCAGCACTTACAGGCCTTCAACAGCCAACTTGCTCACACACTGCAGTCACTCCACCCATTTATCTACAAGCAGCACATTTTAAAACACAACAGAGAGATCAGATGGATGGGTGAAGGAGACACAGAAAACAGTGCATGCCAGAAAGAATAAATGAACAAATAAATAAAAGATGACATCCTGTTACTTCAAGAGCACCTTGAAATGATAACTTATACAGTTATGCAGTCATTGTTTAACTAGCAATACTGTCAGTTACACAGGAGCAAGAAAAACTCCTTAAACCAGTGGTTTTGAAATCCGTTTTCAGGAACAATTCAAATTTTTGTTCCAATCCAACTGGCAACACATTCCGAACTTGGAAAAATGCGGACCAGAATTCAGTCTAACTTAGGCCACTCCAAAAATTTCTCTTCGCTTTCTTCTCATGCCTATAATACTATGACATTGCTTAAAAAAAGGAACCACTATTACACTCTAAAGGCCACTTGAACATCCTAATCCAAGCCCACTGAGACACCTTCAAGACTTTCACTTGTCAGAGCAAGGATGAGGGTAAACAAAAACACAGCTTGGCCTTTTAAAATGTAAAAAAAAAAAAAAAGCTGTCAGTAAGCCTGGGCCTTAAATAAGGAGCAGCTCAGTGCACTCAGTTTTCTTGAATAGAGAGAGCCCTACCTCCCCAGGCACTGGTGGCTGTGGATATGGAGGGAGTGCTCTGCACGGCAGGGATGAAGGCTGGCTGGAGGTCAAACAGGTCGCTGGTGAGGTTTGGCATGCTGTGAAAGGAGAGGGACAGCAAATCAGAATGAACTAGGATAAAAATAAGATAACATGTGACTACAGCATTTCATAAAAACAGAAATATCTGTTCTTTAGGTTAACTTGGACAGGATATCAAATATGTGCATAGCTGAGCAAATTACAGTCAAAATCTTTAAATTAAAGATGATATACCAATCTGATCTAAAATACTTAAGACACATTTTGAGAATTTAATAAGAGCCCTGGAGGTATTTACCATCACCAGGCTGAAGTGGCACAAATTCAGTTTATTTCTTATTGTGACAGATGTGGTGTTTCGAGAGCTGTGCGGTGACTTCAAATCAGATTTGAGTCAAACTTTCATATGTTCTAGAGGACTGGATACATATTTGTTTCGTGGCCATGCAAACTTAATGAGAACACTCAGATCTGGTGCACAACCAGAAAAGGATAAAGATGAACTTCCGGCAAAACAGTAACCCTTTATTTTAACAACTGTGAAATGATGAATGCAATTGCATTTTGGAGTTAAAACTACTTGATATATTGTCTCTGCCCAAACAAAACCTTGTATCTTCATACTTGGAGGTTTTTTTCCCCCCTTTTTTTTTGAAAACACCATTACACTGAATCAAAATCTCATAATGAATAGACCAAAAGAATTATAATGTTTAGAATTTCTGTTCTATTTCCTCAAAAAACCTTTTGGAGATATAATGTTTCTTTCCAGCAGCAACAATACATTTACCAGTAAAGGATCAAAGTCTCTAGTCACATGCTGTGCTTTGGTGAATTCACTGGCTAACCAATAATAAAGGTGCACATTGAGTATTTAGAAAGTAATTTCATTACTGAGTCACTAATGTAGTTATAACATGTTGAAACAATTTTTAGAAAAATTGGGTTTTCCTCAGTTATAGTGATCGTGTGCATGCATGTGCACTCCTTGACAGGACAGTATATTTGGCCTAAATTGGACTGGTTTGACTAACTTGAAAGTATTTAAGATGTGTGAACTGAAAACCCATCATCTGAAAATCCCACAAATATAAGCTTGGACAGGTACTAGTACCAAATGACAGTATTACATGATGTGGGATTGGGATTGGACAAAAATCTTTATTTATAAGCGATACTAAATACAAATGTTGAATTTGGTGTGCTGTGTATGTAAGAGCAGTACAGTGTGCACAGGCTATAGACCTGTTGGTGGCGGGTGCGGTGGTGGTGGTGGCGTGGTTGGAGAAGGGGTCCATTGCCACGCTGTGGTTGTTGGCACTGCTCGTAGACAGAGTACCAGGGGATGCAGAGGGAGTGTGCATGCCTATTTCTTTCAGACGCTGATCCTGCAGAAAAAAACACAAATGCACTCTTACTTCTGACTCAAAGTTTGCTACTCTCACATCTTGCAGATGGTGAAAAAGTAAAAATAGCATGACAGTTCGTAGGATTACCAATGGGCTGTTGTAAAGAACATATAGCCGACTGCACACATGCGCGCGCGCACACACACACACACACACACACACACACAGTTAAGAGGATGATGCTGAAGACTGCATAGCTAACAGTAAGGCAGCTGATGCCCTAGGATTAAAGAAAAAAAACTAATTTAATACCAACTGATTTCACTTCCACGGGCTGGATTATATCCAATACTTCATTCGCAAAAACAGCAACTAATAGGCTAAGATAATCAAAACCTTAGAGCCAGACTGAAAAAAAAACAATTCCATATTATGCTACTACCAACACAGTGCTGGCCAGAAACTGCATTACATAACTTACCGCCAGGACATACTGCAGCCCCTGAAGACCAACAAAATTTCAGCTCAAACAAGACCAACCATAAACCTTTTCACCAAGAGAGTAGGCAGAAGGAAAGTCCAGAAACTACTGTCATATATATTAGCTGCCTGGGCCTCCCAGACCTGAAAATGCCCTGTGCAACTTTAAGTGAAAACAGGGCTTAAAAGTGCAGACACAAATTGAGTGGCTAAATGATTACCTTTCAAGTTCTCTGGGAAAACTTGCAACAAGTACTGCAAGCTGTAATAATATACAAATACCTGGCAAACTAATCCCACTGGAGAGCACTATGAACAGTCTGCAGTGTTTGTACGTTCTCTGAACATTTACCCAACTCCAGGTGCTATTTCGAGCCACGGTGCTATCTAAATCTAGAGTACATTCCAGGACACAAGCTTTGCTGTGCCTGCTGAGGGTGTGTTTTGGTCCCATATGGGATGACAAAGCCTCCAGACAGGGACAAAGGAGTCTTGGCTAACCTCACTTTCCTCTCACTGCCTGGAGCTAATCACTGACGGGACGAGGGCGTCTGGATTAAACCAATGCGTGCATGCGCACACATACACAAAACAAACTACCTATGTGTGAAGGACACTATGTTCTCAGTGCACAGCAGCGCCCATCTTGCCAAGTGTCTGTTTTAAAATCTCCATAGGAAGAACTGAGAAAAGTTTTGCCATGTCAATAAAAAAATTACAAAATAAATTGCCCACCTTGTAAAAACGTCATAATGTGATAGCGAAGAAAAAAAAAAAACAAAAAAAAAAAAAACAGCACTAGCAGAATTGGTTAAATGTTTACATTTTCTAATGACAGTGCAGTGCTTTGGCACACGATCAGCCAGTAGAAAACCAGCCGTGAGGCTTTGTTGAATCACATTCACAAAAGTAAACACCACAGAGGACTTATGAAAGAGTCACGCTCCATACTTAATCTAAATGCAAAGTTCCAGAGTAAGTCAAGCTGAATGAAACAATGCTAAACCACCATAATCTGTGGTTCTGTGAGGAAAGCACAGCACAAAAAAACTGTAATCAAAAACCATGTGCATATTTCCAATTAATGTTTTCTGCTTACATAACCAGACCTCATTTGTCTCTACACATGTGTAAATTTGTGTTTTCTGGGCAATTCTATCATTATCCATTTGTGTATATGACAAATAAAACAGGACCTTTCATGTGAATACTCCAGTAAAGGATTTTTTGGGTCCTGTACAACTACAGTTAAGCCCTGGTTGTCAAAGTTAAATTAATTTGTTAATTTCTAAAAGTGCAAAAAAAAAATTTTTTTAATTCTTGCATTTTTCACATTCCACCACACTCTCATATGAAATGTAGCACTGGCAGGGCTACCGTGCTGTGATGGATGAGGACGGGAGGAGGCAGGCTGATAAACAGGCGAGGAGTTTCGGCCATGAGTGCCCCATTCACTTATTAATAAAAACCAAGGTTGCAGTGTTTGTGGCGTCAGATCAGTTCTCACTAGATGTATACATGGCATGTTTACAGCCAGGCTGAGAGAAATTTGGCAGCCAGTGGCAATAACTGCTGGCGTCCTACGCACACAGTCAGAGCTGAAGAAATTGTAAGTCACTGTACAGCCACAACAGGGAATCACATCTTACTCTGAAGTAATACTAGGAAAGGTTTTTAATTGTATATGCAATCAGTGAATCTTTTACAGTAGCTAAATGCTAAACCTTGAGATTGAATACTAAGCCTGCGGTTTAGAGGTTAAACTGTAAAAAAAAAAAAATGATTAGGTTTTCAAATAATTTTACTGCATTAATTAAAAACGCTGTTTTGATGTAAAGAGAGGGCTAAAATGCTGGTTTGAGCATAATGTGAAGACTCTAGATTAAGGACCCACCTTGAGTGTCTGCAGTCTGGCCTGTTCCTCTTCCAGAGCCTGCTGCTTCTCCTTTTCATCCACACGACTGAAGGACATGCCTGTGCTGGAAAGTGACGACACAGCGCTGGACAGAGTAGTGGCTCTGCAAACACACACAAATACATGTTCAGCTATATTACGTTTGTAGATACATTTCACAGATTTGTGCAATATTGTAGCTGAGTAATTTAACCTCAGTAATAATGAAGCTGAGTAATTAACCTCAGTAAGCAAAAAGCATTCTTTCTGCTCTTTTAGGATGTTTCTTTGTCCCTATTTGTGATGGAAAACAGGATATTTGGTCCTGAAATACGAGATGAAAGTCTCAGGAAAGGCAACCGGATTTATTGTGATTTAATAACTACGGTCATAATGATGACAATGCAGTACAGAGAAGGTTTCAAATCGCAAGCGATCACAGCACCACACGACCCGATTAAACACATAAGCTTTCCTCCTCACACCTGTTACATCATTAGACCACGTTTAAATCTTCCATGACGGTTCCGGATTAACTATTTTATTCTAATCTCATGTGGTGGGGATGCTTAAAGAAATTCATTAACTCAGCTGATTAAATCACCACCTCACAGAGACAGCAAGCAAGCCTGCCTTTAGGACCACAGGTGCGAGCACAAACTGTCCTGGACAGTGATAAAAGGATTTTTTATCACTGAAATCAATTTCCAGGTAACTGAAGCAAATGACATTTAGAATTTATGTAGGGCATCTGAAACTGATTCCGTTACCTCTTAAGCTGGTTCAGAGTAAACATTTCAAACAAACATTTCTCCCCTCAATGACTGAGATTTAGGGGTACTGCATGCACAAACGGGAACGCTTAGAGAAATATTCAAAATAAAATTTTCATTTTCAATGAACAGCAGCTTGATGTAGTATGTACGCACTAAAACATCTGATCCCCAGTGCAAAGAGAACACATGATAAAAAGTTGAAAAGAAAAAAAAAAAAAATGGGGGGTTTCTGTTTTTGCAATGACATGAAAACCAAAATATTTCCAAAAATCCACCTATTCAGTCTTTAGGAGTGTTGTTCAACCCATTAACGATTAAGTTTTTGGCCCTGACAGCTTTTTAAATGAGATGCAATACAGGGCCGCCAGTTTACATTTACTTTTCTCACAGACACAGTAACAGACAACCTGTTTAATGAAGAAAAGGGTCATATAAAATGAATGGCAAAAAACGCTTTTGTTTGCAACAACTCAAATTAATCAAATCACTAACTTACAAGTTAACCTCAATTTGGTGAAAAGGTTCATCACTTGCAGCAGCTTCCCATCTAACACAGGTCCATTTGATCTTTAAATGAGGGGATCTCTGCAGGGTTTTATAATGATGTGCAGATACCCTGCTTATCATTCATCTCATTTGAATTCATAAGCATCATGTTAGCATCACAGAGAACGGAAATTTGAATTAAATGTTTAACCGTGTAATGATGACAGCACTAAATGATTCATTACAGAAATGAAAGTGTTTTTAAAGGTGTTTTTAGCCCTGTGCTTGTGTGTAAAATACAGCTTATAAAAAAATGTTTTTTTTGCCCTTGCCCCGGTTATTTCAGACACTGTGTCGACTGTATTGTATTTGTGATTTGTCTACTAAAGAGTGAGCCTAGATCAGCTCTGACAGGAGACTTCCATCAGGAGTGCATCAGATTCAGCAGTGAATTGTATGTACCTGCTGTCTGCAGAGAACTCCTTGGTCTTCTTGCCCTCCAGTGAGGCCAGGTGCTGCTCCAAAGCTTCCAGCAGGCTGCTGGGAGCCTGTAAGAAAGAGAGACAGGTAAAGAGACAGGGAAATGGTGTGAAAAGAGACTGACCTATCAACAAGATACCATTTTTCACCATGTCACAAATCTACTTAAAGATGCACATGCACAGACATACACACACATTCCACCTCTCACTCGCTGTCTCTCAAACACACACGCCTACAAGTCTCAGAAAGCATTGCCTGTAACATGCCTTAATAAAAGTAGTAAAAGATTAATACGTTTGAGCAAGAGGGGGAGAGAGTGTGTTGTTAAGAAACATGCACGCCTAAGAATCCAGTCCTCAAATCGTCTTGCCAACAGCCAGCGTACTCACAGGCCTGTGAAAAGTATATCATTTGTAAGGATGTGCATTCCAATATATGCTGGTATTTTAGTATTCATAAAACTTATCCAGTCTTATTCAGGCAATTATTCAAGGTTATTCAATTATACTAGTATTTCATTACCAACTTCAACATATAGTTGAAGGAAAACAGTTGTTCAGATACATTTACTGTTTGCTTTTTATAGACTTTCAGTGCAAATATCCATTACAAACTGTTTTTATATTTGTAAGTACCAGAACAAAAAAGTGCATTCATAAGCACAAAGATGTACTTATATGAGGCCATGCCACACATCATTATTCATGATTTATAATCTAAGAGGTTAATTTAACTGTTTAAAAAAGTGGTTTAATACCCCAAGGAATTAACGCTGATTAATCGCACCACGTGACTTTAATCTGGTCCGGTGTTCTGCTGAAACATGCTACCCGTCGAAATGTGCTCCCATGCTCTTCTGTGCATGTGTAGTTCCACAGTTTTGGGATTCTGTGCTACCTACTGTTAGGGAAACTGCTTCATCTGTGTTATCTTGTGTTGGACACTGGTTCACAGGTCACAGGTTTACGGCGATTATTACCTTAAAGCTCTTTTAATATGAGTGTATGTCGCTACTCTGGGGTCTGTCTTGGCAGTCATTACATAAGCAATTTCCGCTAGGATTAATAAAGTTTTCTGACTCTGATTCTAAAATGCAGAATGCTATCTGAAGCTAGGAAACATCAGCACTGTCCAGAAAACACCACAAACTGTTAGTATTGCACGATTTGAAGTAGCCTGTGTCCTGCTTCACGGTCGCATTTCTCAGCATTGGCTCTATGCACCTCTAAAGATCCATCTATCTGTCTAGGCTCTTCTCATTAAAATGTGTCTAGGCTCTGATTATGCGTATTGTTCGCCTATTTTTCATTATTATCATTATTAGGGAGTGTCATATGAGTGAAACGCACGAGACGTCGAGGGCAGCACACCCCCACATCAAAATGCTTCTGACACCCGTGCTTGTTTGAACATTGTCTTACTTATACAAATCGTTGGGTGGGGGACGAAACTAATGATTTTTAAAAGTCGCTAACGAATAAAACGGTTAATATACTAGGCCTCTCAAGCCTGAGATCAGGGGCTGTTCTGGTTCGGACCCCTGGATTTGACCCTAAAGGCTTTGCGTTGCGGTGATATCTTATACGTGGTGTACTCTGACGATACAAAAATTCCTATTTGCATGAATTGCAGATAACGATACGCTTATCAACAGTTCCATCTTTCCATTTTTAAACGTAACCTTCCACTCACTGGGCCAAGCAGCACATTCTCGTCTCCATTTTACAGAGCACCTGTGGCCAGAACAGGGCGGGTGCTCAAAGTCACGTGGTGCAATTAATCAGCGTTAAATTTTAACGAGTTATTGTTTCTGTAATTAACTGATCAAAATTAACGCATTAGTTTTTCCAAAAACTACAGGGTTTTTTTGCAGTTTGTTTGGGGTCACGGTCTTCTCCCCTTTCTTATGCTGATGAGATTAAATTCTCCTCTATTCTTCCTCAGTACATCGCCCGATCATGCTTCCTTCAGTGATGTGTAACGCCTCAGCTGCATTTGCAGAGAAGCAGCCTCATATCACAATGCTGTGGGTCTTGTGTTCTTGGGACCATACACGCGGCTCTTCTTTCTCCATGAAGACATGAAAAGCCGAATTACTGCTGAAGACTTCACAACTGTATTAATCACACAAATTGGACTGACAGTGATGTCTAAGTTCTGTGCCAGGAGCTATTTTAATTCCAGGATGTAATAATGTTGTCCCTGAGAACTTAACCTTCACCATGCCTGCTACTAGTTGCGTGTAAGCTTTTTAGTCAAAGGCAACATTATCAGCATTAACAACTATTTAAAAACACAGTCTCTTTACTGTAGGATGCCAGTCCTAAACCTTTTTAAAAAACTAAATTAAGATTTATATAGAAATCTTCCGACAGGTGTCAGCACTCACAAAGCCTGCCTTTTTCAACTATGTTGTCGTTTTAGCCCAGAAAGTGGTATGGCAACTGAAACTTGTTAGCATAAGCCTTTATGTTTACATAGGTATATGGCAATTGCCATAAAAGGCTTATGTAGGTGTCATGTAGCCTTATAATTTCTGCCCTACAACAAAGCGTTACCCAATACTTAATGTATGATCTTTCCTGGAAAGTGGAACCAATCGTTGTCACTACATTTTAGGAACCACTGAAGAAGTAGGATTCTACCAATATGCCATGAAATTCACTCCACAACAGTTTATGTATCTGTTTTTCTGTGGTTTCCATTCTGGATTCTCAATTCCAACTTCTTGACTGCTATACTGACATCACAATCCTGCACTTTATCTCACTGGTCTTCTATACCGATCTACTGATCTAGGATCCATGTGTATTTTAATGAGCTTAGCAATCAGAAAGATGCAACTATTACCAGCAACCCCTAAAACCCGATGTGCAATGTCCTAAAATAATCACCACTGTACAAGTTCATTTCGACAATGGCAATGTTAGCAGAGGCAGTGATCTCAGTGTTTCTGACAGAGCTCTATACTCAGAGCCAACCTTCTAGAGCACACAGCTAATGGTTAAAATGCACTTAAAATCAAAGAGAGAGCTGCCTGTACCATGAATCAGTTTTAAAACAAACTGATGCAGCTTGAGCATGAGATCGCTGCTATTCAACCTACAGAACAGGAGAAACAGCACTGCCCTGCAGCATTTTGTTTTATTCTGAAATCATTTCAGCATATCTATTAGCTCTTTCAATCAGGAAATTCAGGTTAACTAGCCTACAGTCGGCTATATTTAAAGACAACATCTTTAGAATTACATTTTTTTTTGATAGTAGCACAATGTGTTATTTGTCTTTGGTGTATAGGCTACTGACAAAACAATAAATGAGCTGTGGAGTGGCATCACTTACATCAAAGCAATTTCTTTTCCCTAGTGAATGGAGTTCATTTACCTAAAATATACTGTGAATTCTTTCCGCCCCCTGACATTGTGTCAGTTTTGCACAGGTCTTAACTGTCAATTACTGGTATTTGTTAGTTACAGGGCACCTTAGCATGGAGGAGATGGAAACCAGACAGATTTGCAGAACTTAATGTCTATGCTCACATTACAGGGTTGATGTGGCACAAAGGCAATTTTTTTGTTTTTATGTGACAGATCTGATTTTTCTGTTCTGTGTAAACACCAATGTACTCAAATTTAATTCAGATTTGAGAAACTAGCACGGTGTCCCTGCCTGCACCCAAATCCCATATTGTATATGAGGCTGTGCCACATATGTCATGCCATACATCGTCAGTATTGGGGCAACAGTAATGTGGGCATGCAGGGCCCAGGTGTTCTAACACTACTGACAGATATGGGTCGCCTACAAACACGAACGAGCAGAGTCAAAGAAAGATCAGATGAAAATCAGAACTGAGCACTAAGGCTTACAATGTGAACACACTCTGGAATTTGTTTTAATAGGGCTCTACTGAGAGGCATCAATTTCACAGAGGAAGACGTGATAAATAAGAGACAGCTTAAAGAAAAGCAGCAGCTTTTAATACACGACAGCTTTTCTTCCCACTGGCTTTACAACAAAGACAACCTTTGGCAGAAACAGGGAATAAGGAAATCCTTTGATTTAACAGCTTAATAATGCATGCTGAAGCAGGTTTGCAGAGGACACTGTGAGGTTACATGAATACTTTATAACAGTCCTGCAAAACGGCCATTGTGCAACTTTACCCCTATAAAGGACTGGACCGAATGGAGAATGTTAGATGAAACATCCGTTTCATTTTTTCTTCAGTGGCTCAGACCCCCCCATGTATGGGCAGATGCAAGAGTGTGAGGGCATCATGCAAAGTGGGCTGAACTCTGGCTGTATGGGCTGGATCAGTGGGTTAGCCTCAGCTCAAAGGGAAACTAGCAGAACTTTTATCTTTGAAGTTACACAAACTCTGTGGCAGCACAGAGCATGCCCAATACAAGCACTGCACATAACCCATCACCTACAATGTAAGATCCTCTGGTGGTCTGAAAGAATAACAGATGACCAGTTACTGAGGAGGTAATACTTATCTTTTTCCTTTAAAACTCTTACTTTGCACAAACACCAGTACATATTCATATAATACCAATTATGCAATAATTAGTTCTGAACATGTAACAATTGGCTAAGAGGCATTATAAAGATGCTTTCCCACAGGGCAGCACAGTACAGCACAATAAACACTGACTCAGCCTTTGGCGTCACAAACAGTGAATTAAGCCTTTCTAATTAAACTAATGACGTGTGATGATTCTGTGACGTGTGCATTAGAAAAACAGAAAACAAAAAATCACTGGTTTGTGCGGCACTGTAGTCTCATAGGGCCTGATGTGATTGCAAAACACGTGTCTGGGGAGAACTTTTTAAACACTTAGATCTGGACTGCAGTAAGACCCAACACTAACAATGGTATCAACAACCTGCTCCTGAATTCCTCTAGTGCTGAGAATGGGACAGTTTCCTTGGCACTTTAAATGCCAACAAAAAGCATATCCTTCCATACTGCACTCCCCAGTGGAAAAACGCCATTAGAGTGTTGATATCTCCTAGCACTAGCCACTCTTCTAAAAACTCTTGAAGTATCGCTCTAACCTAGCATCATAAACACTGATTAATGGAATTATTTTTGGCTTATGGAAGAACTTATTAATCAATAGTTAATCCATTTCTGTCATCACCATCTTAAAATGTTTTACATATAAATGCTAAAATCGTGATTTGACAAAACAACTATTACTGATGTTTAACATCAGGTTAACCTTTTTCAAAAATAACTTTTCTAATAAAACATAAAATGCATAAAAACAGTCACACACAGTAAGGTTGTGAAAATCAAGACAGGACCTGCAAGACAGACTAGAGATACAGAAAAAGAGTGAAAGACCCAGAGTCTGAGTGAGACAGAGAGACAGAGAGAGAGAGAGAGACAGACAGAGAGAGAGAGAGAGAGAGAGAGTCAGAGAGAGAGAGAGAGAGACAGAGAGAGAGAGAGAGAGAGACAGAGAGAGAGAGAGAGAGAGACAGAGAGAGAGAG
>JBBIGA010000011.1:959420-974794 GCA_037576975.1 Alestes dentex | reverse complement strand
AGACAGACAGAGAGAGACAGACAGAGAGAGACAGACAGAGAGAGACAGACAGAGAGAGACAGACAGAGAGAGACAGACAGAGAGAGACAGAAAGAGAGAGACAGAAAGAGAGAGACAGAAAGAGAGAGACAGAAAGAGAGAGACAGAAAGAGAGAGAGGTGGTTATGGGGTGATCTGAGCAATGCAGGTTGCGGAAGTGGAGATGAAATGTACACTGACCTGAGTGAGATCTGGGATGTCACCCTGATCAATCCCAACTTGCTGTGTCACAAACAAACAAAAACAGGCAAACAAATACAAACAACAAAGGGAGGGGGATAAGAAAAGAAACAATATAACAAAGGGTCATTACATCATGCAATGGCTTTAAAATGAAAAAAATAATACATAAAATAAACGAACACCAACACCAACAAAAATGTGGTCAGGCATGCTGCAGTACACTCAGACAGAGATGAGAATGAATGTAGAAGTGGGTAATGATCCAGACAGCTGGGACCAGACCATCGGACCAGTGTGTTGGGACTCAACACTCAAAAGTAATTTAAAGCACAAAAAACCTTCACCCGCCCAACGTACACATGGGCAGACGCAAACGACGACTGATTTTTAAACGTTAGTTTTTGTATTTTAAAAAAAAAAACAAAAAACAACCAACCCCCCCCCAGAATTGACGGCCTCTCTTTGATAGGATTTCATTTTAAAGTCATGTCTCAGCGATGCTGGGTACATCAAAATACGAGTTGGCAATCAAGATAAGAAAAAAATGAAAGGGACGTAAGGCAATGATGAGGGACGAGGCAAATAAAATACGAAAGCAAGAAGCCGGACTGTGCCGGTAAAGACAAGAGCAGAGTGGAAAGTGCAGCACACGTGAGCGAAACAGAACAAGAATTCATCAACGTCATGGTGAATGAGGGCCAGTTAGAGCTTTGCAGCCATAAGACAATCTTAAGCAGCTCAAAAAAAAAAAAAAGTACCACTAATCATCCACCCTGAGCTCTGACCCTTGAGAGATTTCAAACTGTGAGGCTACACAGCAGGACAAGCAGCTGAACGAAAGAAAGTAAGATAGATAGAAAGAAAGGAGAAACAGTGAAAATAGAGCGAAGATGAAGACAGAAAGGGTAGAGAGAACAAAAGATAATGAGTGAGAAACAGAACATGGGCGGTCAGATGTGGGGAGTAAAACAAAGACAAAGATGGAAAAAGGGGGGGAGATAGTGAGTGAAAGAGATATTTTATCTAAGAAAACATACATTTGATTAAGTATTCTACATAAAGGATCAGTCATGAAAAAGCATGAGATGTTAAATGGAATCAGTAACAGGAGTTTTGCTGTAGAGAGGTTTTGTTAATGTTTGAAATTATTTGTATGAAACACAGAAGAAGGGAGTCTTTTACCTTTACTTCATTTACATAAATTAATTGCAAATGTAATATCAGGTGGACATAAATGGCACCCTAATAGTGGACTCACACTATAGTGTGAGACAGGAAGAGGGGGAGAGAGGGGAAGGGAGAGGGAGAGACATGGTGAGAATAGAGAGAGACGGTGAGTGAGAGAGAGATGGTGAGGGAAAAAAAAAACAAAACAAGTGTGAGACCCAGCTAAAGCAAGAAAGATGGGCACTGTCACTACGTGCAAGAACAAAACCCTTGATCAGGTTCTCTGAATCACTACACGACCTCAGAGGAAATGGAAGATCATTATCAAAAGGCTGTTGATGTGGAGGTATCTTAAGCTCGCTAACTTTAGGAGACAGAGGGTGTGATCAGCTTTAGGCCTTTTAGCTGACGGGGCTCAGCGATGCGGGTCCACACAGCCTCAAGCAGTCCAGAATCGTCTTCAGTCAGAGATGTTCATGTCTGGGAACAGTCCTGAATGCCAGAATGAGTTGTGGTATGGCTGGTGTCCGTGGATTTGGAGGATTTAAAAAGGGCAAGAGAGGAGGAGCAGGCCTTACAGTCCCTGCCTAACATGGTACCTGTCTTTGAAAACATCCAACATGTGTGCTTGTGCGTGTGTGTGCGCGTGTGCGTGTGTGTTTGTGTACATGGCCATTAGAAAGACAACAATACCTCTGCTACTTTGAGAAACTCTGACAGCTTGGTCATCCTGTAGAGGAACTTCTTGTAGATGTCCAAAGCGTCTTTGCACTGGTTCTTCTTCATATCGAAATATTTTTCTGAGAAGAAGGAGTGAGAAAAACAGCCATTAGCCGAGCGATTTGAAGCAGACAAAGACTGTAATTACCACATCAGCAGCCTGTCAAAACACACGCGGCTGCCTGATGGCACTGCCAAGATCCAGATAGAAACTGCAGGAGGCAAATTGTCCTTTCAAGGACAGCTAGCACATCTAACGCTCATTCAGAGCCATCAACGTTGAGGATCAGCCGTTTAGCAGACACTCTTTTTATAAGCAACTCGAACTTAACGACTGCACTATTATGCTAAAAACAGCTTAGGGAGAAAAAGAAACATTGTTCTGGACATTTGAACTACACCAGAGTCGTTTGGCAAGGATGTACTAACAATCCTTTTCCATGGATACACCATGTGCCAGCCTATGTAGGTGACAGGTAAAAGCCACAGGAGCTGTTGGGCTGGAACAGCTGCAGTGACAACACGATACAGTCTCACTGTATACTCACAGGCTGTTTCAAGAGAGTGAGAATAGGATACACCTCTCTCAGAATGAGGACATTTCTGATAGAGTGAGAACACAACACATTTTTCTGAGAGAGCGAGAATAGGACACAGTTCCCTGCAGATCAGGAATAGACTGAAGTGAGGAGAGACTGAAAATAAAGCAGAAGAGACAGGAGGACAGAGTGTAGAATACACACTCTTGATATGCTACTTACCATAAACAAGGCAGGACTTGACCTTTTTAAGAACCGGCTTTTTTTCATAGTCTTGAGAACAAAATAACTGGTGTAATCATGTCACAATCATGACATTTTAGATTAATCTATTTTGATTAAATGCCATGTAAACAATTGCCAATAATATTTTGTCCAGTTTTGTTTACTGCCTGCATCTGTTAAAGTGTGATTCTGCAGAGGCCATCTTGCTGCCTAGCCTAAATTCTCAACAGAAGAACTCGAAAACAAATAATAAAAAAACCAACTCACTACCAAGCCTTTAAAGGTGTAATAAAAAAAAATGAGTTGAAGTTGTGTTATTAGACTCCAGACATCTTTATAAACAAATTTTTGTCCCAGCTGACAATACACTCTTCACATTCTGCTTGTGGCAACATAAACATGTTACAGGAAAAATGACAACTAAGAGAAATAACTGCCATTAAATAATTGTGACAGACCTAACTGGACATGGACATTCCTACATGCTAACATAAATAACAAGTAAGGAAGTTTTATGCCAATTTTATGATTGCATTTGCATCATTTGGTATGATGCAAATGCAATCATGCTAACCGGCAATATTAACTTTCATTATTTGCTAGCAGTGCTAGTCTAGTCTAGTCTTGTCTTGTGCTTCCTTTCAGATCATACTGCCAGTAAAACTGCCAGTTGCCTCTGGCAACTGATGTTCCATGGGTGTTTCATTCATTTTCCAAACACATACAGGAAAATAGCCTTTCTTCCACCAAACAGCTTTTCGTGATGACACTGCCAAACCCCATGACGCTTTGTGTCGTTCCTTGGTACTACTATCAGTCATTTATGGGCCTTGAATGGCACCAATACGCTGGAAGTCATTTTTTAAAACCCAAAATGTTTTCCAGCTTAGTCACTGCCTGTTCCCAGCACAGCGTTATCAAAATGGGAGAGTGAGCACTAACATAAGCTTCGCCAGCACTGTGACTGGGTAGAATAAAACTGCATGATTGAGGGAGAAGGAACCCAAGGGCATCCCAAAGTTCTCCAAATACTTAAAAGATGGGCCAATTGTGCTCTCAAAACAATCACATTTCAATATACTCTCAACTTCTCACAGACTCATCCCCAACAGGGTACTGGGAAATAGTAATCTTCCATAGGTAAGCTCCCAGATGCGCTACATAGTAAGGGTTTTTGTGATGGGAAATGTAAAATGCTTAGAGATTCGGCACTTGTTCAGGCACCCTGTGGTTAGAGCACGGGCTTAAGTTAAAACCAGAGCTCCTGAGAGTAGAATACAGTCCTCTAAGCATCAGAGCGCAGGGGAACTTACCCAGCAGGTTGATAACCCCTTCATTATAGGCAGCAAACAGACGAATGGAGTCTTTGAAGAGCAGCATGAAGGCAGCGTTGATCACACCGTTGGTAAGCTCATTAGGGTTGGCCTGGAGGAACACATACACCCAGCCACCCAAATATACACACAAACACACAACCACAGAAAACATATCAGATCGTTATTACTGGCCTAGTGAGCAGAGACAATTTCTCTTGTCAGGTCTCACAGTACAGAAAAACAAACTGAGCATGTTTATGTTCCCAGACACACATATAAACACATAAAAACAAACACAAACACACCACGTACGTACGAACACACGCACCTGGAAGTCAAGCAGAGCGTCCAGCTGGTTCTGAATAATGGGCAGAGTTTTGATCAGCTTCTCTGTATTCATGGTGCGCATCACTCCATCAATACTGCACAGCGGACAAACACACATATGAACAAACAAATACACAAAAAACAAACAAACAAAAACGAACACCGCAGCCCCATATCTCCTCTGTCTCAGAAGCTTGCTCCAGCAAGAACACCACCAATGGCTAGCCAGGGTGTTTTTTTTTTTTCTGCTCTTCACTTTTCTGCTTCTTCTCCAGTCTCTGCTGAGAGCAGAAAGGCTTTCACACATTTGCATATGGCCTTGAGGAAGAGCAACAACAATGAAATAAACCAGGGGATCCAGAGGAGGGCCTGCCACATTCACTCACGCTTAGCACTGTGGTGTGAACGCAAACGAGGAAAAATAGCTAGTGGTGACAATGCAACAGGGCTCTGAAAAAGAGCGCGTCACACTCAAACCCAAACTGAGCTCTCAAGTGGCAGCGCTTTACACCCATTCAAATCGCAGCATTTAAATAATCACCCAATTGATCAGCAACTTCCTTAGTGCAGTAACAACCCTGCCTTTCTAGAATCCAGCCAACAGAGTGCAGAAGTTACATGGGCCAAATTAATGAACTGAAAATTACAGTGATTTAAAAATGATTTATGGGGCACAATTAACAATTACGAGTTCTGAGCGCTATGATGAATTGATTCGCAAACTTACAAGCTAAGTTGCACTAGTAACAATCATGAATGATTTGCTGCCGTATACATTGCTCTGTGTGCATAATTTGGATTGCAAAGCTTGTTTGTGTCATATTTCTGCTTTACAGTAAGAGTTATTTTGCATTTCAAACAGTATTTCAGGGTTTCTTTGAATATCTGGCTAGGGAGAGAAGATGAAAATTAGCATGCAGTGGTAAAACCGGCTTCTTTACAACTCTGATTCTCAGTATTAATGGACACTGTCCTTGGGAGGAAAAAAAAAGAAAAGACAAAACTAAACATGGAATGAGCAAAATGACATGACGATTAATGTTGCTTTTACAGTTTTCCGTTTTTGCAGGGAGACATTATAGAAGGAAATTTTGTGAAAGCTTGCATTAGAGAAGCGACAAAACAACTGTCACACAGTGTGTGGCTGCTATTGTGCAAAAGCAATACAGCACTGCTGGCAAAATGGAAATACTTCTGTTTTTATTTTTTGCAGGACGAAGACATTGCACAAGTGCTTTTTTGGGTATGATTCAGGAAAAAAAAATTGCTGTTGGTGAGTCATGTTGAGGAATTCCATGCCAAACGTGAATACTTAAAATCACTGAAAAACACAGATTGAGGTCCTCGAGTGTGAATGATGCCTGTGCATTTCCCGTAAAGGTAATGCCTCTGGGTGTGAAGGCACAGAACCGGCTATATCTCAGATCTAGGTCCTCTTTAAGGCTGGATGAGGTTCTTTTTAAACATGTGAATGAAAGGCCAGACATTTGATTTACTTACCCTCTCTTCATCTTAGTAAAGTCCACGGCCACAAGCCTGTAGGACAGAGCCTTCTCATTCAGGTATCGGCTGTAGCGCCTGATAAAGGTGGACATGTCATAGCCTGAGAGAGTGAAAGTGTGCGAGAGCATGAGACCGGAAAGGAGGGGGTAGTTGGGGGCTCAAATTTAGTCTGTGTGATCAAAGGGTTTGTTTTTGGTTATCATTTATGCTTACCTTGCAATGCACCTTTATCAAGGAAATTGTTCAGATTGAAGAGAGTATTCCTTGACGCCAGATACTGAATGAAACGCTACAGGACAAAGAGACAGAGAGACAAAGCAAAAGACTGATTACCATCACAGCATTTAGACTGATGTTCCAGTATTCGCGAAGTGCAGCTGATGCTGGAGCTGCTTTTTTATCTGGAAACTGACAAGTGCTAGAACACTGATAAGAGAAAACACCCTGTTCTGGCTGAAATTGGCACAGGCTGGAAAACTATGCGCAAGACGAGACTCACGACTGGCTCATGAGACTGGGTTGGGAAATTCCCAGAAAGCAAGGCCTACTCTGCTCAGACTTGACAGTACACTGTGTGATCAAGACAGAGCGATTAGGGGATTCGTATCAGAAGACGCGCGCATTCAGTGGTGCTCATAAAGAAACCTAACTTGCTAGCTCGCTAGCTACGCAGCGAAACTAAAAAACTGTGAAGACACAAAGAAACAAACTTCAAAACTTAAGTCTTGGTTAATTCACTACATTTGATTTAGATGTTTTGCTGAACTATGGGATCAAGAGCATGCAGCTGCTAATGCCATAAGTTCCACTCTGAAATAATAAAAACAACTTCAGTTTTGTCAACAATTTGTACAAGTTCAATTACTATTCATGCAAAACTGTACTTAGAAGGTAAAATGGTTTTATTTTGGTAATGAGAGACAAAAGCACCATACATGACGCAGTACATGAAGGTATCAAGATAATAAAACTAGTTCATTAGATAAAGCTCAGTACACCATTATAATTTTTACTCGACAATGAAAATCAAATGTTTCTGCTGGCACTGGCCCTCTGTAATCATATGTTGTGATACGATTTAGAAGGCAAACGCAAACACTTGAGACACATCTTGCCAAAACAATAGTTCTACTTCTGACTTAGTAAAGGTGCTATAACATCTTGTGTCTATAACAGGGCAGTGGTGAGTAGTGTCTGAGTGTGAACAAATCAGCCAATTTGGCCACTTTAATAGTTCCACAGAATTTATTAAAAAAAAATTCACTATTAATCACATTTTTATTTGGAAATTAATCTCCAGTTATGTTTCATGATTATGACATGCCTATTTCTACTGATCTCTTTCACTTAACCAATACTCACTCTCAATGGCAGGGAGTGCAAAGTCCTTCCCTTCCTTCAAAAAACATTTTATTTTTTAGTTCAATGCTCAAGCAGAGCAGTGCACAAATTGTTTGAAAGGGGGAGGGGTTAAATCCCACTGAGACACACGGCATGAAAACTTGGTGACCACTCTGCAGTCCAAAAAAAAAAAAAAAAGTACTGCTACTGCCAGTAGCAAAAGTATTTCAGGGTCAAGTTGAAACTTCTTAAAACACTTCTGAGCCTATTATTTCTGTGGGAAAACTTTTACACTGTAAGGCAGTTTGGCCATTTGAAATAACCAGAGGCTAAGAATGCTTGGTTTCTTGAACTCTGCAGAATCTCAGAGGGCCAGTTCAGCTTACTAAGGTACATTTAACACACAGAAAGAAAAATTAGCCTCTAGCAAAGATCCCGAACTTTAAACTCTGATCTAATAAAGCCTTATTAGGCATTTAGTGACAATAGGGCACCTCAAAGTGGGTCATGTGATTAGAGCTCAGAGTTCCCCTTTGCCCTTTTTAGAAAGTTCCTGTGTTGGTCAACCAGGAAAGGCTGTGTCATAAACTAGGAAGTTTTTATACCCCACTTGACTCCACTAATCCTGGAAACGGCCGTCCAGTGCCTGACTCCAACTCTAAGCCAACAGGTTCATATGGCTGACAAAAGGAGCAATAATGTTTTATCAGAATGTTTGAAGTGCTGTCAGAGAACTAATGAATGTTAGTCTTTTCTCCACTGCGATAAATGTTACTGTTGTATAAACATTGCATACCATGCAGAGGTGCGCCTTATAGCTGGAATTAAACTGCCTGTGGCTTGGAGACCCAAAGAATGCGACTGGCTACATTCCTGTGGAAATTGTCTGGACAGTAGTGGGCACTAGAACGTGTGGAGTAACTTATTGATATAATCAAGAAATCCACAAAATTACTTGTTAACACACTGATGGATTAAAGAAAGACCTACATTCCTTCTAGGGCTTAACAAATATACTGGTAAGCAATAACAACAATAACAAAACCAATAACAATAATCCATCCTTCCCACTGCCATCAGACTCTGTAACTCATCTCCCCGTCACACACCCACACAATAATCTGTGCAATAACCTGCTGCTAGCCAGACATGCAATTTCTTATTGGGTTTAAATCATTATCAATATCTTATGTGCAATAGTCTGATCATGTGCAAGATCATGTATCTACTACGGATCTGTAGTACGTGCAATAACAGGCCAAAAAACTACTAGTGTTACTAGTAAATTACACAGAGGTAAGTCATAGTATTTATATGCAAGCATTTTGTGTATATAGCATAGTGCATTTTGTATTTCCAGAGACGTTTTTTCCGCAAACTTTTATTTTAGACTTTATATACCATTATTGTCTTTGTATCTCTGTGACTGTGCAATCATGACATAAGCAAATTTCCTCCAGGATCAATGAAGTTATCTGATTTTGTCAGTATATTTGTAGGACCTTAATATTTGATCCACCATCATCATCATCATCATCATCATCATCATCATCATGAGACTGTACAGCAATACACACTATCAATATCACCCAGTAGCTATTGTTAATGATTGACAGTGGTAGCAGACAAGCAAGACTGAGGCTTAGATTGAGCTGCATGAAATTCTTAGCTAATTTTTTGATTGGGGGGGGTCAGTTAATCCAACATGTACATTGTTCAAGGACAGATGTTATGTGCATGACCGCTGCAAGGAAGACCACAGTACCAGAAAAAAAAATAACGCCACATCATGGTGCTATAGAACATTCTGAAGCCAGAGAACATATCAGGACTAGAAGAAAACACATGTGAGACAAACAGGCTTTAATTTTGAGCATCTTAACGGGGGAAATTATTTTCTGGCTTTCTTTATAATTATAAAGCATGGCCACCTCTCATGTGAGGAAAACAGTTCACATAATGTTAAAGCACAACCTGGAGGAAGAACCTCAGGTCAGGATTGCAGATCACCCAGGGTTTTGTAGCAGCAGGAGGAACACACAAATCAATAGAACTAACTAATGCAGCTGCCTTTGCATGTTCACGCTCATCCAGTCACGCTTCAGCTCAGCAACTCCAACTGTTTTTTAATAACCACAGAGACTGAGGATGCTCTGAAATATACTTCAGTACTACAGGTCAGATATACAGACAGACAAGTAGCCAGAGCAACGGCGCCTGTCCTCTGCTAATAATTAATGTGAGAATAAACACTAAGTATTGACAGCGTCAAACTGCTGTTCATTATTAATTCAGAAGGCTCAAGAAGAACAGTGCAAAAGAGTTTTTCTGAAGAAGAGAACGTTGATCCAGTATCAGATTTCAGCAACAATCTTCAGATCGCCAAAAAATCCAAACTAACCCGGGATTTAAGGAGCACAGCTGTGTGGATGTTCTACAAAGCAGAGCGATGCTCTTCCCTCTCATGTTCGGAGGTTTCTATGGATACGGCCCGGGCAACTAGTGCAGTATAAATAAAAAACAGGCGAAACACAGCAGTGCAAAAAGGAAACCATTTATTCTTAGAGGAATCAATTTATTCAGGGAAGTGGCATATTTTGTTGGATGTGGCTATTTCAAGGCACAACATGCACTATAGCCTATATGCTGAGATGAGATATGAGACAGAGAAAAGAAATCTGTCTTCATGAATAATGAAGCAAAAAGGACAATTCATTCCATCCTACCACTTCCACTAGGCAAACTCCACACTACAGAGAGAGAGAAAGAGACACTCACATTTAATGCACAACTTTAATAGCCGTGTCACATCAGTCCTAAAGAATTACTGCTGTTGTACTAGCTAAAGCTCCGTTATCGGATGAAAGGAACTGCTGCGATTTATACTGTTGCATATGTAGAAACACTTCAAACTGACAGTACTGCATTGTGGTATCCTGACTTTCATTAAACTGTTGCGGGTAAATCGAGACAGCAGGGACTAAACAGAGAGCGGTCTAAACCAACTCCTAAGACATTAAAATAGTATGAGTGGCAGGGATGGAAATCAAACACCGGTTCCAGGTTTAAATCGTCCGATCCATCAGAATGCTATGCTTCCACAGTAACGGATCCTTTTATTTTGGCGCATCGCAAAAAAACATTAGGCAACATGTCAAACTTTGCATCTACACTGCTGGAAACTTTCAACAATGTCATGTCCAAGGCATGGCTGACAACAGTGCTACATGAAACGTCTGTAAAACAACAATTTCAAGTAAGTATAGAAACACCAGCAATATGTTGAAACATCTTTTGACACAGCATGGGCTAAAATCCCAGAATGCCATGTATCTGACATCCTACACATCAGTGCCACTGCTTCCTATGCAAGCAGCAAATTCATTAGCGAGGGAACATATCCTGCATTACAGTAAAATCAGTGCCATACAGAGAGGCTTAGTACTATTACTTAGTACTCTCTAACTAAGAAAACAACCTAGCAACAGTTCTCATGTAGGAACACATTTGTGGGAAAAGCATGGATAGTCCTATTGCAAATGGCATCACTATAACTACTACTAGTGATGAGTGGTGGGCAAATGTCAAAGATCCAGTTCAGTAAAGGCCCTCTTGTTCTTTTTCCCCTTTCCGCTGCTTTCATGTATTGATCAGCAGCAAGCAGGAATTTGTTCAGGTACTTTACTGCCCTAGATGAGCACGGTGGGGTGGAGGGGGGTGTGTGGCGTGTGTTTATTAAAAAGGTAATTATTACCTTGGCTAGCTCACATCATTCAAACATAGCAGCCATTATGCAAACCACAGTGCTTTCTGAGAACAGAGGAGGTGCCAGTTTTCAAAAACATCACGCTGGTGGAATGCTTAAATAAACCCATTCATCTGCATGGCCCACAAGCAGAGCCCAGATTCAGAATAACGGCTGCAACAAGAATCGAAACAATCACATTACATTAAAGTGAAAGAATGCTTGGTGCATCACATTAAATTCAAGCGAAAACTGTGTAACTAAAAATCTTAATTAAACATGTTTAGACCCATGCGATTCATGGTGTTTAGAAGTGAGGAATCGTTTGTCTCACAGCAGGTAGTTCTTCTCATTAAACAGTAGCTGGTGTTTCCTAACAATCCAGCTTTAATGATCTGTAAAGTGAATTTAACTTCTTGCATGACAAGTGTATTTAGATAGCTGGCTGATTTCGGCAAACGTTTCCTGGAAATATAGATATTTTTATTTAGACAGACTGACTGAGACAGAGACAGACAGAAAAAGAAAGAGAAACAGAGAGAGCATGTGTACGTATGAGGGAGTAAGAGATGGGGTGTGTGTGTACAAAAGTGTTCCTGCAAAAATGGAAGAGATGGTGTGTGTGTGTGTACAAAAGTGTTCCTGCAAAAATGGTCTACCTCTATAATCAAAATTTCAAACAGCAGAAGCCCAGTCATTTTGTAAGGGCTCTTAAACCTCACACCAGCCTCTAAATTAAAAGCTAACAATGAACCCTGAAGGACTGTTTTCCATATATATATGTGTGCGTGCGTGTGTGGCAGCTCTCATTAGTGAAGTGCAAATTAGCAGGCAGTTATTTATCTTTGCAACACAAACACTTTATCTGAGCTCCTAATATAAGCCATACCCTCAAGTGGTATCTCCCCACACAAGAACACACCCCACGCTATCAACACTCCTTGGCAGAGAACATTATCTCCCATCTTTAAACGTTCACACATATGCATGCATGCACCCACCCACCCACATATGCTGCCCTTATCTTGGCTTTGAACTCCCATTTTTTTCGGCCCGTTTTTGATGCAAGCTAGAGAAGGGAGTGTTAATTCGTATATATAAACCAATCAGCCATAACATTAAAACCACATGACTAATAATGTCCACCTCGTGCCACCAAAACAGCTCTGACTCATGGAGGCATGGAGTCCACAAGACCTCAGAAGATGATGTTAACAGAAGATCCTTTAAGTCCCATAAGCCACGAGGTGAGGCATAATTCTGACTAGTTTGTCAAGCACAGCCCACAGTTGGTGAGTTGGATAGATATCTGGGCAATTTCCAGTGTTCTAGGCCAACAGCTTGAACTCTTTGTCACGTTCCGCCAAATATTCCTGAACAGTGTTTGCAATGTAGCAGGGTTCATTATCCTACTGAGAGAGGACACTGACATTAAGGAATATTGTTGTCTTGAGGGGAGTACTTGATCTGAAACAACGTTTAGGTAGGTGGTACATGTCAAAGTCACATCCGCATGAACGCCAGGACCCAAGATGTCTCTTGCCTTCCCATAGTACATACTGGTGCCCTAGTTCAATTCCAATATAACTATCATTATGTGAAGGACTGTGTGCATTATTTTTGCTGTGATGTGCAACAGTCTACCTTGTGCAATATTGTGCAATGTTCTTATCGCGTGGTAAATATTATCATTATGTGCAATATCATGTGACGTCTTCTAAATGGGGGCTAAATCGCTTCATTACTTGCAATATCTTATGTCCAATAGTCTTCATGTGCAGTATTACTACTTAGGTCAATATTACTTTTTCCTTACTTAATATTACTACTGATTTTCCAATAATTGCAATAACTTACTCCAAACTATCATTTGTGTCAGTAATTTTTCACTCAACTGTGTTACTTATTTATAGTATTTATAACAAAGCATTCCTGTAGAAGCATAAGGTACTTATATTGAGATTTTTTCTTTTCTACAGATTTTTATTTAGAGTTGATTTAGACTTTACATTATATTGTTATTGTCTCTGTGGCTTTGCAGTCATTACATAAGCAATTTCCTCTGGGATCAGTAAAGTTTTCTGATTCTGACGAAAGTCACTCAGATTCTAACATTTGCCAAATCTTCCAGCTTCCAACACAACAACTTAACGACGGTTCACTTCCTGCCTAATTTATCCCATCCCTTGACAGGTGCCACTGTAATGAGAAAATCAGTGCTATTTACTTCTGCTTTCCGTGTTTTTAACGTTATGGTAACGTTATCAAAGTATTATGACATGCAAACTCCTCTAGGTGTTAATTTACTAATGTTACTTAAAAATGATTGTCAATTTTTTTTGAAAAACTGAAAAACAGAAAATCACCAGTCACATACATAATGCTAATTTAACTTTTCCACAACATACAGCTATTCCTAACATGCAGCCAACATACAGGCCTTCCTCTTTTACATCAGGCACAAAGACACCAATGCCTACTAGGAAGGGTCCCTTTGGCCATTATGAACTGAACTGGCTTGCTTCTAAACCCCATTACAGAGATTCACTGAGATTCACTGCAACATCAGTCACAATACAGGAGGGAAAATCAGTAAGGAGTTCGACAGGTTTAAATCACACACCTAAAACACAAATGATAAACTAATCAAACAAACCATCACTGCACACAATAAGCAAATGTTAAAGACTGCAAGCTTTTATTCTTTTACTCAAAAAAAGAATGCAATATTTTCTTGTTGGATAAAGATTCAATTTTGTTTAAAAATGTGGATAACTAAAGAGCTATTTAAAAATAATTCTTTTAGAAAATATAATGAAAAACCACCACTGAATAGCTCACTAAGTGAGCTATCATCTGAAAAAGTATCATCTGAAAAAATGGCTCAACATTCTCGAAGCTTACCCAAATCCCAAGTTCCCAGGGAATATCTAATTGTATCTTAGCGTATAATGCCCTTCCCTCCTACGAGTGTGTGATCTGCTTACGCAGCACAGTTCAGTCCGGCAGTAGCTGCTTCAGTAGCTGAGGTCAAGGCCATGCAGTCACAGAAGGGGCAGGGGTGTCACTGTAGAAGGGCAACCAATTTGTTAACTACTCAACCCTTATTACAGCAATGCCAGGCAGCAGATTCAACTTCTGCTCTGCTCTCACTCTCTCTGGTCCTCAAAGTTGTGTCATGTCTTCCATCATTCCACTGTCAGCATTTTTCTAATCTCGCTCTCCCCGTTTCTTCCACTCCCTCCTTCTCTCTCTCTCACTCACAGTCTCTCGACCGACCTCTCCCTCAGACTCACTCTACTCATCTATCTTCCCCAGTCACCCTCTCTCCTTTGAGTGGCGTCACAAAAGCAAATTGTACATTCAGTATCTGGGCCACTGGTGGAAGTGACTCAGAGAGCATCTTGCAAACACACACCCCTCGCACAAGCGTGTCCTTATGATCAGCACTTTATCAGCGTGCCCTCCATCGCCGGGCCACTGTCTGAGTCTGTAGACGCCCTCCAGTTTGTCCTTGGAGTTTTAAACACTGCTGCCTTTGCCATCAGTACAGATTCACCAGCTAAATAATACTCTGCACTTCAGACAGGAATGTAGACAAAAAGGTAAAAACAACTAAAACAACTACAGGTCACAAAGGACAAGGTTGACGCACAAAAAACAATGTACTGCTTGATCATTTTACAGGGAATCCATTTTGTTTCTAGTTACTGACTGTATGTAATGAAGAACGGAAAATGAATTTATCATCAAACTTATTTGGTATGCACCTTTCAGACTTCTCTAGATGTTTACTGCTCTTGTGGCCCGGCTTCCTGTGAATGTCGCTTGATCTAAGGGGCATAATTAAAGATTTTGAACTACACGAAATACACTGTTTTACCCTAAACAACGCATCATGGAGGTGGCTAGTTACCAGTGGTCTGTTTGTGTGTACACAACAGGTTACTAATGACTGTTTTGTGTCTCTCCTATTTGGCAACTGAGTTGTTGTCATAAATTAATACTTTTAAATTAACTTAATTACAGGAGATCTTAAAGACTTAAGCGTGAACAAAAACATGTTTGCTTCCCACAGATATAAGGTGTGTGTGCATGTAAGGATGTGTATCTGGGCAAGCTTATCTTAGTCAATGCACATTATTAAGTAATGTGTCCACATCTAGACTGCATCATTAGGGTGTGTGTGTGTGTGTGTGAGAGAGAGAGAGTGTGAGTGTGAGTGTGAGTGTGAGTGTGAGTGTGAGAGTGTGTGTGTGTGTGTGTGTG
>JBBIGA010000011.1:926353-948053 GCA_037576975.1 Alestes dentex | reverse complement strand
GTGGTGACTGCCACATCACACAGACACAGAGCGACACAAGACACCAGAATAGTGTAAAATAAAAGTAAGATTAAAGTACTATAATTAAATTAAATTAAATAAGTCTAATATAAGTCTAGATAAAATTTAATAAAAGTCTGAATAAAAATGAAATTAAATAAACTGTAGGTTTGTACAGTTGGCAGATGCTCTTATCCAGAGCGACATTCAGTCATGTTACACTACACACCCTGCAGAAATAAACGCACCTGCAAAAGAGCAGTGTTTAAAAAATGGAAGCAGGAATTACGACCAGGGCTGTCCAGTGTGACAAAGTGCGTACTAGAAATGAATCCTATGCAAATACAAAGAAATCACAGTTGCATGAATGCAAAGATATTTACATGTGTGATGTACATCATTCCCGCCGAAATATTTTGTGAAGTGTTGCTGCTCATGATATTTATAATTAATAGTTATTATTATTATTTGTGAGCTATTCTCTCTCTATTTGGTGTGTGCAGTCTCAAACATTTCCTTAAAGCATCTCCTCATGAATTTTGTCCATCATCTGCTGAAAAAAGTTAACCCACATACTTCTCTGAATTAGGAAGCCGAGGTCCCTGTTGTGATTGCTGTTGCTTCTATCCTTAGTCTTATCTTTTCTTAGAATATGCTGATTACACTGAAAATCACATGTTAAAATCACTGAACTGTCCTCTTAGCTAAAAACTGCTTTCACTTTCTGTTTTTAAAAAAATGTTCTGTCTCTCACAGTAAAAATGATATAGTGCCATATGTGTACTCAGAATTAGCTGGGAGAATTATTTAACTGTACATTTCACAAAATACTTCTTACACGCTGCTTCTGAATGAACATCAGTGCTATAATGTGTTAATTTGTGTTGCACAGATTTTTCTAAAACATACACTTCTGCATTATGAGCTTTTTATTCAGCATTTTAATGCACATCACAACAAGCCATACTATAGGACCTCGACATTCTCATGGATGCCAAATGCTACCAAGATTTAAACTCATGACCTCTCCATAACTGAGCAAAATCTTGTAAAATCTTTTTTTGTCACATTCTCCATTTCAGCTCCATTTAAGCCTGTCATTACCAGCTCCGTCTTTGCTCAGTCTGCAGCCTGTAGAGTGGGTCCAGTTCTAAAATATGTTTGGTAGAAACATGCTCAGAGCAACTGTACGTACTTCATATGCATACATGAAGAGGAGCTTTTTTTTTTTTTTAAAGAGTCAGATGTAGGTAAATTGAGAGCATGGTATAACATGGTAATGTTTCACCCCTTTTTAAAATAGCTGTAGCCATATTTTTTGGCCTGTTTTGGAGGTCCTTCAGTTCAGCTATGTCTCAGACCTTTTAGATTTTTTGAATATTTTAACTTAATGTTAAGTACAATATGAATCACATTACATTTTCATGATTAAAAAATATCCAAATAGTCCATTTCCTTTCCAAAGGCAGAATGGCCACTGGGAGGCCTGCAGAAAAGCCTTAATGTGTTGATATGATGTGATGGAACAGCTGTAAACAGACATTTGGAGCTTATAACGGCTTGTATTTTTAACTTCATGTATTGCTGTTTTGTACAGTCCTTCTTAATAATTTAAATTAAACCCTATCATGTTCAGTTCATAAACAGGGCAGCTCAGCGGTGAAATATACTGTGTTGTTGGGTAAAAGTTTAAACATTTAAATATTTAGAAACTCATCTTGCCGCTTCAGTTCATCGTTTCATCGCTGTAGCTGGGAAGAAGCTCTACAATGTGGTGCTACAGTGTGAGTGAGGCATGGATAGGTGTTACTGTTTATCACACTACCCTCTGATATTAGGACCAGCCTTCACTGGTGATAACAAAACTGTATTGTCCACTCCTAGTCAAATGATTTTTGCAACCTGGCGAGCCCTATCAGATTAAGTAGTGAGCTTTGTGTAAAGTCCATTTAAGGTGACTATTGATCACATGTGAAAACAACACAGCACACAGTGTGAACAGTGATATCTGCCTCTGCATTTAACCCATTCACCAAATAAAGCAGCGGGCAGCCAGGAACACAGTACCTGGGGAGACACTGTACCTTGCTCAAGGGTACGTCAGTGGGGCCATTGGGATTCGAACCCACAACCTTCTGATCGCAGGGGCAACTCCCTAACCACCAGGCCACCAGCTTCCCTGTATGAGTCTTGAAAATATGTGTGTGTGTTTGTGTAGGTAATGTGAAGCCTTCTCCCACTGAGCTTTGCCTCACATGACACAAATTTGGGCATAAAACCAGCTGATAACACCACGCGACTTCCATCTCAGTGTATCCTAGCCACGGACAGAGAGAGATTTATCCCATTGTGAACACACACACACATCTGCACACACACACACACACACACACACACACACACACAAGCAGACAAGTCCGAAAGGAGAAGGAGTGTTTAAACAAAGCATTCCAAGGTGGTGTGGGTAATAAGATCTGTGATGGCGAATGATTAACTCTGCTGACAGTGTAACTATGCACACTACGTCCAGTCCAGTCTTTACACCTCCCTGTTTGGGACAGTCTGAATAAACAAGAGAGGCTTTGGACATTTATGAAAGAAACAACTACATGGAGCTTTAATCATGGAACACAGCACATGGAAGAGAGGCTGAAACATCCACAGTCTAATGTTAAGCCCAGTGTGTTTAACACCCTTGTGATATCTTACTGTGAAAATAACTTGTTCTAGATCAATGGTGGTTGCGGGGTTACGTCTCTAGATTGTTGTCAACCTCCCTCATCACTGGGTAAAATTTCAGGACAATAACTAGGGATGGGCATTTCAAGCAAAAATACCGTTTGATATTTATTGGGAATTATTCAGTTATTCTACAAAGATCTCCTGCCCACATACACAAACACACACACATTTTACAAGGAAAATATGATGTGATAGCCGCATAAACATATTTGATGTGTATAATCTAATGTCTTTGCAAATGCGCATAAATCATGAACCATCCCTAATAATTATATGGTTAAGAAAAAGTCATTCAGCGCAACGTGAGCAAACTGGTCTTGGGTTCGAATTTTGTTCGGGACAGCTGGAGACCTGTCTGAGTGGGCTTATGCTGGGAGCTCTGGTTTCCTCCCACAGTCCAAAATTCACTAGAGATGCCCCAGAATGTGATTATGTTTGACTATGTATTCTACGATGGCCTGCCCAGGCTGTTTCTCCACCCTTTAGCCCAAGAATGCTGAGGTAGGATCGAGCACCCCCCAGTTAAGATAAGTATCTCAGAAAATGAATGAATGGACAACATCAATAACAGTGGCAAACTGACAAACTCCATTCTTTGTCAATCAAGTCGGTTCTCAGTAGTTGAGATAGGAACCAGACTTCTAAAGTGTTTAGTGCTATTTAAAGGTCACAGGCACTTATTACACGTATTCTTTACCACTGTAAAGAAACCTGGTAATTCTGTACAATTAACCTTTCCATATCCAGCCACTCTTTATTTACATAATTGGAATTGAATGGAAAATGACTTTGCACTTGAGTAACTGTATCATGCAGAAACTCTCAGTTAAAGAGAGAAATGCAAAGTACTGAAAATGTGCACGAGCCCTTCAGGTGGCTTCAAGTTCATTTGTGGTCAGAGTTGGATATGTAGAAAAAAGCTGGTGCTGTCCCTGTTTGACCTACCAGCAATGTCCCAAAGCTGCAGGCGAATGACTGTCCCATGGTCCCAGTTGAGGACCTTCAGGGCAAAGTCCACCCCGATGGTGGCCCTGTAGTGCTGGGAGAAGACCTGGTGGACGTAGCGTTTGATGATGGCAGTCTTCCCCACGCCTAGATCTCCAATCACCAGCACCTTCAGCAACCTCTCCTGCTGCATCCCCACCCAGATCACTGAAGAAACTCTCCAAAATTCAAGAAAACTTTGGTTACCTGGTTGGAGCACACATTCCTCACTCTCCTGCTTCTCTAAAATCTCCTTTTAATGACCACTCTGGAGAAAAGCACTGAAAAGCACTGACACATCCCATTCACACCAGCTGTGCAAGTTCAAAACAAGTGTCATAAGTGTCTATACACAGTACAGCTGATCAAAAGAAAGAAAAAAAACTTTTCTTCACGCCTGTCTGCAATGTGAGATCTTCACACCCCACCATGAGCCGTTAGCCCGTGTGAACACAGCGCTGTCCTGAAAAAACACCACCCTCCAGAGCTTCAGCACTCACCACACCAGCAGCCTCAGACAAGTCAGTTGAAAAGCCAACGCAGCGTCTGCTGAGTCCTCCAAGAAACTACGTCTCCCAGAATGCCGTGTCACGTCCACCCGTAAAGTCTGTATTAAAGCAAACCAATAAAAACAGTGAAAAGTGACAGGCCTTCAGAAAAACAGCACGAGGCCACGATTGAGTGAGGTGTGGCAACGACGTAATTTGCTCCTTTTTAAGCCGAGGTCATGCATATATATATAGACTTCCGAATATATACCTATATAAATTATATATAATAATATCAGTGTATGTCAAATTGTTGACAAATCGACATTTTTAAAATTCTCTGCATTTGCATATTTAGCAGATGGTTTTGTTTGTACAGCAGACCAGGACAGATAGATTTCCCGACTTTGTTTTGTTTTGCAGTGGCAGAGCCTGGTTTCTCCTACCCGTCTGTTCGGAGTTTTACGGCAGTGGTGCTGATGCGGGATGAGTCAGGCTGTGGGATGTTGCTGCCATTTCATCAGCACAATTCCCAAACATTCCCCCCGTGCGTGGAGGACAGGGCGGCGAAGAGGGGCGAGGCCGTGTCGGGGGTGTCTGGGCTGGTGTGAGGAGCTGTGAGCAGTGTGGGGTGCCTGTGTTTGGTGAGAGAGGGGCTGTGTCTGTGTGTGGAGTGCTACTGGGGGCTGCACCTGTTTACTCCCTCTGTTGTTTTCATCGTTATGCTGGAAGCCAGCAGGCAGGCTGAGGCTGGAGCTGGAGCATGCTTTGCTAAATACTGCGTTTTCTAGAAAGTCCACCGTCCTTTCAGGAGCATGGAGTCTGCATTTACTGAGCTGTGAGCAGCCAGCCAAACGCAGTGAGTAGAACAGACTCCACTGAGGTTCTCCCTCCATACCAACAAATCCTAACACCATCAAAAACAAAGATTCTGTAAGATGGGCTTGTTTCACATGGAGAGGTCTGCATAGTGTGTAATGTCTGGGCCTCAGGCGTTAGCTTACAGCCCAGTTTTATTGTGTTGTCTTAATAAAGTAGCTTTATAAATACATTCAGCACGAGGGGTTCTAGCTAGCACCAAAACAGAGCTAATAGCCTGTTTTGTAACCTTTTTGGTGCTGTATGGAGCCATACAGCTATATATGCCCATCAAACTCCCAGTTAAGCCTTCTAGTGGTTCTTTGAGTTCAAGGGTTCTTTAGTAAAGGCAGCTGGAACCATGACAACTCAAAAAAACATTAAAAGGTTTAAGTGGATGTTTGCATTGGTTCTCTTTGACGGAGAAATTCATTTATGGTACTTTGTATGGTTCTAAATAGCAGTGATTACCTTGTAACAACAGTGAAACCCTTATGTGATGCTAACACATAATGCAAACACATAATTAAGCCTTCTAGTGGTTCCTTTACTTCAAGGGTTCTTTAGAAAAGGCAACAGTTATATGTAGAATATATGGTCCAGGGGGACAATATTTGGTCTCACTGGGTACATAATGCAAATGGCTGGGACGACAATAAAGCTCTTCTCGACTTAACTTGACTAGAACTATGACAACTCAAAGAACCTTTAAAGGTTTGCATTGGTTCTCTTTGATGGAGAAACTCACATATGGTTCTATATAGCACTAATTACCTTGTAGATAGAACCATTTTGGTGCTATACTGAACCATGAACAGAGAAACACATGAGTTTCTCAATTAAAGAGAACCAATGCAAACACCTTCTAATAGTTCCTTGAGTTCAAAGGATCTTTAGTAAAGGTGACAGTTATATGTAGAACCATTACAACTCAAAGAACTATTAGAAGGTTTGCACTGAGTCTCTTTGATGGACAAACTCATATATGGTTCTTTTTATGGTTCTAAACGCGCATTTAAAAACTTAATTGTTCTTTGCATTGTCATGGTTCCACATGTAACTGTTGCCTTTTTTAAAGAACCCCTGAACCTTTAAAATGTGGGCTGGACGTCCTGTTTAGGGTCACTCTGTCTGTTTAAAGGGGCTTTAAAATGAAGGACTGTAGCTGAGTCTGTTATCAGTATGACTGGGAGCACGGACAGAGAGAGATGGATGATTGATTAGGAAAACTGACTCAGAGAAGGACTGCCCTCGGTGTGTGTGAGACCCAGACCTGTTCCAAACTACATGTCAGATGTGGGTACATGTTCATGTGCATGCCGCAGACAGGTCCTCGCCAGGGCTACGGCATCCGGCGGGGGACAATAGGGCCGTGGCTGCTGGCTGCCTGGCTGAATACTGTGGCCTTTAATGTTTGCACTGGCAGGCGCTCTGTGTAATCCTGGCTGGGCACAACAGAAAGTGTGTGTGTATGTGTGTGTGTGTAACTGGAGACAGACATCAGAAGCCCATCAGCAGCACAACTCAAACAGATTATAACCAACCCCAGTGTTGAGTGATGTATCCTGTAAATACTGACATACTGGAACTGGTGTCACAAATTAATTTTGTGTATATTATTATTATTAGTGTTAGTGGAAGGGATGCAGCCTACCGAGTGACTCAGGTTGTTTCTGAAGAACAGTTCAAATCAGAACCAACAGAACCAATTCAGGTTCTGTTTTAGCCATCAGCCTAATTTTGAATGCTGCTGGTCAAGTTACGTTTAGTAGCTGTTCTATGTGGAAATAAGTACAGATCCTCTACAAAGAACACAGTGCTACACACTTTAAAGCACAATAACTATCTACTTTCTCAGTTTATATTTTACAGTTGATCATTTATATTCTATGGTTTATTTGTTTCTAGTATTTAAAAATCAGCAAATAAATAAAAACTGTGCCCTGAAAATGCCATGTTTAGTCCCTGTTTATTTCCTGAAGAGGCTGTGTTAGTAAATCAACAAAATGTGAAATTTGACCAGGGTATTCAAAATTATACATGCTACTGTACAAATAAAGAAGTTGGTGGGTAGGCATTTATAACAATACACTCTATTAAGTTACTGTACTTCAAAATGTGTATGTATATACATATATGTAAAATTATATATAGTGTTCTTTCTAAGAATATGTGAGTTATAATAATATATTGGGGTTACTTTCTGTTGAGCCCATCAGTTGTCCCTCTTATAGAAGATACAACTACTGGTTTTCTAAAGACCCTTTCAATAGATTTTTAAAGAACCATTTTGTAAAAGATATCAGTGAATGTGCAGAATTTTTTTAAAGGTTTACAGAACCTCATGTAATGTAAACCCAATTTTTTTTAAATTTTGTTTCAAAGCCAACCTCTACGATTGGGGTAATGCTCATGCTGTTCCAGATGTGATCACCAGTGCATGTCAGTTGAAACACTTTCTTACAGCAGTTTGATGTTTGGTTACCAAGAGATTAAAACCAGTCAGCCCTGCAGTGACAATTTTTCTCCCTTGACACACTTGGACCGCTTAGAGGCTGCAGGGAAAAAAAGACAGAAAGAACTCGTTTCCATTTAAACCTCATTAACATTCAGAGGCAAGATCACATTTGGCAGAACAATACAGGAAATACAATACAGGGATGTCATGGCATCAGGCGTTGGTGTGTGTGTGTGTGTGTGTGTGTATGCTATTCCTTACTAGCTTACACTGTAATTGATTTCACTCTTGATCTCTACAGAGCCGGACAACCATGGAGGCGATATGGCTTTACCAGTTTCGTCTGATCGTCATTGGAGACTCTACAGTAGGTAAATCGTGTTTGATTAGGCGCTTCACTGAGGGCCGCTTCGCCCAGGTGTCCGACCCCACAGTCGGCGTGGACTTCTTTTCTCGCCTGGTTGAGATCGAGCCTGGGAAGCGCATCAAACTCCAGATTTGGGACACCGCGGGTCAGGAGCGCTTCAGGTACTGTAGCACTGATTACCGCCTCTGTGACTTTACAGTCATGTTTTCGCTTCTGGAGTCTGTGAGAGTTTGGTTAAGAAGTTGTTAAACAGTTGATAAATAAATGCAAAACAGCAGTGCTGGACTGGTAATTAATTGCTGAACATATTGAGGAGTGGTGAAAAGGTAGTCATTTAAATAAAACCTGGTGTAAAGACATGCATACTTTTAAGGCCATCACGCTATATTTGTGACCAAAAAAAAACATTAAATGAGTGCCACAAATGTAACGATGCACAGTGATGTACATGCTTTTAGTATCTTATTAAGTCATAAAATGAGTTAAAGGCCTGAGATAAAACATTCAGACAGACTCAGAGAGGTTCAGACTCAAAGAGATTCAGAGGGACAGACTATTTCACTGTATTTCTGGTTCAGTGATTTTCCTCAAAACCTGCACACTGACAAGCTGCTTATGTAGGCACACCATCACTGCCCTTTTTATCAAGCCCCTCTTTCCATGTAGGTGCACTTTATAGTTTACAGTTATAGACTGTTGTGTCTCTTTCTACATCATTTGTTAGCCCCCTTTATCCAAGTTCTTTAATGATCAGGACCCCGGCAGAATTTACTTCTTCTTTATTTTTATATGCCATCACATCTCACATAGAACTTCGACCAATATAATTCTAGAATTAGCATGATATAACAGCTATATCATGCTTTTGAACTCCAAAAAGCTTAAGTGTAGAACTTAGTGTGCACTGTTTCCTCCAGAAGCACAGATTTCCCCAAAAGACATCAATAATCGAAAAAAAAAAAAACCCATGAAGAATTCAGGAAAAACGATTCTGAGGAAAAATTCGATCTATTCCTTTATTCAGCGAACTCCAATTATACATTGATCTTGAACCTACTGGTGGTAAATCATCAGACCAAGTTGAAAGCTGTCTCTATCTGTAATGATTGTTGTCCCCATGGCAACCAGGCTGAGGTATCTCTCCACTGGAAGTCCTGAAAAGAGCCGAGTGTCTGCACACGCCTTCAGTGGTGACAAATCCGCTCTTACGTCAAAGATATTTCTGACCCCTGTGATTCAGTGAGGCACATGTTATACATTTCCTGAGCTGGCAACTGCTGAAAGTCTTTTTTTTTTTTCCAAACCTCAGTAACTCTAGCTTAATTATCTGTTTAGACTGGAGCATCACTGGCACTTTTCGTGCCTCCACTTTTCTGTGGTGCAGCTTTGGCTCTGAATACGTTCCAGAGATCTCTTAGATTATATAATGTTCTCTCCACATCTGCAGCTTCACACTCACAGCTTAGTGCTTTCAGTCTTTGAAGTTGGTTGACCTTGCACTCGCACTGTAATTTTCCCTCCATCTACTTTGACAGACTGTATAAAATGAGGTTCATATATTTTCAGATTTTTTTTTTGGCCAGATATGCTGCATACAATGGCAAACAATAAAGAGTATCTCAGACAATGTGTGACCTTCAGTGGAAAGAGACAAGTGTAAGACCACTGCTGGCCAGATGCTTTCTCAGCACAGCAGTAATACCAACACAGTCGTGGCATATCAGTGAATGTTGCACGAGTCATTTCCACTGTATGCATTTACTGGCAACTTTATCAGATGTATATATTACCGCTGTACAGTTAGAGCTTGTAGCTACAGTACAGTCCATCAGTGGTCAGTTTTTAAACTCAGGACCACTGTTCGTGGGACACTGTTGTTTGGCAGACTATTCTCAACTCAGCAGTGACATTGACAAGACCCGGCAGTGGGCTGTAAAAACCCCAGCAACAAGTTTAGGAAACCCAGTGTATGTCTAATGTAGACTCATCACTACCCAGTGATTCATGTCTTTTTGCCCCTCCTGCAGGTCCATCACCAGGGCCTACTACCGGAACTCTGTGGGCGGCCTGCTACTCTTCGACATCACAAACCGCCGTTCTTTCCAGAACGTTCACGAGTGGCTAGAGGAGGCACGCAGCCACGTGCAGCCGCACAGCATCGTCTTCCTGCTGGTGGGCCACAAGTGTGACCTGGAGGCTCAGCGGCAGGTGACGCGGCAGGAGGCAGAGAAGCTGGCAGCGGCGTACGGCATGCGCTACGTGGAGACTTCAGCACGCGACGCCATCAACGTGGAGAGGGCCTTCACAGAGCTGACACGGGACATCTTCGAGCTGGTGAAGCACGGCGAGATCACCATCCAGGAAGACTGGGAGGGGGTCAGGAGTGGATTTGTGCCCAACGTGGTGCACTCATCTGAAGAGGTGACCAAGAGTGAGCGCCGATGCCTCTGTTGATCAGGCTGAAGCCTCCCGTGACCCAAACCACTCCTATTCAGGATTCCTACAATCACAGGGCAGTCTTTCAGCCCTCAGCTATGATATAACCCCTTGCCTGCCTGCTGAATGCTTCCCAAGTCTACCCAGCCCTTCTGGTTCTGCACTGTCCCATTAGTACCTAGACTGTCCCAAGATGAGAACTTAAAAGGCCAGAGCACACCAACCCAACAAAGACCAACATTATACCGTTGGGAGTTATAACTGTTTAGAAAAAGAACCAAAAAACCAAATGAACAAGTGTGAATCAGGAAGATCGGGAGTGGAGAGAACAATCTGGAAGAGTATGAATGTGAATGGTTAGAACATTTTAGAACAGTGTGAGCCTTCTGGAAACGTGTATGGGAAAAGTGAATGAACATTTTAGAACAGCATGAATAAGGGTCGATTTTAGAATGGTCCGAACGGGGTCCGGGGGGCTTTCTAGAAAAGCACGAATAGGGAGAGATTTTCTAGAACATCCCACCAATCACAGGTATGGCACACCAACCAAATGTTTGTTTTTTCCAGGCTGGTGTGTTCTGGCTTTACATCCACTTATCAATGAAAAAGAAGAGTTTATGCCAAGAGACAAACTTCAGCACCTTCAACCTCTCCTTATAGTCCAATCAGAACCTTACTTCAGCACCTTACCCCTATCTACACGTCTGTCAATCACTTGAAAGTCAGGAGACAGAAGATGTTTCCCAAGGTGTCTCCGAGCCTGCTGAAGGCGTTCAGAGGTTGTACCGCAAGACGAAAAACCAGAGATGGCTTTGTTGTTTCCTTGCAGACTTTTAAGTGATGACTGTAAAAAGAACAGCTGTTTGGTGCTCAGTGCTAATGTGCTGCTTGAGCTAAAAAAAACAAACAAAAAAAAAAAACAAAAAGACTGAAAGACTTCTTCCTTGGTTGAGATGTATATCCACACGTGAAGGAAAGAGAGAGACGGGTGTTTTGCAATATGGTATATGCAGAGCAGACGCGAAGAGAAAGATAACATGATTTTTCAACAGAACACTAGCCTGTTTTTCTTAGTTCATATCCAATGATCCGAAGAGTCATTGAACTTGATCATGAACTGTAACCTGAAGTACAAAAGTTAACATCTAATACAAACGTGTGCTTCTGTTTAACTGACCAAAGGGATATAAGTTTGCAATCAAAGAAATGAGCCACAGAAGGACAATGGAAATAAGGTGCACTGTTCTACACTCCTACACGTCTCTGATGCCGTCTGCTTCTCCATGCAAAGGTTGATCATTATACCTTAACTTGTGCATTCTTCCAAGTGTTTTCAGATGTTACAGCTAGGGATTGTACTGTCTTATGCGAACAGCTGGGTTGCACTGGTGTTCTTACCAACACGCTATTAAACCCCATTATAACACCTTTTACAGATTTTCTTCCATTTTCCAAACACGCGTTTTGGTTCAGCACTTCTGTGATAATCTGCATGACCAACAGTAATGTGTATTTACTTTCTGCAACCAGTTTCTCGCTGTGCTTTTCCTGCTCGATCCAAAACCAATTCATCACCCACTGCCCACCTGGCAGACCCGATTGGACTCTACAGTATCACATAAGTGAATGTCAGTTATTCTTGTGGCTGAACAAGATGTCTGCATGCTAATCAAGACCTACAGTACTGACCTCCGCAGCAGTACTGCCATCATTACAATGGTTGCTTTTCATTGAGCGATCTATCAAACTGTGCAGCCCTAATCATATTACTCTTTAACAAGTGCCACACAGGGTTCTTGCTGCAGGAAAAAAAACATGTTTTTCTCCTACAGGACCATGGTTGAAAAGGTTTGTGTATTTATAGAAACTTTTAAAGAACTCCAAATAAAGTAAAGGTTCCCCGTACCAGGGATGCACCAGCCATGAGCTTTTACGGCCTATTCTAGCTCCTTTACAGCCAGATTGGCTGATTTTTATTTGGCTTGTATGACCCCAACACAAACATATGAGCTCATTTCCATTGTTTCTATTAATCAGTGAAGAAATATTACATTTATTTCAAATGTAGTAATTCGCTAATAACCTGACATGGCATTTTAAAACCATAATAAAAGGCTGCCAATTTGAATAGCATAAATCAAACAAGGCCCACATGGAAATTAAGAGGCAAACTGGTTATTTAGCACAATGAGTTGTGCAGAATTATGCTACAACACAGATTCTACAGCAGCATTCAGATACAGCTTTTACACCATAAAAATGGCCAAAATAAAACGATGAATTGGCCAATTGTGTGTTTTAAGCAAAAATCTGGGCATCCTTATTCTATAGTAAATCCTGAGTTATTTCTATAATCTTTATATATATTAATGTGGCAATTCTTTAAAGTAAAAAAAAAAAAAAAAGCTATACTTACCATTATATTCACAAAAAAGCTTCTCCAAAGAATCGTTTGATTTTTTTTTTTAATGAATGAAAGTGGTTCTAAAAACCTTATCTGGTACCTTTATTGTTAAGAGTATTCCTGAGTCAATCCTGTCTTTTTAAACCTGACAAGTTGGTATTGGGCACATTCTGGATTGGGCTTGCTTCTCGATTTTCCTTCTCTTGAGCCCACAGATGCTGACATGAATGGATCTGAGCTCAATGCAAATATCAATAACTGTACTCGTTACAAACAGTTGTGACACTCTGTACCTCTATCAAAAGAACTTGAAATGTACTAAGGATTAAAGTACCATTACAAGACTAATGGGCTCTTTGTTAGAATGGAAAATTCTTATTGTTATGTGTTGTAGTCCAATCCCTACCACCAGATGGCAATGTTTAATAAGATGATCCTTTGGGGCTCACACAGGCGACTCTGAGGTTTAGATTACTTACAACACATATTTTACAAAAAAAGTAATAGTAATGCAATCTGCTTTCTGCTGGAGGAAGCCATAGCCTTTAACAACCACTACTGGATCCGGTTTGACATTCTAATAACAGGGAAACACATTAAAAACAGACCATCTTATCCATTTCATTTCTTTCTTCAAAAGCTTCATTATGAGTTGCTCATTCGGTATTTAATGGATACAATGTGACAAATAAATACAGATGAGAGACAGAAGGAAAAAAAATGAGGAAAAACAGCAGGCTTCAGAAGAGGTGAGAGCTGTAGAGAGAGATAGAGAGAGGAGGAGGAGGAGGAGGAGAAAGACAGGGTGAAGGGGAGGGATCAGGATAGACTGGAAATTCGACCAATGAACAACGAGGCTCCCCTTCAGAACACCTGCCCTCGGCGTTCATGCGCCTTCTCCCCACGTTCTGACTCACCAGAATTTTAAATGAACAGGACACGGCTCCCACAAACAGCAAACAGGTTAGTGAATACACAGCGTCAGCTTAAGAGTCAAACTTAACAGCAGTGAAAAGCAGAGGATGGTGGAAAACTGGTAAAATATCAAAAGCAAAACTATTGATTATACTTAAAAGAATACAAAAGAAAAGTTCCCGCTGTTTGATTTCTTTTTCCTTTTTACTTGAAAAAATACTTTAAAAAGTAACAAATCAATAGATAACAGTGTAGAGGCAGGTAGACATGTGGGGTGGTTTTTCCTAACAGGAGGGACTAGGGGTGTGGGGGAGGGAAGGCAGGGCAAAACCGTGCCCTTCCTCTAAGACTTCTCAGCCGATTTGATGAGGTTGTCTTTGCTCCTCCTCTTGACGTCCCAGTTATAGACACGTGCCATATCTGGAAGGTAATCTGTTAAGGAATGACGTTCAGTTTGTGCTGTCAAATTTATACCTGCTCTCACAGGATCAGAGCCCTTTATGACAGTTATTTTACTTACAACACGTCAAAGCAAACAAACAAAACAGAGTTCAAAAGAAAAACAGCATCATTATGAACAATTATGAACAGACTAGCCTGAGTTTCAATGTATACTTGAGCACTATAATAAAAACTGCACACAGATGACATTGCAGAATTTAGAGCTGTAAACGAGAAAGATTTTCTGGGTTGTGAGTGATCTTAGGATTTTCCAGTAAGCCTGTATCAGCCAAACAAAGTGCATAACGCATCAAGAGATCGGAAAGATATTCCAGCATAGGCCATTAATGGCACTAAATGTCATGAGCAGCTCCAGCCTCTTTCACTGTAGTTCAAAAGCACTTATAAAATCTATTGTCTTAACCTCATCCATTCAGACAAGTGCTCCCTCACTGCCTGGCTCTTTTAAAGAAATAGTTCAGCAAATCTTGGCAAAAATTTACACAGTTTCTCCACTTAACTCCAAATGTAATCAATCTGTCCATCTTGGTTGGTCAACATTAAGCCAAAATTAGTGTTTTGGCAAAAAAAAAAACATGTATTACAGAAACAGTTAATCTAAGACGAGGTGAACCAAAAGTACTACGTTGACAACCTTCTGCCCATTTTACCATTGCTTTTCTTATTCATTACATTCAACCTAATCTAACCTGAGAGTTTAAACACACTACAGGCTTGCTATAGTGAATGAGTGTGGCTCCAATGTTATGAGCTCAGGACTGGAAACATAATAAGTTTAAACCATGATGACATAAATGAAGGACTTCTGATGAGAGCTTGTCTAGAGCAGTTTCAGTGTCTAAAGCCTCAAGGATTATTATGTCAAGGAAAGAGTTATCTAGTGTGTTTCAGCAGTATCTATAGTACTGTGACGCTGCAAAAAACGACATCATTCAATATGATGGTATCAAAGCAGAACTCGTGCATTTTCAGACTGATTTAGTACCTGATAAATATAGCTTATAGGTGTACCGGCACTAGGAACGGTTGTCTTGTACTGTCCCAGAGCACGACTGTGCCCCCACCACACTCCCACTTCACTTAATTTTATGTACCCAAGCACACTTACGTCACCACATTGCTAACTGCATTATTCTATTTGTCCAGAGAGCTGCCAGATTTATGAAGTGCAGCCTGTACCTTCAGATACCAAAACAGCAGTTTTTCACCTTGTTATGACTTTGCTCAATGAGTCTTTGTTATATGTCCAGCAGAGCGATCGCACTACTCAAATGAACTGGACTTTGGACTTCAAGGCAATCTGGAATCAGTTCTCCTTCAAGAGGGAGTCCTATAGCAAGTCACAGCTACAGAGCTGCTGTAAAAAATATGAGGCAGGAGTTCAAAGAAGATTCACACCATTTTTTAAATGACTCTCTATGCTTTGAATTACACATATTATAGTCCAGAGGAACTGGAAAGACAGAACACTGTACATAGTAGCTAAAGCTAACGCTGATCAATACAGGGGCTTCTTTGGGCAGCTGTACAAGAGAGATTTCTACCGACAGACTAGTGCACCCAGTCAGAAAAAAAGTTTGAATTCCAATTTCATTTCCAACTCAAAGTATATGGATTACTTATGAAAGTAGTGGAAGACTTGTGCGCACACTGGAGTAAGGATACTGACTTCAGTGGTTGTGAACTGGTCTCGAAGGAAGTCCAAATCCTCTTCTAGGGACTCCAAGTTTCGGGATGCCGTGGCGAGGTTCTTCTCCAGGAGTGACTGAGCTTCGTCTATATCATACTCCAACATTACATTTGCCTTTTTCAGAAAGAGACCGAAAAGGGTGATGATTGCTACTGACGGTGGCATAAGCTTCCATTACTCGCTAGTCTTATTCGCCATTTAGCTCCAAAGCAAAAAGCAAAGAAAACCTTGGATGTTCTGTGAAAATAAACTTTTAAAAATTGTATGTTTTTCATCGAACTACCACTGTTTTTGTACAACAAATCAGACTCAGTCCATATGTGCTGCGCTTAGCAAATATTACCATAACTGATAAATCAGGAAAAAAAGAAAGGGGTAGTTCTAAAATTTCCAATAAAGATCACTAAAGTTTTGATATACGCAATGTTTGAATAAAGAAATGAAAAACAAGTAGTAGTATGATTTGCATGATAGACAACACCTAACCTATATTAAAAAAAATGTAATGTCCAGTGTAAAAAAAAAAACAAAAACTCATCCCCACAACTTCGGTTTTTATTTTTTTTACCTACTAAGAAGTAAGTAGACTATTTTAAAACAGAGTTAGCCGACAATGTAATTTGTGACCTATTGTTACTCGCTGTGCTGAGCCCCTACTGGGGAGCAGTATGTTTGATCCCTCCTGTTGCGATTACCGAGCGCTACTGGAAGCAATAGGTGAGCTCGGTTTTACACAATTTACAAGAAACTGCATCTTGAGTATCAGTATCAGTATTACATCTGGATGAAGCCAAGTGACATAAAATCATAAATGTAAATGCAATCAAGACGCAATTTTACACGGATATAAATTATCACTCAAACTACTTTAGGACTAGGGAAGAGATTGTTCTTTCAGACTGCCTCCACTTAATGCAGGCATCGCTGCTCCTCAGCTCATCTTCTGACGTGAGCCTCTTCTCACAGTTTTAAATCAGTAGCCCACTTTTAGCTCAAATAACGAAGCGCCTTGGTTAAACTTCACCTCACCTCAACATGGTAATGATGACGACACAGGAGACTCGTTCTTAACTTGCATATTACTCAGCACACGGTAACTGGATTTGAGCCTGGCTGCCCGGAAAAAAGGCAAGTGGCTAAGATCTGATCAGGATACAGTGCGGATTGTAATCACGTGACCAAGTATAAATGGAGTCTGTTTTTAGATGTTCAAACAGTGCATTTTTTAACCTCTAAAATGCTCTGTACTTTATGGCCTTTTTTTAATAAGAGATGTAGCATTCAACATGCTAAGCCAGCTAACTAATAAAATTCATTGTCATCTGCTTATTATGGATGCTGTTTGCTGTTGCCACATTTATAACCAGTTAATTCAAGCCTTTAATCATTTCACAGGTGTTAAAGAAAGCAAAAAACCAAACTCGCCAATCTAGAGCTCTCTGGAGGTGAAGTACTTCAGGCCTTATATGCGGGAGCAGAGAAGATGCTGAGCTGACGCCATTTCTAAGGTGTACTGTTTCTCACGCAGTATTGTAAACTGCATTTCGATTGAACTGACACTCCAGGATGAAGGTGCCTGTTTGAGGACTTACCCCAAGCCACAAACACACTTTATCTGTGGGTGGGACAGAGGCCTTGCAGTACACGTTATCAGCCAATAGGAAGTGTGTCTCCATGGGATCTGTAGTATCCTTTAACAAGACATGCAGACAACGAGAAGTCAGTTGATAAAATAGACCGACAGAGAGGGGGAGACAAACATAGCACATAAACTTGAAATAAGAAAATGAATGATCAGTTGAATTTTAGAGCAATACACTTTAATGTATTTATTTGCTATATAAATGCAACTGAATAACATATGTCTGACTTACTTTTTTCTTTTGCATATGCCGCAAGATTTCTAATGTCTGCTTGATTTGTGGAATCTGGCTTTTCAATCTGAACAAAAGCAAAATTCAGAAAGCAATCACCTACAGGCAGCTTTATATATGGCAAAGTTTCAATCCACCAAACAGCACAGGCTGTAAACAACAACATTAGTGAAATTGAAAATAAACAATTCAGTAATCCAGGCAATCTAGTAAATCTGATACACACAGAAATGTGTATTATGCTGTATTGTGACATCGTTCATCATTATACTATAAAACTGCCAAACTGCCAGACAAATCATCGCCAACAGTAGCAGTGATAAATGGCCTAGACTCTTTTTTTTGCTGACATTGTACACTAATTGAAAAAATTCTGCGATGATGTCCAAAACTGAAGTGGACATGAAAGCAAACACGGTGAGGGCATATAAATTGAAGCTTAATCTTTGGCAAATAAAACAGCATAATACAAAAACATATGATTTGTTAAAACTTGTCACGATAAAGGCCTTCGCAACACAAACAGCCGAAAGCCACAATTTAAAAATGAGCCCTCTAAACCAGCGGCCCCCAACCTTTTTTGCACCATGGACCAGTTTCATGTAAAACAATATTTTAATGGACCGGTACAGATACAACTAAAAAGCGTTTGTTTTTTTTTTTACTCATTTTTGCTAGCTTATGGGATACATTTTTGTGGGCATTTTTTTCAAAATTCTGATCTTTCAGACTCTGATAATCAATAAAATATTTTTACTCTGTCTTTCTGTGCAGCCCGGTACAAAAAGACTCGGGGACTGATACTGGTCCACGGCCCGGTGGTTGTGGACCTCTGCTCGAAACAACCTGCCTTCATTGTTTTTGTTTTGCTCTTAGCAATGCGGTCAGCATTTTGACCAGTCACAGCTGCAGATGAGGGTTTGTGGGAGTGTTTTAATGAAAATGGTCCTCTTTTAAAAAGTGTCTAATATTTTACAAGAGCATCTTAATTTGTAATTACAATATGTAAACACAATGAGGACGTCATTTCAATCACCTCAACTAGTATTTTGTCCATATGGTGCAGCCATACTACATGATAATACATAAAAACCTACAAACCTCAGTTTCTTCTGAGCCAGATTGAGTTCCATGTATTTATACTTCTGATACTGTTCATCGAGCTTCCTCAGTACAGCATCTGCCGTGTCATTGCCGGGCTGCTTCATGAAGGAGTCGACGTCCTCCTACAACGACAAAGGACACAAAGAGCACAGTCACAAAGATGAACAGAAGCCAGCAAGAACCATGACGTCTCCCCCCCCCCCCCCCCCCCAAAAAATACTTCCATGTCCAAGAAAACCCACAGAGCCAAAATTACACTGGCTTAGACTTTAACTTAGGTTCTCCGTTAAGGGTATTAACAGCTTTTAATCAAATGTAAAAATGGTTAAAACAAAGCATCAGCCCTCAAAATTGTTCTGCTTTCCTGCCATCTATTCACTCTTTTGTACAAGGAAATGCCACTATACAATTTTTCACTTTTACACCAAACATATTTTTCTGCACCAACCCAAAAGAAAAAACTATTCTCCACAATGGCACATTCATACATTTTTGATTAAGCTTAAAGTACATTATGTTACATTAGTCCAGACCCATTTTTTTCTTCTTTTTGGAAGGACAGAGATTCTCTCTCTAGGACTGACCAGCACAGCACTTGATGACCAAAAAAGCCTGACCAGTGCAGAAAGGGGAGTGGTAGTGGTGGAGGGAGTCCTTTTGAGTATCAGAATTATATCTGAATGAAGCCAAGCCACATAAAAACATAGGTGTAAATGCACTCAAAATGCATTGTTAAACGGATATAAATTTGATCGCTCAAGCTACTTTAGGATTATGGAAGAGACCATCCTTTCAGACCAGAAAAGGCCTGACCGATGCAAAAAGGATAGTCATGGCGGCAGTGGGGCAGTTCTTTTACAAACCTTCAAAGAATGCAGGAGCAATAAATGGCAAAATTAATAAAATGTCCATCCTCCACAATGTTACACGCCGATATTCTCGATAAAGTTTAAGGTACATTGTTACATTAGTCTGGAGCCATTTGTTTCCTCTTTTGGAAGGACAGAGAGAAACTATCTCTCTCAGACTGACCACCACAGCATTTTCAGATCAGAAAAGCCTGACCAGGTGGTGGTGCAGGAGTGGGTTGCTGGTTGGTGCAGGTCTTTTACAGACCTTCAAAAAAATGCAGGTGCAATAAAATGGCAAAAAATAACTATATGTCCCTTCTCCACAACGTCACACGCCTATATTCTCAGAAATGGTACATTACATTAATCTCTTTTCCTATTTTTGGAAGAATAGAGAGAATATCTCTGTCAGAATGACCATCACAGCAGAAAAGCCTCTCCAGTGCAAAAAGGGTGTTGGTAGTGGTGGAGGGAGGCAGCTTCAGAGGACATAATGGATAAACGCTGGTGCTGTAGGTGCTGGTTAAATATGTGCTGGGTTTTGAAGCAAGCAGAAGTGGGTTCGGTCTGAATTTAGCCGTTGTGAGGCGTTAGCGTGGCCCACAGCCTTAAAAGGAGACGACCAGACTACAACAGCACAGCACCCTCAGCCCTCTCAGACCAAACATTACTGCCCTCACTAAACTGTACACACACTCCACACCTCTACTTCACATTTACTCACCACAAACACCGCCTCAGGGATCCCTAAGTGCTTCTTCTTGCTCGCCACTCCGGCATTGCTGCTCTCTATGGTCGTCGCCATTTTGGAGAGATTCGTGGCCCTTCCTCTTGACGCGCTCGCGGAGCTAACGGTCTTTATGCAGCGACACCCAGGGGCAGAGACAAACACAACGTGGACAAAAGTATTGGGACGCCCGACCCTTACACCAATAGGGACTACTTTCAAACACACTATATAGGCAAAAGTATTGGGACAACTGACCCTTACACCAAAAGGGACTGCTTTCAATCTCTGTTCCACTTCATCCCAAAGGTGCTGGATGGGGGAGGTCAGGTATCCGTTTGGGCCAGCCAAGTTCTGGCACACCGAACTGATCCAACCATGTCTTTATGGAACTTGCTTTGTGCACTGGGGAACAGTCGTGTTGAAATAGAAAATGGTCTTCCCCAAACGGTGTCCACAAAGTTGTCCAAAGCTGTCACACACACATGCTTGGTGTGCTGAAGTCTCAGGAAGTAAGGGGCCTAGCCCGAACCATGACAAACAAGTGTGTCCCAATACTTTTTTCCATATAGTGAACGGCCGTGTGATTTCTGAGAGACAACATCAGCCCTGTTTGTCTCGGAGCGGTTCACACTCACGCCGGCAGGAGGCGCCTTCGACCGGGAAATATCTGAAGAACTGAAGACAGACCGAGCAGTGGGCGGTGGACAGGGGGTGACCATTTTTGCATTTAAAAATAAAGATTCGGTTTGTTCAATTCTTACTATGTCACCCTCCCTCTCCCGCTCTCACCCCTCCCTCTCTCTACCATTTTGTCTCTTTGTCTCTCCTTATGGAATCCTCTTTCTTCTCTCCCATCCTCTCTTTCTGTTCTTTTTTCTTTCTGTTCTTTTTTCAGTTTTCTGTCCCAAACTGTCCACCACCTGTCTCATCCCTTTCTTAGCCACCCTCCTCTCTTTCTGTATCCCTCTTTTTCTCTGCCTGTCCTCTCCTTCTCTTTCTACTTTCTAGATATTTCTCACTCAGGCCATCTGTCCCAACCCTTTCTCAGTCTCTCTGTCTCTCACTTTCTCTTTGTGTTCTCTCCTCTCTTTCTGTATCAAGTCAAGCCAAGTCAAGTAGAGCTTTATTGTCATCCCAGCCATTTACATTAAGTACACAGTGAGATTAAATATCGTCCTCCTGGACAATAGGTGCAACACAACAGCAGCACACAGATCAACAATGAGGATAAAAACATATATATATAAATATATCTGTCTGTATTTATCTCCTATCTCATTTTCCTATCTCTTTCATTCTTCTTTAATATTTTTTCCCCCCAGACAGTCCATCTGTCT
>JBBIGA010000011.1:911900-926253 GCA_037576975.1 Alestes dentex | reverse complement strand
TTTTTCCCCCAGACAGTCCATTTGTTTCACCCCCCCCCCCCCTCTCTCTCTTTCACACACACACACACACACACATAGAGAACACCTTTTCACAGTCAACCCTCACTAAGTGATGTTTATCCCTCCATGTCGGACCCCTCAGTTCCGATCCGCTCCCTGTGAGTTCTGTGCCCTGCTGGGCCGAGGGGCTGCCATGGTGACACAGCAGATCAGAGTGTGAATGTGACCGGAGGAGATGTGAAATGTGTGTCAGTGGAAGAGTCTGAGAGAGCCGAGCGAGTGCGACACTTCAGACGAGGGTAAAGTGAGCACTGCTGCAGGGCGTAAAGACTTTTAAACTGAACAGATATGGTGAAGAACTGTGGGAAAGCTTCAGTTAAAAGAGTTACAGGTAAGATTAAACAAGCCAAAAGTCTCCTCAGTTCGGGTTTTATTTAATTAAAAAATCACGAACAGAGAAGACAGCCTTTTTAAAATTTATGTTAGTTTAGTTAGTTGTTATCCTAAGGTCTCAGTAAAGACAGCAAGGGTCAGAGGAAGTTTGTTCCATCCCTTCGGCGTCAAAGCTGAGAAAAGACTTGATGTATGTCTCTGACCTTTGAGAAGAGGTGGGTCGAGTCGGGATGTGCTTGACGCTCGAAGAGGCCGAGCTGTGACCCATGGTCTGATCAGTGCTGACAGGGAAGACAGAGCTGGACCATTTTTTGCTTTGTAGGCAAGAATTAAGAGTTTTAAATCTAATGCAAGTGGCCAGAGGAGGCCAGTACCTGACCAGTTTCAGAGGGATGTTTTTTGTTCGTTAAACCACTCAGAGACCTACTTGTGAATCATTCAAGCAGAACAAAACACATCAGCTTAAGGCCTAAACCAGTGAAGAAACAGTTGCAGATAATTCCAGATGATCAGGTGATTAGTATATCAGTCAGGTGATTATTATACCATTGGTGCTGAATGCTGAGTGGTTGGAACACATTTTTTGCTGTATTCTGGATCTTCTGTAGAGGTCTGGTGGTCCTCAGTGGAAGGCCAGCCAGTACTGAGTGGTGAGGAATGGACGAATTATCCTGATTTTATTAAGATGGCATCTGTAAGTATGTGTCTTCTGAACTTAAGATGTTTTAGTTTTCCTTAAAACATCCAGCATGTAACTCTCCACCTAAATAGATTTTAAAAAAATTATGTTGTGGGCCAAAACCTACTCAAGATAAATATAAAACAAAATCTCAGGCATTTGGGAAGCAAAATCATCACTATGGGAAAAATATCACTATGACTATGAACAATTCTAGCTTGGTAAATGTAATGTTGGACGACAAATACAGCTCCTTTCATAAAGGCTGAATGTTCCCATTATAATTTGCTTTCATTTTCTGGCAGAGACCCTCTTAAAAGTACCAATAAAGGAAACAGCTTTGAAAGAAGAGGTCCAATATCCTTGAGCCCTCCCTTTTGCTCCTCCATTTAATAATCCCAAATGTGGAATAAAGCTACCAGCACACAGCACTTACTGCTAGATTGTCCTCTAAATCATATTCATGCAACTGTAGATCACCCAGAAGAAGGGGGCTCCTGATCTACTTCACAACAGGGGAAATGAGACGAGCCGAGCTTTAGTGTGATGCCTTGTGTCTCAAGAAAGGCATCCAGTCTCATCTGTTGTTTCATGGTGTTAGACAAACTACATTATAAAGAGCATCCTGTTCCTGTTACCATACAATACTGTACAAAAGTCTCGAGCCACCCCGCATTTCTACATATTTTGCTTCCAAAGATCCAGACTTTCTTATATATTTAATGTGGTCTTGAGGAACAGTTCTCCAGGCTTCCTGAAGCACGTTCAAAATTTAAGTTTCAGTCCAGTCCCTGAACCTAACCAGTCTCAGAGGATTTTCTTTGTGCATGAGGCCGCATAGTGACTTTCTTATGAATCACTCAAGCAGAACAAAACACATCTAACTTAAGGCCTGAACCAGTGAAGAAACAGGTGCAGATGATTCCAGATGATCAGGCAGTGATCAGTATACTGTGGTGCTGAATGCTGAGTGGTTGGATCTCCTTTATTTAGGAACCTTGTATCTTAAGGCACTAAGTTAGTCTAACAGGCATGAAAAAGCACTTTTGCACCAACAAGTTGATTCAAAGCAAAATGTAAAGAAATGCAGGCTGGCTGTTTTGTACAGTTCTGTACATTGTGTTTGAAGGACATGTAGTAACCACTTAAGCTGCCTACCAGATGTTTGGTTTATTTTGAACAGTTTTATTAAAAGAGTGTTTGCTTTTTTAAGTATCATCTAGTTATGGTAGTAACTCTATGGTCTTCTACTCTCAGGGTGCCTATTTAACCCTTTTAAAAATCATAAGAGTTGTGTAGATTACAGATGACGCTTTGATGTTTTATGCCATGTCATATTTTATTTTAAGAGACTGACCTTCAAAATGAACTCATTTCAACTGATATTGTTGTTATGTGAAAAAGTAAGTAAAAAATAGATGAAAGATATTGCCCTAATTAAAACACAACTGGCCTAAATCAGGCCTCTACTTGTAAACCATTTAAAAAGTTGATCTATGCTGTTAAGAAGACTTCCGTACTTCAAGTACCATTGGTCAGACCGTTACTTTGCAGGAAAGCTGTGAAAATGAAGACCAAAGAAAATAGGAAAAGAAGATATTTTTTTAAAGTAGAGAGACATGCCCAAGAAAAGCAAAGGCAACAAAATATGAGGCAAGATTTGGATAACCCAGTGAGGACAGGTGGTTCAGTTGTGAAGAAATACGAGCTGCCTCATACCGTCCAGGTCGTGCTTAGAGAAGTCTGTGCCTCTGAACTCAACATCAGAGCAAGAAGGGAGAGGCCAACAATCACTTTGAAGGAGCTGCAGAGTTCAGGGGCTGAGAGTGAAGTGAAGGGCCCCAGTCAACACTATCAAGAGCTCAGAGAGCAACTGGTCAGTGTAGGAAAGGGGCTAGAAAGAAGCCGTTACTGAAAACAAACACATCAAAGCACACCTGGAGTTTGTGACCCAAATAAAATGTGGAATAAGGTTCTGATGTCAGATGAGAAAAAAACTGGGCCAAAACCCAAAATATAATGTGTGGTGCAAACCTAATCCCGCCCATTCATCAATAAACACCATCCCAACAGAAAGATATAAGATTGTCGTGAGGCGGTTTTCTTCAGCAGGTACTGGCCGTCTTGCTAAAACTGAAGGACAGATCTGATGGTGCAAAATTAAAGTAACTGTGCACTTTTTAAAATTTGTTGTCCACATGTGTCATCCCACCACCTGAACTACATGCAAATCTGGTAGAAACCTTCATTTAAAGCTGTTATGCCAGCAAAAGTTGGGTTTTACCATGTACTTACTTGGTGACGCTTGGCAATACTTGCAAGGTGCACTGGATCTATATGTAACAACAATATGTTTCAATATGAATACACTGATCAACCATAACATTAAAACTACCTGACTCATAGTGAACATAAAACCTCTTCCCATAGTGGATCTGGGTGCAATTCCTTATCCAGTGCAATACACAGACCTGACCATACATATGATGTAAAAACACGATTCATCAAACCAGGCCACCTTCTTGCATTGCTCCATGGTCCAAGTGTGATGCTTATTGTGCTCTTCATAGGTGCTTTCACCAGTAGACAGGGGTCAGCATAGGCACTATGACCAGTCTGCAGCTACACATCAAGCTGTGATGCACTGTGTGTTCTGGCATCTTTCCATTTTTGGAAGGTACTGATCACTCCATACTAGGAAAACCCCACAAGACATCAGCTTCAAGGAGTGACGGTTCACTTGCTGCATGACATAATCCACCCAAGTGCCCTTATAATGAGATGACAAATGACATTCACTTCCTCTGTCAGTGGTTTTAGTGTTGTTTCTGATCAGTGTGTATTTGATTGACTCAATCACCAGGGGCATCTCGTGGCCTGGTGGTTAGGAAGTCACCCCTGTGATTGGAATGTCATAGGCTCAAATCTCAGGACTGACTGTGGAACGACTGAGGTTCCCTTGACCAAGGTATCGTCCCCACACACTGCTCCGTGGGCGCTGTGTTCCTGGCTGCCCGCTGCTTCTCTTGGTGAATGAGTTAAATACAGAGGAAGAATCTCGCACTGTTCACACTGTGTGCTGTGGTGTGTTCACGTGTGTTCATTGACATATGACACGTTTTACCCTTTAAGAATCTATCAGCTTAATACATTGATCTCAGTCACAAATGGAACCTGGAGCATAAACCTAAAAATCAAGGACATTTTACCTGACACATGTGCGCGCTCAATGCTCCCCCCAGCCCCCAAAGCCTTCAGCAATCAGAATGATTGACTCGTCTCGTTGTTCGATGGCAGGGTGGTGATTTCAACCCCAGCCTTCGTCAGAATTGCGTCAGAGCCTACGAATTCAGCAGGGAGAGAGCGAGCGAGAGAGAGAGAGAGAGAGAGAGAGAGAGAGAGAGGTGGAGCCTCGTCTTTCTCTCAGTCTTATAGCGCAGAGACTGTCACCGAAGGGCGGGTGAGAGAAAAGCAGCGGGGAAGAACAGGAGGAAGGGTCTGCCAGGTGTTCCTTGAAAAAAGAAGAAGAACAAGCCCAGCGTGAATTTTTAATACGACACAAGTGGTTAAATATTTAGCTTCTCTTCTCGGGGCTTCAGTCGAGGAAGGTCTGAGTGGAGGGACTTGGCTGGTAAACTGAGCCGAGCGTGGTTTCAGCACCGCGGACAGCGATGGCACCAGCGGCCCCCGAGCAGGCGCAAATCGGTGAGTACTGCTGCACACGTTTATATACAGGTTAAATTCATACTGGCTTTTGTTTACGGGTGGCTACCCGTGTGTGAATCCTCAGACTATCGATAAAGTTACTGATCTCTCATCGGAAACGCGTTCGTGTCTTGACGTAGCAGATCAGTGATGAAATGCTGTCCATCTTCCCTTTAGGTGGACCATGACATCATTACTGTGGGCTTCATAATTAATGCACGCTTTGTCCACCAATCCAATGCCAGATCTCTAAAGAACCCTCCACTGAAAGGTTCTCCATGGAACCAAACTGGTTCTACCTTCTTTTCAGAGCCTCTTCTCTGAGTCATTCTCGCCCTGATATGTCATAGGAGGGTGCTGGGTGTGTATGTGGCGCGTGAGTGCGTGCGGCCATAAGGTCCTTGAATTGAGCAATTTTATATGTATATATATATATATATATATATATATATGTGTGTGTGTGTGTGTGTGTGTGTGTGTGTGTGTGTGTGTGTGTGTGTGTGGTTTGACAACAATACTTCTATTTGAAAAAGTAAAACATTTGCTCACTGACATGTTGTTAATGCTGTTGACTTAGGTAAATGCAGAAAAATATTTAGCTACATTAACAGACGTGGACTTGAAGAACAGACGTGGACTACTGATGTACATCATTCTGGATAAAAGCGTCTGCTAAATGCTGTAAATGTAAATGTAAATGAAACAGGCTTCAGTGGAAATAGCCCACTAAGAGAGTTCCTGAGTTCCTATGTGAGGGGGAGGAGGGGGTTAGAGGGTGTAATTCCACAGAGACGTGCACTCACCATGCAGTTGGAAATTTCCACTCTCACCCAGTGCAGGAGTTTTACACCATTAACGTGGTCAGCCCACCAGTGGGCACAAAGCTCTGAGAATCCCCACACTAGTGTAAACACTAATTGCAGAGTCTGCCGAGAGCCCTTTTAGTCATACGCCCAAGCACCAAGTCTATAATTTACAAGCCCCACTGTGGTGTGAAGTCCACAAATAAGAAAGTCCTGCTAGGTGGGGAATTACTGTGTTATTCTCAGGGTGCTGTGGCTTTGCTGAATCACAGTCAGTCACTACCATAGTCACGATATCTGAAAAGCCTAAATCAGTGTTTCTCAATTCCGGTTCTGGAGTATCACATGTTTTTCATTAGGTTAACTGGTGTAGAGCAAGGGCAGGGCGGTGGTACTCCAAGACTGGGACTGAGAACCGCTGATATGAATGAATCAGCACTCTTGCAAATAAAGGGTTATTTGGAGTGTTGCTACAAAATCAATTTTGGGTCCCTCATGAACCTTTAAATTAAGTTACGGTCAGACTTTAAACAACCCTTTAATTTTTAAGAGTATGAATAATATTGATTTATATTGATTGATTGAAAGTGGCAATTACTCAGATATGAGTTTTACTAAACATGCAGTCAAAGTATACTTACACTCTAATATAATGATTTAAGATGGCAGAAGGAGTGTTTAGGGATAAACTGACATGAGTGTGTGTATGTGTGTGTGTTTGCTGTCTCTCTAGCGGAGGTTCCCGTGAGTGTTGCTGTGGTCAGCGTCTTCGGCCTGGTCTTCAGCATCTCCGCCTTCGCCTGGATTTGCTGCCAGCGCAAGACCAACAAGAGCAGCACCAAGACTCCACCGTACAAGTTTGTCCACATGCTAAAAGGGGTGGACATCTACCCCGAGAGCCTGAATGGCAAGAAAAAGTTTGCCGGAGAGAAGATGCCAGACTCTGTGCAGGGAAAAATGAGCCCGAGTCCCACTGGGGGGCGGCCCGCACTCCACCTGGATCTGGAGAAGCGAGACCTCAATGGAAACTTCACCTTCAAACCTCCAGCTGCACTCCATCCCAAAGTGCGAAGCTCTCCAGACCTAGACATCCCGTCCCCACACCCGGGATTTGGCTCAGGGGGCAGTCAGGAGGCCACAACCCCCGAGAGCAGTCTCTCCAGCCAGACTCCCACACCAGCCCTGGACAAGCCCCAGGATAAAGAGGGTGGCCTTGGTACCCTCTTCTTCTCTCTTGAGTACAACTTTGAGAAGAAGGCCTTCATGGTGCACATCAAGGAGGCCCATGGTCTCTCCGCCACTGATGAGCAGTCCTTGACCTCTGACCCTTACATCAAGCTGACCCTGCTCCCTGAGAAGAAGCACAAGGTGAAGACAAGGGTCCTGAGGAAGACCCTGGACCCCGCTTTCGACGAGACCTTCAGCTTCTACGGCATCCCGTACGCCCGCATATCCCAGCTGGCTTTGCACTTTATGGTTCTCAGCTTTGACAGGTTCTCCCGTGATGAGGTCATCGGCGAGACACTCGTCCCATTGGCTGATGTGGACCTCTCTGAGGGGCGGGTCATCATGAGCCGTGACATCATTAAGAGGAATGTTAGGGTAAGGGACATATTCCTTATAATGTGTGTTCTTGCTAGCACTCAGTAATAGAAAGCCTTTATTTCAGGTTTCATGATGACCACACTCCTAAAAATAGAGGTTTCCAAATGGTTCTTGGCTTAAACATACAGTTCTAGCACAAATCTTCAGTTGGTACAGAACATTAAGATTATGTAGGGGTTGCTCAAAATTTTCTTTCGCTCTAAAAACACCTTTATTTTTAAGAGTCTAATTGTTTTGTTGCAGTTATTTAATTACGCATCATCATGACCTGCATTTTGATATGTTAATGATCTAAAATCTTTTTTATTGATGGTGAAACAAATATTTTCAGTAATGTTTATACAGTCCTTTCATATCTGTACGAGGAGGGAAGAGCTTATTTCGATATTGTGTGTATGTGTGTAGAGGGAAGAAGATAATAAGAGTGTATAAGATCTTTGGTTTCCTTGGTCAATAATGTAGCATTAGACTCGCTCAATAGTGAGTAGGCGGATTGTGGGCAGCAGCAGACACACCCAAGAGCGAGAGGCTATTTAGTGCTCTCTGCATGCGAGTGTGTGTGCGTGTGTGTGTGCTGGGGAGCTATGGGTGTGTCCGCATGCATGTGTTGGTGGGGTGTGTGTGGGTGTGTGTGTGAGTGTGTGTGTGTGTGTGTGTGTGTGTGTGTGTGTGTGTGTGTGTGAGGGGAAGGATCAGTAATATGGCTTATATGTCATCCATTTGCAGGCAAAATGGACCACTGGGCTAAAGCGTTAAATATTTAATCAGCCATCTAATGGAACAAACCCACCCTTCACTGGTTACGCATCTTGCAATTTAAAGACTGACCCACTGATATATATTGGCAGTTTTATGGAAAAATCTTTTCATTGTTGTCTTGGATTGTTGGATTCTAGACTGGTTATATATTTGCTAAAACCAGAAAAATATGGTTTTAGATTTTAGATGTACCTATAGATGGCTGGTACCTCTTCCCAGAAGGATGATAAGCATCCCATGAGAGCACCACAGACAAAGCAGAAATGCCTTTCTTTTCACTGGAGATGTTTTTGACCTGGTTTGTCCTAGAACTAGGTTGGTTATTGATCTAGACAAGACTGATCTTCACAGCATTTCTGAGTCACTTGACAAAGAAAGGCCTTGCAGTTGTCTAAGAGCACAAAAACCCCAGTTATGATAAAGCTCTGTCAAAACACAGAGCAATAGGCACTGGCAGTGACGTGCCCTGATTTTGACAACATGATTTCACTGTTATGCACAGAACAATGGACTCCATTTGGAGTGGAAAGAGAAGCCATTATCCTCCGCTGGTGACTGCAGCTGAAAACAGTCAAACAGAGGTAATTACGTCTCATTGGCTGAGAGATGCTCCGAGTCACTGCCACCGCAGCGGCAGAACCCTACTTTGGGTTGCCATGGCAATGTGTTGCTGTCTTCACACATTGCAGGGAGTGGTGTATAGCGGATGCGGTGAAGGAAATTATTCACAACAGGTCTCTTATTACACATGAGGGAATCTGCATGAGTCACATGGTTTGAGGTACAGAAAGAGCAGGTGCAAAAACATTTAATGTGCCATGAGATGCGTTGATGGAAGCTGTGCTACGTTCGGGACGTCTCCCTCGATAACTCATTCACTATTTACTACACAGAGTTTGTTACATAGTCTACTGCGGAACTAAATGACTGACATACTACATCGTTTCTCAAATGGGGCAATTCTGAGTGCAGCCAAAGTATCCTGGACAAGGGCTTCAATACAGACATGTACAGACATGTAATCTTTCTCTTCTCCTCTCTATCTCTTCCTGTAGAGGAGCACAGGGCGGGGAGAGCTGCTCCTGTCCCTGTGCTATCAGTCCACCACCAGCACCCTGACCGTGGTGGTCCTAAAGGCCCGTCATCTGCCCAAGACTGACCCCAATGGCCCTGCAGGTGAGTGTGGGCTCCATGGACAAAAAAACAGGCTGTGGTTAAACAGCAGAGGTGCACATTTCTGTAATCAATACTATAATCAATACACCAAAAAATGACATTTCATTAGACACCAATTCAATGTGATGATTTTCGTACAGGTCAAAAATATAAAAATAGTATTTTTGCGATTACATGAAAAAAAAAGTATTGGCCCAGAGTTGGATCCTTGGTAATGTCACAGCTATCAGAGAGAGCATAAATATCTGAGTTATCTCGAGGTGGGTAGGATGCCCCCACACACCCTGTCATTTAGAATGATGCTGGCAGTGTGGGCATCTGTTAGCTGATGGAACAGAATTGAGAGTTAGTCACATATCTATTCTGATGATTCAGATGATTCCATGGCTCCTAAATTTAAGACAAGTATCCCAATAAACTAAGGGCAACTACTCTAAACTGATGACCTGGTTTTAAGTCATAGTCAGTGTATATATAAATGTAGCCCCTACAATTTCGTTGTATGTGTAGCATCCTGCTTCAGTACAATGACAACAAAGGCATATCTTATCTTATCTTATATTATATCTTATCTTATATCTATGGAATCAGAAATTGAATGAAATCTGCCATCATTAGCAGCAGTTTCAGAGAAGAGTAAGAGAGAACGTCAGAATCCAAAGTGCGTAGATGAGCTGTATCTACTACACAATCGGAGATCAAATACAACTGAGGTGTAGTAGAAGCCCATTCTTCCTGTGCGAATGCTCTGGTGTTCACTGAGTAAGCGTCCTGAGGGTTGGAGGTTGAGAACAATCCTGACCTGAGCCAGAATAACTCATACAGCCATTGTCACTCCATCAGACAGAGCAATCTCTTTCAACTGCATCAAGCATTTCTGTTCCATCGACCCAGCTATTGATCCCTGCCTACCAGAGCCTAGAACGCAACTGCTTTCTCTCTTTCTCTCTCTCTCTCTCTCTCTCTCTCTCTCTCTCTCTCTCTCTTTCTCCTTCTCTCTCTATTTCAATTTAGCTGTTTTTAGGTTTGTTTTACTGGCAAAAAAATTATGTCTGTATCGGCAAAGCTTGAGATACAAAGTCTGCGATCACTGAAGACTTTTTGCAGTCTTTAAAATAAACTAGCCTAATATAGTAATCAAACACTACAAGTCAAAAGTCACCCAAATTTTCCCCCCAAAACGTCTCTCAGCCTGATCCAAAGATCAGTCCTCTCCGGCCCTGGTGTTGTCTGAAATGACTGTCTGTAGAGGTGAAGCTTTGTAAGCCATACTGTGTACTACACCACATCCACAAATCTGCACCACCTTAATGAAGAGCTGGAGGCAGTTTTAGCAGGCTGGGGAATCAGATAAACATGTTTTGGTTGATCTACTACATATTTTCTGTAAGACAGTTACTTTAGACTTGAAATGTAAACACTGCAACTAAAAGAACAACAAAAAAGAGTGCATATAAACATATATATATATATATATATATATATATATATATTAGGTGGGTTTTGTGTATTTGTATGTGCATGTTTAATGTATAATGACTGACACTGTCTCTCTCTCTCTCTAGACCCGTATGTAAAGGTGAACCTGTACCAGGGGAAGAAGCGCGTGTGCAAGAAGAAGACTCATGTGAAGAAATGTGCACCAAACCCCGTCTTTAACGAGCTCTTTGTCTTCGACGTGCCCTCTGAGGAAGGTCTGCGGGACACCAGCGTGGAGCTGCTGCTGCTGGACTCGGACCGGACGGCGAGGACGCCGCTCATCGGTCGTCTCCTGCTCAGCACATCCTCGCCAGGCACTCCCGGCGAACACTGGCGCGAGATCTGCGACCACCCGCGGCGACAGATCGCCAAGTGGCACGCACTGTCCGAAGACTAGCTGAAGAGTAGGTGGTCGCCATGGCAACCGACAAAAAACACCCAAGAACTGTCAAAACACGTGGGAAAAGGGGGTGGGCGGGGTTTGAGGGGCAATTCAGTTGGACTTTCATATCAACTCTTAAAGTCGTGAATTTCTAAGTTTACCGCTAGGAAGCTGCACTTGAATGGCCGACTAAGTCGTGAATGCAGGCGATAAATCAGGCAAGCACAGTGTTACTCTAGTGTACTGCCCTTTGTTGGCTCTGGAAAACTGTCACAAAACCATTACTACCTGTTGTTTGTTTTTGTTCTTCATTCATTTACTGGCAGGTGATAAACCAACGTTACTGTCGCTAACCACAACTCGTAAAAGTGTCACTTACACAGTGCGTATCCGTCCTGTTCAGGTGGTCTCAGAGAGAGCGAAGTCCTAAAATGACTATTGTTAAATGTCTGTGGTCACTGGTAACCTTTAAATGAATCGTACTGGTTGGTGAAGTCATAAACGCTTTCACGCTTTCACTTGTCTTTTACAACAGCCGTTTCAGCACAATTTACTAGTGGTAAACTCAGAAATTCACGGAGTTATGAGTTAACGAGGGCCGAATATATACATAATACAAGTGATGTCATCAGTCAGTGGTTTATTCAGGACGAGGGTTTCTTCAGAGGGGCCAGCCAAAACTGGTCAATCAATGATTCCAAAGACAGTCTGTGGACACCCCATAACGCTTCTTGTCATATTTCACTCAACATCAGATTGGTCATCATCCTGTGCAGTGCCGAATGTCATAAATGTCTCTTTCGCTGTTTGCTCTACTTAGTATCACTATTACTCAGCTGTATGGAAAAAAGGGGGAAAAAACATCAAACCGTTACTATGATGCTGTAAATATATGTGGATAATTATATTATTTTTCAAGGAAGGTATCCGTTACTCTATCGTACGTCTGAGTTGATTTATTCTCCTCCTTTTGTACTTATTGATTTATTGATTTGATTTCTTCTGCCTATGTTTTGTAAGTTAAAGTGGTTGGTCATATGTCATATTTCAGCCATGTGGAAGCAGCCTAAATTAGGCAAAAAAACACAACAAAAAAACCCCAGACTGATGTTTATGAACAAAGGACTGCATGAACTGAGGAAAACTGGATGTGTGGGATGTGTCTGTCTAAGTGTGTGTGTGTGTGTATGTATGTGTGTGTGTGTGTGTGTGTGTGTGTGTGTGTGTGTGTTTGTGTGTGTGACTGTGTGTGTGTGTGTGTATTCAGTTCTGATTGGAGAAGGAGAGAGTTTACCTCTTTACCGTGAGCACAATGGCAGAATGTAATGTTCATGTACCTTAATATAAAACATCAAGAGAAAAGAACCTTCGTCTCCTTATTTTTATTTCTTCAGCAGTGAGGATGCTCTTTCTTCATGAGAGTGATGGCTGAGATTACATCATGGCTCAGTAAGAGTGGGTCAGCAGTCTGTATTAAGGGCAATTAGAGAGAGATATGGATTTATATATATATATGTGTGTGTGTGTGTGTGTGTGTGTGTTTGTGTGTGTGGCTGTGTGTGTGTGTGTAATAGGATGATGTAATGTTTCAATCTAATAATTTATAAGACAGCACTCTGTGGGGAGCTGCCAACTTTATGCCTCTCATTCTCTTCCTTCGGTTCTCTGCACTCTCTGTTATATGCTTTCTCCACACAGTCTTTTTACCATTCTCTCTCTATCTCTCTCTCTCTCTCCCTCTCTCTCTCTCTCTCTCTCTCTCTCTCTCTCTCTCTGTCCTCCCTGCCTCTTTACCCCTCTCTCCTCTCCTACCCATTTCTCTCTTCCTCTCTCTTTATATCCGCTCTTTCTTTCTCTCTCTCTCTCTCTCTCTCGCTCACTCTGTCTCACTCCCTCTCTCCCCTCCCTGCCTCTTTACCTATCTCCTCTCCTACCATTTCTCTCCTCCTCTCTCTCTATATCCTCTCTTTCTCCCTCTCCCTCTCTCTCCATCTCTCTCTCCCCGCCCTGCCTCTTTACTTCTCTCTCTCCTCATACCATTTCTCTCCTCTTCTCTCTTAATACCCTCTCTCTTACTCTCTCTCTCTCTCTCTCTCTCTCTGTCTCTCTCTCTCTCTCTCTCTCTCTCTCTCTCTCTCTCTCTCTCTCTGGTTGTGCAGTGTTTAGTCAGGTCTCTCAGTCTCTGAATGTTGAGGTGTGTAGAACACAGTGCTCATCTGGGGATTTGGGGGTGAGTTAAATTTCTTTTGCTAGCCTGTGATGTCACCCCTCTGATCACGATGCTGTTCTGCCTCTACAGCAAGATAAAAACTCTGAACAAGTGTTAGTACACACACACACACACACACATAGTGACAGACAGAAAGACACACACACACACGGTGACACACTCACGCTCACACACAGTCCAAATTTATCTCCAGTCTGCTTTATTTAAACTTTAAGTCACATGAAATATTAATGAAGAGTATTCACAAGAGAGAAGCAGTACCACTTCATGAACACACACACACACACACACACACACACACACACACTCACACACACACACACACATGCTGTACACAGCCCAGAGCATAGGAAACAAGAAAAGAGAGTTGGGTGAGCGCTGAGAGAGGGTTTCAGAAATAGTGTGAAAGTCTTACGTCAGACTGAGAACGCCATCATCCTGGGTCTCCTTGCTGACAAGATATGTGAATGGAAAAAAAAACACATACGCAGGTACAGTGTCAGCACACACAGGCATACATGTCCCACACGTATTACATAATGAACCTACGTTCACGTTATAATGAACATTAAACAGTGAGTGACCTGCAGTAGCACTTTGCTGTTGCTACAAACATATTTTGAACATGTTTGATGTATAATTTAGATTATCACAGCCCCTCTAGTGTAAACATTGCATAATGAACAGACCTGTGCAAATGACCTAACATTAAATCTTGGTACAAATTCTTAGTGTAGTTCTTGGTTTAAGCCCTGAAGGTACAAACAGCATAAATGTAAATATAAAACAAGTATAAATGTAAATATAAATATTTTTCAGAATTTTAGAACAAGCAGAACCATGAATTCAGAGGCTGATGAGGTGTACAGAGTTAATGGAACTTAAAAACATTTATTGACATTAAACACTTCATATATTACAATCACATCTCTTTACAAAAGTTTCTTCAATCTCAACCTCTGACTAAAAAGAAATGGTTTTACTCTTTTACATTGAAACACTAAGGGCATGATCAGCCCCGTTTTAATTGTAAACTGTGGGTATTTCTCTCTGAAAATGTACAGTAACACACACACACACACACACACACACACACACACACACACACACACACACATACACACACACACACACACACACAC
>JBBIGA010000011.1:892157-909178 GCA_037576975.1 Alestes dentex | reverse complement strand
ACACCAAGTTTTTCATCAAGAAGATGTGTATATATATATATATATATATATATATATATATATATATATATATACACACACACACACATACACTTTTTATATGTGTACATTCCAGTTATTTTCAATGTTCAATTGCTGAGCCTCAACAACAATGAATAAATCCACTGATGGATTTAGAAAACAGTTCTTCTTAAGAAGAAAAGTACTCCCTTTAAAGACAAGACCAGTACAAACTCACTGTGGATCAGTGCCCGTGCTGTCAGACTCTTTATGAACACAGACCCTGGTAAACAGAGAGGGCTGATGGGGACCCTCATACCTGCGATAGCTGCCCCAACACCAGCCTGAACTAAACCCAGTTTAACAGTTCTACTCAGTCCTGTGGGGAGACTCTAAACAAACTGTTCTGGCAAAGACATTCTTTTTTTACCAAAATTTCATCTATGCTTTCATGAAATTCATCACTGCGCCCTAAAGAGGGCAGTTAGCATGAAGCTATGTTAATGAGACCAAGGTGGACATTTCAGTATTAGTCACCGGCATGTTTGAGTGAAGTATCTCTCCATCTCCATCTCCTCCAAATAGCAAGAGACAGATTATTCCTTATAAAACAATATTCCTTAATTCAGAGCCCTTCTCTGAAGATCTATTCCATCATTTTTTCAGCCTAATCTCTTTCTGTAGCGTACAGATAATAATATCCTTGCACTCAGAAATGAGCAGAAAACATTGTTGGCTATAAGCCAACTGGCAGACACCGAAATCACTGAGTTAGTAAACGCAGGGAATGCTTTAAAATGATTGTCCAGACGGTTTACTGCAGATGTGACAGACAGAGATTAACTTTAAAAATGATAGAGCACTCTTTTAAACACAAGCTGCTTCAACATGCGATATATATCTTTGCCAGAAAAGTTCATGTAGGTCCTTGGTGGTCATTCATAGGCTGATTAAGGCCTTAGAGGAGTCTGCCAAGAACGAGCCCTTCTGTAGAACGTGCCTCCCCCCGCAGGATCTCCAGGAAGCCCAGTTTAGTGAGGAATTCCAGCCTCAGTCGGTCTGTGGGCTGAACCTCGCAAAACACACCTTGGGAGCCTGCAGTGGGAAGAATTGAAAGAAAATGAGTTCTTAATGGCTCTAAAATGTTCAGTCTTGTGACTGTGTTGTTTGCAAACCTAAAGACATATACAGAATGAAGATAAAGAGAATGAAGGAATACAAAATGAAGATAAAGAGAATGAAAGAATATAAGCAGTAAAAAGAAAGGTTTTAAGTTGAGACTCAAAGAAATGGAATATAATAGTGGTCCATTCACACTGTCGTCCAGTCTAAAATGGTGCACTAGCGGTAAGGTAGTCTACCTGCATGTGCAAGTGGGGACTGCAAGAAAGATGTCTCATTTCTTATTTCTCTGTTCAAAGAGGTGCCCTCCAGCACGCTTTATGCAACAATGCGGACTCAGCAGTGGCCTATTTTCCAACATTCCATGAGATACAGGCAAGAACCCCTTCATAGAAGATGGTTTTATTCACAGCTGTCTTGCCAACATGGCATTTGGCTCATTAATTTGTCTTTAAACATAAATATAATCATATATAATCAAACAGAAAGATGCTATAATCTGAACTGAACCACTGTACACAAGCCAATTAAGAAATTGAAAAAATGAATATGATCAATATTGCAGCTCTGCCTTCCTCTCTCACCATTGGCTTTGAGAGCGGTGAGCAGGGAGGTGAGGAGGCTTCTGCTGACACTGCAGTCGACCAGCTCAGGCAGCGCCTCCAGCCGGAGCTGGGAGGGGAAGTGGTATAGCAGGGAATCTGGGTAGTCCTGCTCCTCATGAAAACACAGCAGTGCCTCCTGCAGTCACACAGGAGAAACACACAGCAGGTGAATGGAGAAAATGGCAAAAAATGAACATTTTACAGAAAAGGAAAAAACGTTCTTAACTTTGAATAATATTGCATTCTATGGAATTGCCGCACTGTTTCTAGTGGTGCTTTGGTCAAAGAAACGTAAACACACTTCTGTTTCCTCTATGTAGTGTGAGGAATGCCAGACTGAACTGAACACTACTAATCTATAGTGCTCTATAACCCTTGAGCCAAAGGTGTGAAGCTATGTTTTAAGTAATTTCCTCTGGGATCAATGACGTTTTCTGATTCTAATTATTATTACTTTGCTAGTTTTACTAGTTTTTATTCTTCAGACCTGTTACTCAGAAACTACTCTTTGGTAGCTGATGTAAAACTAACGCGTCAGTATGAAGAAAGTGAGGAGCCAAAGTGTGGGTCCACATACAGGGCTGAAGGGGTTAACATGCACAAACAAGATTATCTGGATAGATGTTACAAGAACATCAATAAAACACTAGTTCTGCATTTTAGGCTGTCCTGGTTTAAACTCTGACCTTTGTGGCAGTGTGCCCATTGGCTCCATGCTGACGTACGGGATATTTGTCCCTCATAGCGGGCAGCCAGGTGGCCTGACACCGCTTGCCAAAGGAGCGTACGTCCAGGATGCCAACTGCACACCCACACACTCCCAGCTCATCCTCCAGAACAAAGCTGTACTCTGGGCATAGGGCCAGTGACGCACCCAGGCACCTGAAGACACACACACACACACACACACACACACACACAATTCTTATATTCCACTATCAATAGTGCCTGATACTACCAAGATTATTGCAATGTGTTTATGTTAGGGGTTAAAGAGCAAATAAATCTAATTTTAAAAAGTGTGCAAAATTTTGTAAAGGACTTATTTATGTCACTCTCTTTCAAAGTAAACAAATGTAACCTGTCACCGATGAAGTCTGGGTGGGCCACCGCAGAGTCTTGAGCGCCTCTAGCCCTCTGATGCAGCTGACGCACCATGCGGTACAGCTCCACCTGGTTGGTGTGGACAAGTAAGAGTGCAAAGACATAGGAAGACTGTGAATTCATTTATATATATTTTTATACAGTACATTTTCTTCTAATCCTGTTTACTGGTATTTTTGCACAATCATTTATTGCTGTCTGTCTCAGTCTTTGCATTCCTTTGCATTTATCGCACACTTAACTCACTAGAATACAGTATCTTTCATAATATTGTATTCAGTCCTGGAATTCAAAGTCACAACCCCCTGATCACAAGAGCAACTCACAGGGCAGGGGTGTGACTAAACACCACCAATATCAGGGGCAGAGCCAATCAGACTAATTCTAAGACCCACATAAACATATCCTTCCAATCACTGTTTAGTAACCACTCCAAGTCATTTGTCCATACTGCATTATCCAACGCAACACAAAGCTCTGGCTGCACACTACAACTCGATCAAGAGTTGAATGAGGAGTATTAGCACAAATCTGCTATGATCCACACTGTGCAAACATGCTCAATACTGTACTAATATGTAGTTATTTGAAGTACTTATTTAGTGCTTGGTTGAACTAGTCAATAAATCATTAAGTTAAACAACGTGTGTGTTCATGGTGGAAAAGCTGAGGAGCATCACTGAGTAAAGCATCTCACAAGATATCAATACTTACTTACTCGTGAATAATTAACAACAAGAAGAAATACCTGATGCAATTCATTGATGTACATATTCTAAAGTTATACAGTGTTTTTGTAAGCAAATTGTCCAAAACATTATTTAAGTAGTTTCATGGCTCACACGCTCAGCCACAACAATAAAACCACTGACAGATGTCAATAACATTTATTATCGTGTTAAAATGGCACCTGAATAGCAAGTGAACAGTGAGTTGATGTTTTGGAAGTATGGGAAATGGGCCATAATGTGATGGCCAGACGACATGCTAAGTCGTGGTCACCACCCAGCGTGCTTGCAGTGGTCATGTGAGCATCAAAACTGGATTATGGAACAATGGAGGAAGGTGGCCTGGCCTTGGTCAAATGTCTCGGTGCCACACACGATAGCACACCTTCACAGGTCTAGGGGAGTTTATTTCTTCACGGGTCAGAGCTGTTTCGGTAGCACAAGGGGGACCTACAGCAGCTGGCAAGCTAGTGGTTAGGGCGTGGTTAGGGAAGCCGTGGGTTCGATTCCCAAGACTGCTAGTGGCACCACTGAGGCACCCTTGAGCAAGGTACCATCCCCACACACTGCTCCCCGGTCGCTGTGTTCCTGGCTGCCCACTGCTTCACTTGGTGAATGAGTTTAAATGCAGAGAGAGAATTTCGTGCTGTTCACACTGTGTGCTGTGGTGTGTTCATGTATGACAGAATGACTTTCACTACACAATATTAGGAAGGTGGTTTGCCTGTTATAGCTGACGGGCGTATGTCTACACCTCACCTTGTCTTTGTGCTGGAAAGGACGGATGTTGTAGAGGCGAGAAGTGGGGAAGAGAGGAGGAGGGTGGCTGAACAGCTCACTGCTGGTACCTACAGGGAGAAGCATCTACACCAGATGGAGAGTGCAAATGTGAGAGAAAAGCTGAGCTTGACCTTGTTACCTCACGCCTCGGCACATGTAAGGAAACTTTAATGATGTTCCATGTTAATCTGTTCCCGGAGTAGCTGCGGTAGTTGCACACATGTTGGTAATGGTAAAATGTATCCCATTATATAATTTAAAATAGCATTTTATAATATATTGTAACTAATATTTCATTTTATGTTTACTTCTTAGACTGCACATATTCACATACAGTGCTGTGCAAAAGTCTTAGGCGCCTGTGAAAAAAATATTTAAAAAACTGTTCAAATGAGCAGTGAGTGTTTTTTATACATTTATATTACTAAATTTCCTAAATAAAACTAAAAAGAATAAATACAAATAACATTTTACAGTAAACTGTGATATTAAGCACAGTATATCAGTGTGTTCCTTGTGGAAGTCCAGTATTGTAGTTTCCATCCGAAACCTGGTTTGATTCAATCAGTCCTTCATTAAATTAAATCAGGAGCTGCTGATGGAGTTTCACAATCCAAACAACAGCTGGAGGAACTGAGGAGGAATCCGGAACCGAACATGTGTTCTCCTCCTCACCAGCTCACACAATATCAAGTACTTTTTTTACAAACAAAGCAAATCTTGATACTTTTTACTTCTTTCTGGTTTGTTTGCATTTATTCTAATGTTAACTCTTATGTCTCCTTTGACAATGACTACATTCTCATCTCCTTTTCTGTTATTTCACTTTATTTCACTTTCTGCTCACATAGTATATTGTGTTCTTTTGAATATTTGCTACAAGTCTGTGTTCCATTCTGGTCAGTTTATTATATATATATACATTATATACCAACAGTGTTTCTTACTACTTAATAAAATTAGCACCATTTACTGGATGAACTATATGAAGAAACTTTCAGCTGTGTTAGAACAATAAATGCAACAACAGCTTAGAGAAATTATACCATGACAGGAGCAGAGAGGACTAAAAGGCCTTCAGCCTCTGCGTCAAAGGGTTAAAGAGGTCCACACCAGCCATGCTCTAACTGTCATCATACTGTACGTGTGTGGTAAATGCACAATGCTGTTTTTACCTGTACTTCTCCTGAGAGTCCCCCTTTAAACACCCAGGGCTCCGCCTCCACACCTAAAAGCTCCGCCCCTGATGAGGCTCCACACCCTGTTAAAAAAAAAGTCCTCAGTCTCGCTGCTCGTGTGAAGGAGGCTCATGCAAAACAGCAGGCAAAATTGGAACGAGCTCAACTCACAGTGGAAACAGTTCTTCCATGAACCCAGTGAGGAGCCCTCACTCATCACACGCCCTTCTAGAAAAGATAAGGAGAAAAGAGTGAGAGAAGCCAAATCCGTATGACAACATTCAACATCCAAACATCAGTTAACAAAGGCAGTACAAAATGGTCAAACGTTTTAGATTGGGGCTGTAATGCCATATGTGTTTCAATTTTGGAATTTTGCTCGTTGCAGTCAGTAGTGTCTACTGACTCTGCAATCATTAGTCTACATATATTAATATATATGTAATAAATTCAAGTTAATTCACATATTACATTACATTTTAACCTCTGTGGACTAAAGAACAACAACACCGCCAACAGATTGTGGGGGAAAACGTGATTTGGTTAAGATGGGGCTGATCCAACCCAGTACAAGCTGGTAAACAGTGTGTAATCTGTAATTCAGTGTGAAATAAGAATTATCACTGAACGTATGACATTCTTCACACAGTTTGTTTAAGCCGAAACGTCCAGCTCCACCTTTCTGCAGTGAGTACTATAAGTCAAGATTGAACGGTTATGCACCCAATACATCAGTCAATACATCAGAATTAGATATGAGAGAACAATTACAAAGACTGCTAAATAAACATTATGTGAGTGAGAGAAGCTGCCTACAAACAAAATTATATTGCTTTAATCTGTATAATATTAGCAATGTCATGTGGGATCAGTAAAGTTTTCTGATTCTGATTCTGTGTAGACAGTTAATAATGTAGAACAGTCACAAGGTGCTCTTGTGGCTGATTGGTCGCTCATCACTAATGTGAGCCTGCTCTCTGGCTAATGTTAATGCTGGCCTCTCTTTAATCTCTCTCTCTCTGTCTCTCTCTCTCTCTCTCACACACTTACTTACCCAGCCAGCTGATGAAGGCCTTGGCTACCAGCATGGTGTTCCTCAGGTCCCAGACATAAGGGTAAAGGTCATAAAGCACAGCCCTGTTCACGCTGTTCACCACACTGCCATGCAGCGCTGCAATCTCATCACACGCAGCCAGAAACCGGGCCGCCCTCGCCCGCCACTCCTCTACCTGAGGGTTTTAATGGATGGAGAGGGAAAGAAATTTTCGGATGTAAAGAGAAAGAGAGAAGAGTATGGTTGGTATGGTAAATTATATTAACAATATAATTTATTCCGTTACCAGTCATTCATACAGAGCAACAGAATGAACAGAACAGTAGAAAGACAATTCATATCTTAAAACAAGGCAAGACAAAAAGTACTGAACATGACAGAGACACAGTACTGAACAAAGAAATGCACCACAGTTTAAGTCTGGAAACACAAATCACATGAATTAATCAAAATAAAATGGTATTAACATTAATCATAAATATCATGTTACAGTATGACGAATTCTGTATTTTGTACCTTTACATTAGCATACATTTTTTGGACCCCTGAAATGATTCAACGTAGATTCATATTTGATCTCTACATTTGAAACATGATGAATTCTAAATGTCTTATATTATTGATGTACTGTATTATAACTTAATTCTCATTTTTATACTGCTTTCACATTAAATATAAAATCTTCTACAGCTGCGGTCTACATTATGGACTAATCAAAAATGTACAGCCTCCTACTGCTCGACTAATTACGTGAAAGAGGAAGCACGAGACTAATGTACTAGGTGTTGGTAATTTAGCTCTTTGTGAACGGAACCTAAGTTTGTTAGAACATTGCAAAAACTCCCATGAAATGTAGAGTGAAAGTAAAGTATGAGAACTGTTTTTCTTATGATTAAATTACAAATACACACATGCTCCATTCACTTTCTTTCTCTCAATCTCCACACACAGAAACAATACTTAGCACAGTGTGGAAGTCACCTTCTGTGGCTGGGTCTTTTTGCCGTTGCCACTGACACTGACGTAGTGGCAGTTGGCTTTGAGCCAGGTGAGGTCCTGCAGCAGGTTCTGCGCTGGTGGGCCGTGTTCATGCGGCAGGTAGTATAAGCCCACCAGCAGCCGCACCTGGGCCTCGTTCAGCGGACCCTTCCCAGCACACAGGCCCTTTCCCTGCGCCTTCTCTCGACTTTGGCCCCCCGGGGCGCACTCCTCGCTCTGCAGCGGACCCGCTCCGCTCTCCTTCTCAGCAGCTGAAGGTTTATATGACTGAACAGTGCAGGCAGGGAGAGCCCCCACAGCGGAAGAAGGTTTGCACTGAGCTCCGTGCTGATTGTCTGAGCCATCAGAAGGTTTGTGCTTGGAGGGGGCAGAGGATCTGTGCTCTGTAGGCCTGATCTGTCGACCTGAGATAGAGAACACAGATGAAGCTGGTCCCAGCCTAAATTACTGCCTGTGGACACTGTCCAACCAACCATTTTAACTGTGCACTAGAAGTTATTTGCGACCTGAAAATCAGCTCTTAAAGCGATTTTTGGATTTTAAAAAATCCCCTTATCCTAAACATAGACCAAACATGTGTGCTGTTATTTCTTTCATTTTGCTATACGGCTAGTGAAGCTGGTTGCTCTCAAGGTGCTCAGAATTCGTTCAGTTTTAATAAGTGCTGAAGTCACTGTATTTAAAACAGAATGCTTTCAAAGTCGAAGCGAAGGAGAGTATAACATCAACCTTTTTTAATCAGCTGACCAGTCAGTTCACAACTCAGCGGACTAGCAAAAACAACCAAAGCTAAAGCAAACAGTTTTTTTTCACACACCATAGACCAAGTGTTGAGAAATCAATCTAATCAATCTAATGGTGAAACGAGCTAGTCAGTGGTACAATCCAAAAGATTATATCTCCAGCAAAATATCTCCAGCAAAAAAGTAAACCTGAGACACTCAACATCTGTCGACCAATCGACTCAATTTGGGGGCAAAGGTAAATTGTGAAAATGTGATTTCTGACTGAACTATCACTTAGATTTGAAGAGGTGACTCTTAATATCAATAAAAGATACAGAGCTACTAGAATTAAAACAATTTTTAGTTTTAAAAAATAACTTAAATAAGCGATAACTTTTTGCCTTGGAGTCCAAAGCATTTATTGTAAGCTCATAACATTTATCTTGTACACCATGAACAATATGTAAGCCGTGTGTGTGGCTCTTGTGTGTGTGTGGCAGGTGTTAAATGGCTGCACATGGGTCAGTACCAGGCTGTAGAGGCTGACTCAGCTCATCCATCCAGTCCTGCAGCGCCGCAGAAAGAGCTCGGTCTGAACAGTACTGATGGTCTTCACCTAACATACACACACACACACACACACAGTTCCATTTTAGCATCCCACGACATGTCCTCCTACATTCTTCATTTTCCTTTATGTACTACTTATTTTAAATTGGCATATATACAGGCTCTTATTTTATGTTGCTCTTTTTGTAGCCGACACTGCTGCCTGTGCAACTTTGCCAAATTCAGAGACGGCCTTCACAGAGAAATTTAGGGTGTGAGGGATCAGCAGTGGTAACAATGACAAAATTCCAGCTCCATTAGTGACAATAAGTAACTATTTCATGCAGTTTAATTAAATTACCCTCTCGCACTAAAGCCTCTTGTGTTCGAAAAAAAAAATCACATAATGAAGCCAGACGTAACAGATATAATCCCCTCAAGTCCTTCATAAAAGACAGAGAAACAAGAGAGAGACAAAAGGAGAGAGACAAAAAGAGAGAAAGAAGAGAAAGAAAGAAAGAAAGAATGAAAAAAAGAAAAAAGAGAGAGGCAAGACAGAGTGAGAAAAGGCAGCAGACAAAAAGAGAGACAAGAGAGCGAGAGAGAGGGAAAGAGAGAGGGAAGGATAGGGAAATGAGAGAGAGAGATGAAAGTAAAAGAAATGAAACAGAGGAAGAGAGAGAAACAAAAAAAGAGACAGAAAGAGAGAGGCAGAGACAGAGAACAAAAAAGAGACTCAGAGAGAAATGTGAGAGAGAGCGCGAGAGAGAGAAAGTAAGAGAGAGAAAGGGAGAAAAGAGAGAGAGTGCGAGAGAGAGAATGTAAGAGAGGGAGAGAGAAAGTAAGAGAGTGAGAGAGAAAAGAAAGAGAGTGAGAGAGAGAAAGAGAGAAAAGAAATAGTGAGAGAGAGAGAGAGAGAAAAGAAAGAGTGAGAGAGAGAGAGAGAGGGAGAAAAAAAGAAAGAGAGTGAGAGAGTGTGAGAGAGAGAGAGAAAGAGAGAGAGAGAGAGAGAGAGAGAAAGCGCAGTGCTGCAGAATTTGCTTCCAGCTGAGAATGAGCGAGTGGACGATGTGTGAGCGGGTCTTGTCCGCTGAGTCCTTCAGAACATAAAAGGCTAATCATATTATGTCACTGGGCACTTGCCCTTTTGCAACCATGACAATTCACCTCTGGCCCAAGGGCCTTGATGTTCACACTTTTCCACTCCCTCAGTCCTCATTACAGCTCTTTCTCTCTCTCTCCATATCCGCCCCTCTCTCAGCTCTCACCCACCAAACACATTGCTCACTCTCTCCCTGTGATTCACTTGCCCTTTTGATCCACTGTCACTTCCTTTCAAGACATTTGCTCCTCATTTCCTCAGTCTAACTACCTCCCTCATTCTCGCACCCCTTTCTTATCATTTTATCTTAGTCCTTTTCTCCCCTCCTACCCGGCTTCTGAACCCCTCTGATCCCTCATCAAACATTTTCCCACTTTACATCCTACCATCCATCACCTCCCTTTTCCGCAGTCGCCTCCACTTCTCTCTCACCTTTTCTTTCTTCCTTTCCTGCTTTGTGCCAGGCTCCCAACGTGTGCAGAGGGACGTAGTTGGCTTCAAACTCGCAGTTGGGGTTCAGCAGCAGACCCCTGAGGTGGGCCTGTAGGCCCGGTGGCCGGCCCTTGAAGGGCCCCAGGAAGACGCGACGAGAATCGTAATCGTTAGCATGAAGATTGTCCCAAACCAGCGGAGGGCGCTGCAGCACAGACTGAACCTCCACCAGTGAATCAGCACTCAACTCCCGTGAGATTACCTTGCTCCCTGTTGGGGAGGTTTAAAATACAGAAACACATTAGCCATTCAGAACTGCTTCAGTTACATCTTGGCAATTAATCATCTTAAACATACTGTATACACACACGTGTGTGTGAATTCAGACTATGCCTTCAATATATGACTGAAGCTTGGGAAGACACTGTGGATGGGGCTGGAGTTATGGGTGATTTCTGCTTGAACTAGTCGGCCAGACACCTCTTTGATGAACAGAGACAGGGCTGAGAGTAGACTGAGGAACAGGGATGAGCTGGACAAGGTAGAGGTGAAAATTTACAGGACGTAAGATCTGGAGGTGGAGGGGCCTTCAGGCCCACTCTTCCCAATCTTCAATCTTATTTTGAGATTATTGTAAGAATACCTGGTTCGTTTTAAGTCAAAACACCTCGTGAAAAACTTTTAATCTATTTTTGCAAGCGTCTTCTTCCAGTGGAACAGGCATAATTATCTGCCAACAGAGTCATTCATGAGTTAAGAATGACTGTGAATCTATTATTTGGGTATGACATGATTTTTATACCTTTTTATTACTTATTATCAGTTTGATTATTTATTTTCAGCAGTTACAATTTCAGTGTCTATTTTTGCATCTGTCCTGGGTTCACAGCTCTAGATTGGTAATTTGATGTTTCCATAGGAAAAAAGTCATCTTTGAAATCAACTCATGACAAAATGCTTGTTTAAACCAGCAGCCAATATAACCAGTGTCAGGAATCTAAAAGCCTAAACCAAGCAAAATGTTCATTCATGATCTCAAATAATTGATAGATTTCTTATACAATCAGTGGTGACAGTGCTATTAGCTTTTCCTCCATGTTGGATGAATGACTAGAAGGAAGGCATCCTGGATACTGGCCAGCTATGAGTGACGCATGGTGCTCTTTCATGGGAACAAACTCAAACACTTGGTTGAGAGGCTGATTAGAGGAGTGCTCTTCAGTCACAGCATGTGTTGTCACATCAACATCAATGAAAAGAACAGAGTCTGAAAAGGCGTATTTTAAATGCCCCCAAGTCTACATTAACGCTGGCATGAAAGCACAAGCCTGAAAGGGGTCATCAAACAAGCCTCACATGCTCCACTACACCAATAGAAAGGCTCTTAAAGTGGCATAGGCGATTTCCCCAAGGGGCCGGTCTGGTCTAAAAACAAATATTGTTAACATTCTATCTGAACCTAGACATAACACCCAACCAAAAGTGAATAAGAGTGAGGATCTGAGATCAGTCCCTGTAGTTGCAACAGTAAAATCTGTTATGTGCTCTAGACTCTGACCTGTCCAGATGACAGAGATACCAGGCAGCAGATCTTCACCTACTGTCAGCAGATACGGAGACTTGGACACGCTGGGAGAGCAGAGAGACCCACAGTACTCTACAGATTAGAGAGAGAGAAGTAAGAGGTTAAGAACTAGAGTTAGAAGTGAAGACATTTCCTAAAAACTGTGTTTTCACACTTTTTTGGGAGGCGTCTTCAAAGAGGGGCCCTGACTGTCATCGCTGAGAAGAGGCTGAGGAGGACAGGCTGATGAATGATTTATAAAAGTCCTACCAGTAGGGCAGAACAGGAAGACAGGCGGTTCCCCCAGGAAACGGAAGATCTCATTGGCCACAAACACCTGAGCATGAGCGAATGAAGAGAAGGCCTCAGTGTCGGCTTGGCACATGGAGTGGTCGATGTCGTCAAACAGGATGGCAAAGGCCTGGCAGCCCAGATCTGCCACCTAGTGATGAGGAGCAGAAAGAACAAGCAGAAAGTGGAGCAAGATTCAGGCTTCTGTAACACTTAAGGGACTTGTGGAGCTAAACGGGACGAATTTTAAAGTTATCAGAGTGGGACGGATCTTAATAAGATGGTGGTAAGCTAAATAATAAAGTAGGGCTGTGTGTGCATGTGTGTGTGAGTGCGTGTGTGTGGCTATATGCACAGTTAATGAGGTGGAAGCTAAGAATAGTTGTCCTTGTCATACAGTGTTGGTTTGACACAGTTTTATACACTAAAGTTTAAAGGTTTGGAATGTTGTGTTTTTAATAAAAACCAGATACATGAACTGAACTCTCTACCTCACTGTACCTCACTTGCCGTCTGCCATTTAAATCTATACATCAACCAGCAAACAAGCACACTGCACTTTACAGCACTATTCTGTTAAATACTGTTACATTCCTGCACAGATCTTGCTTCTGTTTGTTATGTTTGTCTTGAAATGTCTTGAAATGATTCTAATATGCCAGTCTTGGTTAATCTCGTGGGTTTCAATTAATTTGTAAGAAGCTGTAAAAGAATTCGACTCATGTCCAAATGGACTACTTGAAAAATTGAACATCTCACAAAAGTTTCTGGTGTTCAGTTTCTAGTAAGTAGAATTGTATGAATGGTTGTGTGCAACTGTGTACCTGTCGAAGTTTGCGTTTGAGCAGAGTGAGGTCAGATGAGCTTGAGAAAACAATGTCCTGGCCAGGAGAGAGTGCATACACGAACCTCAACCCCCTGGATTCAGCCTCACACACCAGAGCTTTCAGCTGGGCTACAGTGACAGAGACAGACAGAGAGAGAGAGAGCATTAAAGAGGGAGGGGGGTACAATGGATTGGTGCCTCAGTTTGCAAAAGTGAAAAACTGGCATAAGCAGATCAATCCCAAACCTTCCTCTTCTGCAGAGTACACCTCTCTCCACAGCAGCCGGTGCTTCAGGTCGTCTTTAGGGCCATAGAGATACGAGTTCAGACCCCACTTCTGCATCCTGGATGCGTGTAAAATCATGTAAGATAAGAGAGAGAAAATGTGAGACATAAATGTAATCATTTCTCCTAAAACTGTTTTTATTAGGCAAGCCACTGTGGCCCTAAATACAACAAACACCAATTACACAAAATGCAGTACGGGCATGACAATGCATCATGATTAACAGGGATGGGTATTGCAGAGCTATTTATCTTTAATATGATAAATTATGCCAAATAACGCCACATAAGTGTTTATGGTGGATTTCATCTTACAGAACACTGCATTTGAAAGAAAAGTGTATGTTTCATTACAAACAGAGCACAATTTTAGTCCTGTTTAACTAAATTCAGTGCCTCACAGAAATGTTGAATACAATTACTGAACGTGTTTTGGATATGTTTTTGATTGTATAGTTTAAATGTGGAACCACTGTTTTTCGTCCAGCCCAGATCAGATGTCAGAAAAAATGTACACTGTCATACACATAGTGTATCGTGAACGTTTCTGGACGGATTGTGATATTATGTTTTTGCCATCTTCCCCACTCCAAGTGATTCTAAAGGTAATGACTCAGCTTCATAAGTGATACTGAATTATAATTATATTCAACAATGTATGTGTTCTTTTTCGCCAGAATACAGTGCTCAGGCTACTTTTAAACATATAAAAAGAGTGTTGTTAGTATACTGTTTTCGAGGTCTTTATTTCACCATTGTGTGAGAAAGATACCGAAAAACAGACATGCTGTAAACAGCACATCCTGTCCTAATGAGCGTCCCAGTGGGTGAGATGATAATGGCAGTGATTCCTCCACTGTCCTCCATCATCAATAATGGATGGGGTCAGGTGTCCTGCAGAGAAAGGCTCGGGATCCGGATCAATACCACAGCTACCAGACTGACCTGAGACCAGTTCTACTCTGAGAGGGTAGGGAGAGTTTATGACTGACACCCTGACTGGATATCTCTGCATTAGAAACTGATCTGTGTGTTTATATTTATACTCAGAGAGGTGAACACGACTGTATGCTATTTCCAGAATCATTACTGTAAACTCTATATGAGCATCCTCAGTGTGATAGCTATTGTGGTGAAGCAGTGAGCTGCCTCTGTCTTAGGTTGAGCGTGCCTACTGGACCTGTGGGGTCGATACAAACACGATTTCGGAAACATAAAGACTGCAAACAGAGTCCTGCAGCAATAAAAGTCAGACAGTCATTGTCTGTTTGATTAAGACATTCAGAGTTAACCTTTAAGACAGCCTAGAGACTGTGGGATTTCAGAAATCCTCTAAAGCCACACTATGTGGATCTGTTTGGATGTGACATGTATGTATACTGTATGATAATGTCAATCTTATGCTATGATACAAGTCAATTTACAACAATAATTATCAGCATGCATCATCCATCTGTGCCACTATATCTTTGTGTCATGTTATGCTGCATTCCTGCTGTCTACTATTTAGTCGACATATGCCGTGGCAGCAATCACATTGTGTTTCAGAATAACTAAACAAAGTTGTTGTACTAGTAATGAACCAGCTCAGGACTGAACACCACTTCTACTTGCTGTATTATGAGAAAGCATGCCAATAGAAAATATTTGTCTGCAATTAAATATGTGGAAAAAAATATGTGGTGATCTGATTATTAGAAAGTCATGAATAAAACTGACATGACTAACAACAAAACGTGACTACTCATTAAAAACATCATGGACTCAAATGTGACTTTTTGATCAATTGGAAGTGCTTACTTGGCAGTTTGTATAATCAATGCATATTTTAATGAAGTATTTTTAAAGGCGTTCTTATTTATCTTTTACCAATAAAATAATTTGAAATTATATCAATATATGATTTGTTATCATGTGGTTAAGTCCATTTTTATTTCTAGGCCTTGTTTTTAAAAACTTGCATTGTTTAATTAATAATTAATTTATTGTGATACTGATAGTGAAAACATATAAGCGTCACATATACAGTATTAAAGAGCCCATATCATAGACTTAATTTCCCCCCCAGAGATCCACATGACGTTGGCTTGGGTACCAAAAACAGTCACAGTTCATTTTTTTACATGAACATTTTTTTGTCTTTTAACCTTTAGAACTAAACAGGCTGCTTTGTTACTGTGTACATGTGTTCTGTCCTGATTGGCCGGTGGCCCTGGATTGTGCCACATTCAGAATGTAGTCTGGGCTGACACAGACTTTAAAACTTCAGCAAAACTTCACAGGGGTGGGGTTTAAACCTCAGTAGGCTGAATAAGTGGGTAAACCTACTGTTCTTTGTGACATCGCTGAAGCAATAGATTCAAAACAGGCTGTTTCTGTAGCTTAGCTTAGTTTCCACACATGGACTGCATGGACTGGGGAGAGAATGATATATATGGAAACAATGTTTATATATTAGTTTGGTAATGGACAGCGTGTGTGTGTTTGTGACAGTAATGAGAAGCTAAGTTAGATGCCCTATTTACACTGGGGTTGAGTTAGCATTTTCTTGAAATATTCAAACACGCCTCCTCAGGGCTGACCTCTCACCAAACACAAGAAGACAGCAAGCATTATTTTACCCTACTGAACACCAGCCTCTAAGTTTACTATCGCTCTCTCTCTTACACACACACATACACACACACACACACACACACACACACACTTAAACTCTTTTTCTGTGTTCCTTTCAATCCACCCATGCACTTAATATCTTTAACTCTCTCTATTATGTCTAATACACAGCACCTACGCATATCATTTCTAATCTCTCTCTCGCTCCACTCAGCACACCCGCAGGATCTCTAGCCTCAATCAATGTGTAAAAATTCTCAACTCCCAACCCACATCCTCCCTACCTTTCTCTCTCTCTTTATCTTTTACTATTAATCCTTTCATCCATCGCTTATTTTGGATCATTGCCCTCGCTCTCTCTCTTTTTCTCTCTCCTCCTGTGTGGGTAGAATGTTCTTTCCTCTCCTCTCTTTCTGTGCAGATGGTGTCCCACACATTTGTGCTCTTCTCTGACAAACCACACACACACACACAGGTCCAGTAGGGGATGTCACAGGATGCTGTGGAAAAATGCTTTCCCAGCAGACAAGAACACCTGAACAAGAGCAGAGCTACTTGAGAACTGCTTAAGAATAATTGAGGTAAATTATGAGTCCTCAGACAAGTGTTGCACACACACACACACACACTCATGTATAACATCCACAGGGAAACACTGCTAATACAAAAGGATACTCTGGGGCAGCCACACATGAGCCTAAGGTCACCAAGCCTGAAATCTTATTTAAAGAGGAAAAGTATTAAAAAAAAAAAAACACTGCTGTAATCAACACTGTCCTCTTACAATGTGAGCAGTTGGATGGCAAAACACTACTAGAAATACATCAAAGGTAATTATTGCTATTTTGTTTGAGTGAACAAGAGATTAGTTTTCTTTGAATTATTCAAGTTCTGTAAACACGGCATCATTTCTTATATTGTAGGCCTAGTTGTCATTTCCTTTAAAGGGGACCTATTATGCAAAACTTACTTAAAAAAAACTAGTTATAATAGGTCTATGGGCTTTACAAAACATGTTCATGAAGTTATTTGCACAAAATCACTCTCACATAAAGAGATAT
>JBBIGA010000011.1:872588-882625 GCA_037576975.1 Alestes dentex | reverse complement strand
ATATATGTATATATGTGTGTGTGTGTGTGTGTGAAGATGGCAGAATCCCAGAATCTTCAAAAAGCAAAGGCTAAAGAAGCAGAATTACCGATCCAGCAAACTGTAAACTAACTAACAGAGGCTGTAGACAACCGATGAATTGTTAAACTGTGTTGATTTTACAACAAGTAACTACAGATTAAATTCAAGGAACTGAAATATGAATAATAGATATCTCATGCTGTGAAAATTGTTCATTACTTCAATTTAAAACCAGGTGGTAAGAACAGGCAGTCAGTAGTAAAACCTCTCTCTCTCTCTGTCTCTCTCGAAAGTTGTTGTGAAATGTTTTCTGTGACACTGTGTGACCAGGAGTAGACAGGTTACACTGATTATATCAGTTTGCACTGATTACTTTCTGTAATCAATAAATAATGGAAAATTCACTCGCAGTCCTAGTTGTGATTTGATGTGGTTTTCTAATAGAAATGTACTCTATTATTAATTAATAGTATCATCTTAAATATGGATTTTAACATACCTATGTTTAAATGAACAGACTTGTTTCAAGTTACAGCATAATTTTATTTCACTAGAATTAAGTACCACCTAAATAATGATTTGGGAATTATTTTAACCCTAAGAACTAGGATTTACAGCTTATTCCAATCCTTTAAACACTTCTCAGAGCGTTCTTATTTTTAGACTAAACAACTCTTATTTTCATATTTCTTGTCAAGCAATCTTGCTGCATGGACGGATAATTTCACTAGTACTACGTCATTTCCACCTTAAACCTAGTGTTAATTTCTCATATTTGTCTTAATCATTTTTGTAGTGTACCTGGTTTTATTCCACTCAAATAAATCCTTTAATGGAACCAATTAAAGAACAGTGCGGGATATCTGATAACACTATTAGATCACTGATATCAGGGCATATCACCACAATGATCCAAAGGGGTTGGGAAGGGTATGACCATTCTCTAAGTAAAAAAATCTATACAATCTAGAAAACACTTAGGGTTGGTTTCCCAACAAGGAACCGTTGTCATGGACTACATTTTCCTTTTAGTGTGTAATTTTTATTCAAAATGCTCTGTAATCCAGGACTTGACCTAATCCCTGTTCTGGAAACCAGCCCAAAATGCATTACACTGATGCATGGATGCATAACAGAAAGAAGAGCCGATTTAGGGATTGCCCATTCTTCTGACTTAGGCAAGTCTGAAAAGGAGTGAGAAACAGAGATGTCTTTAGGCATGTTTTAATAAAATGTGGGGGTTTTTTTTACAATTAAAAGTTATTGGGAAGTGCTCGACGATGTTTGTCATGATCTAAAGCAAAAAGTACAGTATAATGAATTTAAAAAATCACCATGTGAGTTTTATCGAAGAGATTCACAGCACTTTACCACAATATTTGTTTTCGTGTAGATATTTTCGTGAGCTCTACAGTTTAACAGACTGTTCCCGTAGAGTAGAATAAAAGGTCTGAGATGTGAAATCGACACTAAACATGTTATTCCTTGTGCAGAGTAAACAGTGTCTAAATTAATAGATTTGAGGTTATTAATATTGTAATAATAAAAGTATGTAGTTTAATAGTGGTTATAAAGATTAAAGATTAAAAAATCAGCCAGTAATTCATTAGCTGTATTGAGATTTAAACTACATGAAATTGACAAAAGTATTGGGATGCCTGACCATTACACCAACGGACTTTAATGACATCGCACTTAAATACATAGACTTTAATACGGAGTCGGTCCCCCCTTTGCAGCTATAACACCTTTCACTCTTCTTGGAAGGCTTTCCACAAGATTTTTGAGTGTTTCTGTGGGAATTTGTCCCCATTCATTCATTCTGCAGATCTATGAGGTCAGGCCTGGCTCACAATATCAGTTCCAGTTCATTCCAAAGCTGTTGGATGGGGTTGAGGTGTGTCCACAAAGTTGGAAGCATGGTGTTGTCCAAAGTCTCTTAGTTTGCTCAAGCATCAAGATCGTCCTTGACCTGTGTCCCAATACTTTTGTCCATACGCTGCATATGGTGGGAACATCTGCTTAAAAGAACTTGGGGGTTTAAACTTCCCCAAAACGTTATAAGACATAAGATATGCAGACTGTCTAAGACTGTGTAGGCCCAGAGAGCACGTCGTTGTTATAGAAACGAGCCGCCTTGGCGTTTTTCTGAGCCGACTCCTAAGTTTACAGACAGGAAAATCGGGTTGGTGGCTGAGGGCTTTTATTTTGGAGGCCCAGTCCGGGTTTAAAAAACCGTTTCTGTTTTCACGGATCGAAGATGCGACAAACCAAACTGTGACAGATTGACAACAGCTACCAAAGGCGAGTGTTCTCTCCTCACCCGGGCTCGGTACGGCCTCGTTAACGGTGTTCAGCCGTATCGCGGCCTGACTCGGTCTTTAGTTTATCGTGGCTTTAGCAGGGGGAGAGTAGGGACGACGTTGTTATGGAGAGAGCTACAGGGGCAGCAGCCTTTGTTCCGACAAACAGGTCGATATCTAAGGCTTAGGGACGAAATTAAAAGAAAAATAAGCAACTGTTTAGCGAGTTTTGCATGTGGAACGGCTCGGTTTCGTAATCAGGCGTCCCGGGCTCGGTATCGGTATCTAGCTACCGTAGTTACAGTCACCCGTCGGTGCTAGTGCTAGCATTGCTTCGCTACCTCCAGAAACAGTGTCTTGCTCTGTTCCCGGTGTGTTCTTCTTGTATGCCCAGTTAACTTTGTCTTCCTGCCCTTAGGTTGCAATGGAGCAGCGTGAGAAGGAGAAACGGGGGGCTACAAGTACGACGACCACCGACAGCTACGACTGTCGTATCTGTGGCTACAAAGCAGCAGACGTCGGTTCTCTCAGCCAGCATCTCCACAGTGTCCACCCTGTCACCTCCTTACCCAGCCTGAGCCCACAACTGAGGACGAAAAGTGCAGGAAAGAAAGAAAATGAAGAAGAGTGTGGTGATGATGCTCCCGGTGTGGGCGGAGAGACAAGCCCAGAGAAACGAAAGAGCCCTTCTGCTGAAAATGTAAGTTTTGGTAGTTGTGTTATGTTTGTGGGCAGCTGGTGGTTAAGGAGTTGCCCCTACGATCAGAAGGTCGTGGGTTCAAATCCCAGGACTCCTAGTGGTGCCACTGAGGGACCCTTGAGCAAGGTCCCCACACACTGCTCCCTGGGTGCTGTGTTCCTGGCTGACCGGGGCTTCACTTGGTGAAGGGGTTAAATGCAGAGAACAATTTCACACTTTTTGCTGTGCTGTCTTCATGTATTACAAATGGACACTTTGTGTAGGTGGTAATTTAGGTCACAATTTTACACTGGTTCTCAGGAATAAGCTCAGATAATGAGCTCCTATTTGTACTTACAACTGTTTGTATTTATAGTTCCTTTGTGGAGCTCCATGCAGCACATGTGTAGGGCTATCATGAGTCAGCTTAGGATGGTATCTTTCCGTTGTGGAATCACAGGAGTGTTGTTTTGTGGTTTTACAGCTCCCAGAAATGAAGTGTCTACTAATTAAACTGGCCTGAATAGTTAATTAGGGAAGTTTGGATCATGTGAGTGTGTTACAGCTGGGAAATCTGTTATTTAACAACCCAGGCCCAGACTGCATTTACCACAAACATGGCTTTTATGAAGTAGACAACTTTGTCAATTGGTTTTGCTTTTCCATCACTGGATTTGGAACATATGGCTTTGTATATGTACTGATTTTCCTCTCACAATCTCAGATTTATTGCATTATAAGTTCAGTGGCAGGATTTGGTTTTTTTTTTCCAGTTAGCTAGTTAAACATTACGTTCTGGGATGGATTAAAAAACCCTGGGTGGCCCAATTTAGGAGGTTTTAATGCAGTCCACAAGCCAAAACCCAATTGGATTATGTTTAGCAAAGTGGTACTGGAGGTAGCTGGAGGATTGCAAGTAAGTGTTTTATTGCAGATATATTCTGCAGTGCATAATAAATGTCTCATCTGTCACACGCCAACATATGTTTCTATTGCTTCCGTTTCCACAGCCTGAGCTTTCTGAGGGGTCCATGTCTTCCTTACCCAAGGACTCGGAAGAAAGCAGCAGCAGTACATGCATTGTGGAGAACCAGGTACCGGAGGGGGCAGACTCAGTGATGACAAAAAATACACCAGCCAGCAAGGCCAGCCAAAGCCCATTTCCTGCCTCCGTTTTGCCTCGGAGGAAGGCCTCATGTTCTTCAGGGTCTAGCAAAGGAAACCAAAGTGAGGACACTGCATCTTCCGGCACAGCCAGCCTCAACCGGACACACTTGGTTTGTCTGCCACTGGTTGCTGAGGGGCTGAAGCTGGTGTGGGTGCGCTCTGAGCAGACTCATGAACTGGATGCAATTTCTGAGCTTGTCGAGGCTTTTAATTCCTTTCCGTATCCCACGGAGCAGGAGGCTAACGCTTTGGCACGCCGCTGCTCCCTGCCTGCTGAACAGGTCAAAGTGTGGTTCATGATGCAGCGCGTTCGCTACGGAATCAGCTGGGGTGACGATGACATCCGTGAGACACGCCGCAAACTGCATCGCCTGTACAAAATACAGCTTGGAGAGGAGTGTGAGGAAGAAAAAGATGCATTGTCTGAAGATTTAGCCCACGAGAAGAAGACAGCTGAGGGGCTCCAGCCAGGTTTCAAACAGGCATCTGTTAGGGATGCCTATACAGGACAGATGTATCACACACCCAACCACAGTAGCATTTCATCCCAGAATGATTCCACTGACTACAACGGCAGTGCCATTCCTCAGTATACCAACGGTTTAGAACAATTTGTTCCAGACACAGCAGAAGCTCAGTCTGCGTTTGAACAGTCATCGCTGCACAAAGTGCAACATCCTCAGTCTAACATGGATTTGAAACTCATACCTCCTGTTGAAGATGAGCCTGAAAGTCCCAGTTCTTACAGTTATACACCACAGGTTGATGGCAGTATGCACCACAGTAACAGTGCACAGTACCAGTCCACAGCAGATTCTCACACACTGCCCAAAACGGAGGCCTCCCGTGCCCCTCCGGTGCAGCTGCGGAAGAAGACCAAAGCACAGCTGATGATTCTCCGCCGCAGTTTCGTCCATAAGAACTGGCCGTCCGAGGCTGAGGTTCAGCGTCTTCAGCGTGTCACTGGACTCGGACGACATGAGATTAGGAAGTGGTTTGCTGACAGTCGTTACCAGCTTCGCAGGAGTGGCCGGTCCTGGCTGTCAGAGGACGGTAGACGCTCACGACGGGCGTCGGGTAGATATCAGAGAAGACTAGACGATGTGTTTCCTAGTGGTGGCTTGTACGAGAACAGTGATTTAGGCCCAGATGGGTTAGAGGCAGAGCAAGATGTGGACATGGAGGATGAGCAGGACCTTCTGATGGAGGGAGTTAGTGGTTCAGATGTAAGAAAAGAGGAAGGGATAGACCAAGAGTCCACTGATGGTCAAACGTCTTTTAAATGTGAACGTAAGGAACTCTCCGTAGCCCCTTCCCCATCTACTTCTTCCTCTTCTCCCTCTCCATCCTTTATCCAAGGCCGGGTCCTTAGCCTTGGCCCCGAGCCCAACCTGCGGAAAAAGACGCAGGAGCAGCTGGACGTGCTAAGGCAGAGTTTTTTGCGTTGCCAGTGGCCCACCAGTGACGACTACACCATCTTGCAAAGGAAAACAGGCCTAACGCGGACAGAAATTGTCCAGTGGTTTGGAGACACACGCTACCATGTCAAACACAACAATATGCGCTGGATGACCCCAGAAGATAGGGAGCGTATAATTGCAGGCATCACTAAGCAGCAGAGGAGAGGTGGAAGGAGTGCAAGGAGCAAGACCTGGCTAGAGGGCACAGACTCAGGTTTTGGCTTTGACGAACCTAAACCCAGTAACGGGACAGAAGAGGGTGAAAAGGTGACATGGGGTAACTTATATGAGGAAAGCTCTTCAGTATTGCCAGGGGGTCGGCTTTGACTCTGGGGTAATTGTAAAGTTACTTGTAATGTTAAAGAGCATTTAGAATAGAAGAAACAGTAGAGTCTGGACTCTACGTGGCTGCCAAGTACTGTATATCAAAGTTTTTGTTTCTGTTTTGTTTTTTGCAAAAAAAAAGAAAAAACTAAAAGAAAAATTCTGGTCTCCTGTCTCTGGTCCAGTGTTTATCACCACTGATGCATTGATATAATCCAGTGCCTCGTCAGAATCTTTAATACAAAATGTATTTATTTAATTTTGCCAATCCAAGCAATTTTGCCTACGTTTAAATTATTTATAATAACTCTAAATAAGCAAAGAAATATGCTGAGAGTAATTTGTAGACCACTGCAAACTACTGAAACTTTCATGTGTAGCGTTTCAGTGTCAGTCTTCTGTGAGTTCTCATTCTTCTTGGAATCATTCAGCAAGCTGTTGTCCATAGAAATTAGTTTCATGTGTTTGTTTGTTTTTGTTTTTTTGGGTTTTTTTTACACATGTAGTATTTTCTTCTCTGTTTTCAGACATACATTGAAATTGAGTTTTTAGATATTTCAAACCATTAACAGCTCAGTCACAATCAGTGGGGAAAAAATATTTATTTAAAAATGGTTTTAGCATTATTTAATGTTTTCAAAGATTATTACATCATGTGCTTACATTTTAGTTATTGATTATTTCAATTTTGTTTTTAGACCACAGGACCATAACCCAACAGAAAAGCTTGAATGATACATTTTATATTCTATGCATTTGATTGATATCACGGGGTTGACTAGAGAATTCCTTTTTCACTTGTGAAGATTTTTGTACCTATTTCTAGAAAATGTTTCCCCTTGGTTAAGTGGCATTTTAACTCAATAAACTGGTCTTCAAAACATTACTTCCCATTTTTTTTGAGTATTTTTTTTCTAGCTATATGCATAAAACAGATAAAATGGTAATTATCTACATTTTTGGATAGTTTATATTTACATTGTCACATGGTAGAGAAGTACTGAGCACTTACAAAGCTTGGTCCTAGAACAATGACAAGTCACTGTTTATGTCTGTAGTCCTAGATAAACCGGACAAACTGGACCTTGTAATGTAGTACATAAAGGGTAGTGATGCTTCTTACAATAAGTTGCATTTACACAGCAAGAACAGGGATAAAACTGAAATATGAACAAAGCTGAAGTCAGTTCCAGTGTTCTAACTCAATATTATGACCATGCTGCGCTTGCAGGAGATCCGCCCCCTGAATGATCCGGCGAATCACAGTGGCCGACGTGATCAGCATGTGTCCTGCTGCTTGGAGTACAGTGGAGATCATTCTGAGGGTTTCTCTGTGGTGGAACAATTAGAAGAGAACATGACAAATGCTCAGTTGTTACACGAGCAGCATGTAGAAGCCTTTTTGAACATGGCCAGTATCTAAAATGTTGGAATAATCAAACTCAAGTCGTGCAAGCAGTTTAAGAGATGATGGATGATATTCTCACCTGAGCACTTTCTTGGGTCCTAGGCATTTGAAGTCCGCGCTAATGGAGTAGAGACCCTGGAACGTGGCCTTCACACTCAGAGAGCCGAACACGTCCATCGGATTCAGGCGGTAGAGGTCAAACGTCACTCGGGCAATGTCACGACCGTTGCGGGGTTTGCTGTCAGCTGGTGTGGAGCTGCTTTTCTGGCCTAACTGTCAATGAAAAGCTGGTTAAGGGTCAGAACTAAGAGGCGGCTGATGAAGAGATAAGGCTGTACCGACCAGTTATAAACACAAACACAACACATGCTCATTGGGCTCTTTTATTTCGTTCAGTCAGTCCAAATTATTTATTATATTTGAGGAGATATGGAAGGGGATTCAAGATTAAGATATCCTTCCCATGTAATATTTTTTATGATATACTTTTTATGATAATACCTGTAATTCTGCTGCAGCTGCAATTAAAAATATTATGCAATTTAAATGTTAAAAAAAGCATAGAGCAGCAGAGTTTATCCTTACTCAGGATTCACTAATACACACATGCTTATACACACTATACATACAGGGTGGGGTCTCCAGGCCTGCTTCGGCTCCAGGGCCATGAAAACTGTGTTGTCTGGCAAAGCCATGAGAAACTCCTCAGAGTCCACTTCAGTTCCATCTTCCTCACACACCAGAGACAGCAGGGTGGGAATCAGCAATACATGGGCTGCCTGACACACACACACACACACACAATGCTCAACACACACCTATTCGGTATGTCTACAGCTCTGGGTGAGTTGATCAGATTCTGAATTTGATCAGTTTATTCTGCATAAATAAAGTAAAAAAATGAAAAGTTCATTATTCCTTTCATATTGAATTTCTTTCTTTAGATATTTCACTCAGGGGAGTGAATATTACACTGTTTTTGTTGTCTCTTGCTCACTAACCCACCTTCTGTTTCAGCTCCTCCAGAGTCGCTGCAGTGACTCCCTTGCGACTCTCTCTGTTCCATGAACAGACTCTGAAAGGCCTCTGAGGAGGTGACCACACACGGCGAGACACTGACCTAAAAGAGGGTCAGGAGGAAGACGAAGAGAAATCAGGAATTATTATATTATTAATATATATCATTACATTATATTATGTTATAAACTCAATGTAATTTCATTACATTACATTCATCCAGCACATGAATGTCCAAAGCAACTTACTATTCGAGGAAACACTCCAGGGTCAGGACGGTGTGATTATATTATGTTATATCATATGAAGTATAAAAGATTTGAGCATTTTCAGTCCTTTACATCTTTAAATCTTATTTGAAATAAATTAAAAACTGAAAATGTCTTGTTCATAAGGAATGAGAACAGAGCTCATCCAACTGTTTTAGAAAAAGCATAATGAAAGCCTCCTAATCTGTAGAGTGTTTGTGATAGCCAAAGCTGACAACATAACAGCCACTGAAACTGCAGTCGGTCTCTATTTATGAACACATTTAAACTAAATAAATAAAGATAAATCTCATAAAAAAACCTACTTAATGAGTGAAGATGTTGCATCCATCGTAGTGTTCTTAGTGATCCAATATAATTTATATATGTTGTTTTTTTTTTATTATCTTTCCCTCTGTAAGTCCCTGTAGATGGTAGAGTGCTGATTAAGTGGGTTTGTTTGATCTGCCATAAGCTCTCTTCTGCTTTAATGGACTTTGGCCTGCTCTGAATGGTTCAGATAGAGGTGTCATAGGACAAAGTCCAGGATCTGATAGTGGGCTGAAGGTGTGGAGCTAAAAAAGCAAAAGATAAACAGGATACAAATACACCATTAACTTTTTTTTTTATTTGTCCATGTTACGTGAAACTGACTGAGACCCCGTAGTCGAATAGAGGACTTTAACTTTGAAAAAACTGGGATAGGTCGGTTTTGAATGTTGCAGGTCCAACTACCAAATAATAACAATGATCAAAAGATTGAAAACGTAAATTTGACGTTATTCTTGCACAAGTTTCATACAGCATACACAGAGCATGTTGACTGTAAGTGTGAATCTCAAGTTACACGAGATGGACTCTTCTACCAGCCTGGATTTCAAAACCCGGACTTGTGTGCTTGGTGTGCACTCGGAGGGCTTTGTCCCAAACCGCGTCCTACATAGTCTGTAAAAGAAGTACACAACCATTTGAAGTGCATTCAGTCGTTTAGCATGTAAAGCAGTGGTTCCCAACCTTCTCTGCACCACGGACCGGTTTCGTACAAGACAATTTTACCACGGACCCACGAACAAAACACAATAAAGTGTATAATGTCTTCTTCTACTTTCAGCTGCTCCTGATTAGGGGTCACCACAGCGGATCAACTGTCTCCATCTCCTTCTGTCCTCTGCTTCCTCCTCTCTCACACCAGCTGCCTGCATGTCCTCCCTCACCACATCCATAAACCTCCTACTAGACCTTGTTCTTCTCCTCTTCCCTGCAGCTCCATCCTCAGCATCCTTCTCCAAATACACTCAGAGTCTCTCCTCAGCATCCTTCTCCCAACACACTCATTCTCTCCTCAGCATCCTTCTCCCAACACACTCAGAGTCTCTCCTCAGCATCCTTCTCCCAACACACTCAGAGTCT
>JBBIGA010000011.1:859535-872488 GCA_037576975.1 Alestes dentex | reverse complement strand
ATGTGCAGATGTAGATAAATATTAACTGTGCATTTGCAAAATGAAGGAAATGTGCAAAGGAGCAAAAATCACAGTATATGTATACATGTATATGTGTGTGTTTGCTTGAATGTGTGGTCAGTTGCGAAGTGTTGGTTGTAAACGAAAGACCTGCGGAATCTCTCCTTCCCACACCGTGGGTGCAGTGGCCTGTCACTGAATGAGCTGTTCAGTGCTGTCAGTGTCTCCTGCATGGGTTGGGAGATGTTGTCCAACAGAGATGACAACTTAGCCACCATTCTCCTGTCAGTTACCACCTCCACTGGGTCCAGAGGGCATCCTAGAACAGAGCTGGCCCTCCAGATCAGCCTATAGAATAGAAGAAAATAATAGAGGAAATAAAAGAATGCATAGAAAACCAATAAAAGAAGATTAAAAAATGTGATTGAAGTGGAGATATTTATAAGAAGGTGCATGAAAATAGTGCAGTTTTAGCAGCTTTTTAAAGCTGCACCCATCCCACCACACAAAGCTACAGTGGGCAGCATAGTGACTAAACCCCATTTTACAGTGTTTAGTATTGTATTAATACATTGAAGCAAGTTAGCACCAGGAGAACAGGTACAGTCTTGACTTCTGACTAAAGCTCTTCATCTAACTGTGGTAAATATAAACCCAAAGGAAAATGATCTATTGAGGATGCCAACCTGATCATTACATTTTCTCTTTCCCCTTCCAATCAATCAGACAAGCCTTTACCAAACGATTCCCTTCGTCTTCTGGCCCCACCGCTGAGACTTGTCTCCGCCGCAGTGTGGAAGGTGATGCAGCAGCGCGATGTGATGCATTTTGGGAAGTTGGAGGAGTTTGTGACATCGGTTTCAGAGACAGTACCGGGGCTGCTGACTTATAGACACCAGGCTAAGCTCACCGTGGGTCTGGGGGCACGGGTGAGTTTTGGACTGAGAATTGTGAGAAATATTAAAACTCATGGCTCTTCTGAAAGGTAATGAAAAAAATCACCTCTTTTTACTTCCAGTCCTTTCTCCTCTTCATTCATTCGTTCAGCATTTTTGTGTGTGACACAAATGTGTGTTTGTCTTGAATGTAGTGAAATCACACATTTTATAATAACCTCCCACAATACATCACATCACTTCTCTGCTAACTGAAAAATGTGTGTAAAATTAAAGTTGCCCCTTATGGTCATGTGTGAACACACCACACCACAGCAGCGCACACAGTGTGAAATTCTTTCTCTGCATTTAAACCATTCAGCAAGTGAAGCGGGGGTGCCTGGGGAGCAGAGTGTGGGATGGTACCTTATTCAAAGGTGCCTCGGTTGTGGCACTAGCAGTCCTGGGATTCTAACTCACGGCCTTCCAATCGCGGGGCAACTTCCTAACCACTATAGCTTGTTGATATGATGCCAACTGTCCTTGAACTATATGGATGTGACATGAGCAACTATCCGTTTGAATAGTGTTTGGCCGTGGTTCCCAGTCCTGGTCTTGGAGTATCACTGGCCTGTAAGTGTTTCTGATGTTCTAACACACCCAGTTCACCCCAGGAAAGACTTGTAATTTAGTTTAGAAATAGCATAAGGTGTGTTTGGAACAGTGGAAGCTCAAAAATAAGTGGGGCAGTGGTACTCTTGGACCCATTAGTCTGGGTTGTCTTTAAAGGAATAATCACCAACCCTACTGAAAGGAAAAGTTAACATTTGTCAAATGATCTCTTGCTAACTGGTGACAACTTCCATTCATTGTTAGCATGTCTGAAAAATTCCCTCAATACTTGAGTGTACCATGTTTGTGGAGAAGATGCTGCAGTCACTAAATGGATCTGATCTCAGATGTTCTTTCTTTAGCTGATCTTGGAGCAGCTTCGTGTATCCCAGTCTCCTGACCCTGAGATCATTCTCCCTCAGCTGGAGAGACTGCGTGCTCCCACCCCACCTAAAGGGAAAGTGAGTGGCCATTTTATTTCCACATTGGAGACTTTAAGTTTGAATTGTTTTTAGTCCTTAACAAACCTCACTGTACCTCACCTGCTGTCTGTCAACCAGCACACTGCACTTTACAACACATAGATATTCTGTTCTGTTACATTTTGCACACTGTATAGATCCTTCCTTTTGTTTATAATGTTTTCTATATTTGTTTAGTTGGACTTTTTTTTCTGTACATTTTTATTACTTTAGCCTAGCCTTTCTAAAGTTCTCTTTAATTTCATTTAAATTCACCACATGTTGTGTTTGTATAAATATGTATGTGACAAACAAAGAATCTTGAATCTTAACAACTAATACTCTTTTTTTGTTTTCTACATTTTGTTTCCTAGAGAAAGGATGAGAAAGTGGAGATGGCTGTGAAGAACTTCCACACACTTGTGCACAATCTCCTCAAAAACCAAGCAGAGAGGAGGCGATTCTTTCAAGTGAGAAATAATAACGCAGTGCTTCCCTGCATTTCTTATTTATTAGGCCCAATATCAATAGAGTTATACTGAGTCCTTCATGCTGATAAACTTTAAACCTTACACTTACCTCTTATATAAATAGATATTATTTTCCTTTTCCCTCATATTAACAGGAAGAGTTTGATGCTCAATATGGGCCACACTATGACTTTGCTCTAGAGAAGCTGCTGTGGGAATTTCTGACCAGACTGGAGCAGCTACTTCCAGTCCCAGACCTTGACCAGGTCAGTTTCTTTTCATTTGCTTTCATTAATCTCCCCTTGTGCCATTTATGACTAATCGACAACAGTTTTTAGTTTTTTATACCAATTATTACATTCCTTATTCAAGTAGTCATTAGGATGCTGCAGTGAAAAATACAACAATTATTTGTGAGCTGTTTTGCTGCAAATATTTATTTCCTTGCTTATACATTTTTTAAAATTTCTTTTAATTTAATTGCTTCCCCTCATTACATGTTTTAATACAGAAATGTCTATGTAGGACAGCCCTGGGTGGACGATGCCCCTAATGCTGCATAGAGTGAGGTCAAAAACTGGGGAAACTCTTCCTTAGGAAATCTGGGTTCTACATAATACACTAGTTTACCTTTACCACCAGTGAAAATTCTGCACTTGTTAGGGAATGTGGACAAAATGGATATCTGAAGCAGTTCTATGAGCTCTATGTGCTCTTCAAAGTTTAAGCAAAATAGTTTTTGAAAAACAGTCAAATTCTGTTGAGTTTGTGTCATACTGCGTTCTTGACCATATGTACAAGTCTGTGACTCTATAAATCAAGAGCTGGAATAAATTTGAGCAGGATAAGAGGTGTTTTGGGCATGATAGCCTTAGCCTTGCAGCCCCACTTTTTACACCTCAGTGACATGGAACTTTCCTATCAAAGTCAGAAGTTCTTGATACCTACCTGGTCTGACTTGTGTTTCAGTATGGCCTTACTCAGCTTGCAGTGGACGTGGTTTCATCTCTTTGTGACATTTCTACACAAATAAAGTCTTTAAGAGCTTTGTGTTTGGCAGAAAAACTGATTTTTTGACTCCTGGTAATGCACAAAAAGATGTTTAAAACCACTTTAACCCTAGTTGGTGGCTCTGTGTGTTTCAGACTGTGTCATGGCTTAGTTCTGCCCCAGCTGTGCTGGAAGAGTGTGCACGCTCTGCAACTCAGCCACACCTCCTTCAGACTCTGCTGCAGCACGAGAAATGTCTGGGACACCTAGACTCAGCAGGTGAGTATAGTAAAAACGTTAACGATTTCTTGAGTATCAAAAAGAACCATTAATTATTCACTCTTCCAGTGTTTCTCCTCATGTCCATCATCTCTTGCTGTTTTTCTCTCGCCTCAGCATCTATTCCCTCCTCCACTGGGGATTCAATCCTGTCCTCCCTTTCCCTTGCTCCTTCTGGCAGAGAACGGGATGCCAGCCAACCAGGATCCAGTCCTGAGCCAAACACTATCCGAAGTCCTGCTCCATCAACAAAGAGGTCCAGTACTAGGCAAACTAGCAGAATTGTGTCACCGATTGCACCTGTGATTGGGACAATATCCAGTAATGATCTCCCAAAGAGAACTGCCAGTCAGAGCAGACCGTCCATTATGGAAAGAGACAGTGAAGAAGAGAAATTAGTCACAGAAGCTTCCAGTTATACAAGGGTCAAAACGAGGTCCAGGCTGAAAACTGATGTACCAGAGAAGGAAGACTTTTTAGGGAACACGCTGGTTACTGTTTTGAGTCAAACATCTACAAGCAGTGAATTAGAAGACAGTGATGAAAGTCAAACGCAGCTAGTGAGAAGAAGTGCAGGAAGGAGGAGTGTAACAAAAAACCGAGAGACCAGAGGTTCTACAAGAGTGCTGGAGCCAGACAGGACAAAGAAAGAAAATGCCAATAAGTCTCAGAGAACTGCTCAGGACGTCCCATCCCGTGAAGGCGAGGATCTGCTCGCTGTCCTTTCTTCCCACACCAAGCGTCAGCTCAAAGTTGTCATCCCACGACTGGATATCCGAGGTTTCGCTCTACCTGTGTTTCCAAACGTCACATCTAATGAGGAGCAAAAATCCCCAAGACAGTCATCCACGACGCATGTAATTAAAAGGAGAAATGGTGACTCCATTAACCGAAAGAGGAAACTCAGTTGCATGGGGACCCCTGAAAAGAACCTCACTGGCACAGCTGACAAGCAGTGAGAGGAACTTCTTTAATATTAGTGTGTGAATATAGATGCCATGTAGAGTATTGTTTGTTGTGTGGTACGATTGTCACCTGTTTGAAAAAAAATACGTAACTACTGACTGATTACAGATGTGTTTTTTGTGTGTAATCTACGGTGACTGTGAACAATATTGTAGCAAATATTATTATCATTATTATCATTCTTATTATTATCAATAATATTTTTCCTTTGTAGAATCTGTGCTGGCTCACCCTGTATTCCTACTGTGAAGCCAGTAAGGCGGGATAGTTCAGGTAACTGTCTTCAATAAGAGTTTGCTAATGGAAACCAACAAGAATTGTAGGCTAACCGAATTTTTCTTTTATTGTAATAACACATTCCGTCTTCTCCATTGTCTACCAGTGGTCATTAACCATGACCCTGTAGGTTTACGTTTTGCAGACTTTCTCAAACCCTTTTATTAACCCCATTCGACTCATCTAATAACTGCTTTAAGAAGGCCTTGATTATCTGGATGAAGTGTGTTAGACATTGGAAGTGTGCTGGACACATCTGCAGAAAGATGGGGAGAGGGGCTGGCAACCACTGTGCACAGCTCATTTTGATATTTTCCCTCGTAAAGCAGCTATCATCTGTTACCCCACTGTCAAACCTCTCTTGAGGTAAATACATGTACTGTACATATAATCCTTCTATAAAATGCCAAAAAAAAACCTAGAAAGTACACCCAGCGCATTTTAATAGAGATATAAAAGTTTCACATTTTAACAGGTGTTCCATTTTAAATGTTTTTTTTTTTTCTCCCCAAAATAAACACACTGATCAGCCATAACATTAAAACCATCTATGTAATACTGCTGCCAAAACAGCTCTGACCTGCTGAGGCATAGACTCCACAAGACCTCTGAAGCTGTGCTGTGGTATCTGGCACGTTAGCACCAGATCCTTTAAGTCCTAGTGAGGTGGGCCTCCATTGACTGGATTAGTTTGACTGGCACATTCTACAGAAGCCAGGTCAGATTGAGATCTGGGGAATTTGGAGGATGAGGCAACACCTTAACATGTCAAACATGGTACCTCAAATCATTCCTGTAAAATGTATGCAGTGTGGCAGGATGCATTGTCTTGCAGGAAGAGGCCACTTCCGTTAAGAAGTACCGTTATCGTCAAAGGATGTACTTGATCTGCAGTAATATTTAGGTAGGTGGTTTGTGTCAAAAATAAGACCTAAGACCTAAGGTTTTGGAGATGCTCTGAACCTGTCGCTTAGCCATCACTATGCGGGCAAAGTCGCTCAGATCTTCATGCTTGCCATTTTTTTCCTGCTTCCAACACACCAACTTAAAAGAACTGGCTGTTTACTTGCTGCCTGATATCTCCAACACATTGACAGGCGGAATTGTAACTATCAAGTGTAATTAACTTCACTTGTCTTACGGTTGTAATGTTGTGGCTGAACAGTATATGGGGTGGGTGTGGCCTAGTGGGTAGGATACTTGCCTCTGGACCAAGAGGTCATGGGTTCGAATCCTACCTTCAGCATACCACCACTGGGTTCCTGAGCAAGACCCTTAACCCCAAGTTGCTCTGGGGAGACTGCCCCCTGTAGTTAGGGAATGGAAGTCACTTTGGATAAAAGCATCTGCTAAATGCTGTAAATGTATATGTCTAGATCATGATTTATTATTTTTTTAATGTAACTAAGTCCACTTTTTTCCAGAAAAAGTCTTTCCATTACTTGAATCCACTGATGACATTATTGTTGATTCAGAAGATGAAGCTGCTGAGAGCGTGAAAGGCAGGGTAAGTCTGTACATTTGTGTATTAACACTATATACATTAACTAGGTAGATACACCTACCTGGTATCTACACTTATTGTCCATTTTTTCATCTCCACTTGTTAGCCCCCTTTACCATGATCAATGGTCAGGAACCCCACAGGGCCACCATTGAGCAGGTGTTACTTTGGTAGTAAATCATTCACTGTACAGCAGTGCTGCTGGAGGATTTTGAAGTTATATTTTTGGTTTGTGGACTATGCTCTGACCAGCTGTGACACTGCTGTGTTTATATACACACATACAAACAAACATGCCACTATCATGCCAGCTATGCTGAGAATAATCCACGACCAAAATAATACCTGCTCACTGGTGGTCCTGTGGGGTTCCCGACCATTGATGAACGGGGTAAAGGGTGCTTCCAAAAGATGCAGAGAAACAGAGGGACTGCTGTAATGGTAAGCTACGAAGTTCTTCTATAAAGTGGACCTGATCAAATGAACAGTGTAGATACAAGGTGAAGTGGCTTGTCAGTGTAATACTAAAATACATTAGTTTAAAATCTCAGCATGGCTAATATCATGATGCCTGTTCTGACATTTTGTATTCCTGCAGCTGTTTACAACTCGCTACTGCAAGACCAAGAACAACACTTATATTCCCACTTTAAATGAGTTTTGGAATCCGGTTTTATTTCGGCGTGACATTGTATCTCCAGGAAATGGGAGCAGATAAGATTTATTTTAATGGATGTTCAGTTGCTGTCTTTGGATATGGAGTCATTAGCAGGTGCGCTACCACTGATGTAGCCTATTTTGTTTCGGTTCACATGACAGTTGTTCAGTCCGTAGCCTCAATATACTGCAAGCTATAATTATTTAAAGTTAAAATATATGGACCTATGCCTTTTCTGTTTCAAATACATTATGCTATTTTTAGAGGATAAAGTGCTATACATTACTGCCCTGAATGTTTTTTTTTTTGTTTGTGTAAGGAGTCCTAGTGCAAGAGTAGACATGTTTATGCATGCTGTTAATAGTTCATTTGTACATTTTAATCACATCAACATATTTAAAATATTATTTTAATAATTATGACTCAATAAAGATTTTTCATTTTGCCTCTTCATGTTAGCCTTTCATTTTTTCTCAGAAAAAATAAAGAGCCTTAAAACGTTAAAAATAATTGGAGTTTACTGTAGTTTGAAATTGTGCGGAAATCAGAACACAAAGCTGAATTTCTCATTTGCGTGCATGATGTATGATTATAAACATGTTTTCCCAGGCTCTTGAACAAATCTCCTTCTAGTACACTCTTTCACTTATGTGCTCTCTTACACACACACACACACACACACATTCACACCCTTATAGCCTGCAGTTCATGCCACCAGTGACAGTAATAGTCTCTCCGGTGATGTAGGAGGCCTCATCTGAACATAGGAATGCAATGACTCCACCAATATCTTCTGGCTTCCCCAGCCTACAATTGATCACATATTACAAAGCATTAATGTTAGTTCTTAAATGTAGAAAATTCATGTAGGTGTCAATACAAATCAATATTTATTCCTTAGATTTTAAGTTTTAGGGGAAAATGTCTACTGATCTACTGGTTCCCTTGATCTCAACATGACTAATCAACAATGAAGTGCCAGGGCTCTCTTTGGTTAATCAATAACAACTGCATAAGTCTGTCCATTGACATTCTGTTCAAAGTCCCATTTAGTTTGTCAAAGAAAGTCAAGTGCAGATACCTTTTAATGCTGAGTTGCTTCATAAACTCATCTGCCACATCTTCACTCTGCCATAACTGCAAGTTAAATCAAGTATAAATATAGGGTTTCCAATATCAAGGACTGTGTATCGTGTAAGACACAAAAATAGTATTAATACATTAAAAAAAAAACAACAACAACAGTAGAGGTAGAGGAACAATATTCATGCTCCACAAAGTAAGTGGTCAAATCCAGTAACCGCAAAAAGGAAAGGTGACAGAATAATCCTTACAGCAGAACTGAAGCGTGTCTTGATGATTCCCGGAGCCACGCAGTTGACCCGGATGTTGCTGTGAGCCAGTTCAGGAGCGAGCGCTCGTGTTAGACCCAACAGAGCTGTCTTACTCACGCTGTACGGACCCAGACCCTAACGACATGCAAAGGCCACCATACAGAGAACACAGTAAGTGCTTACTGGATGAAGATTGTCTATGAGGGTTAAATCGTTGTCAGTTTAGCAGTGCAGAAATGTAAATATTTTTACGAGACACTAGTTGCTCTAACCGGCATCGGCTGGTATCCAGCTACTGAGGACACAAAGACCACTGAGCCGCCCCTGAAAAATAGAAGAGTTATCAACAAAGAAAACAAGAAAAACAAGCTTTTACTCTTCTTCAAAGCTTTGGTTCTCTCACCCTCTTTTCTCCATGTAAGGTACCACTTGTTTGGTGAGAAGGAAGGAAGCTTTCACATTCACATCTAATATCTATGTAGCACAATCACAGAAACAAGACTGAGACCAAATATACAAAAAAGTGATGCAAGTGTAAAATATGATCATCAGTAAAACATAAATGGGGCACCCAAGGCCTGGGGATAAGGCCATTTGAGCTGCTACATAGATTTCAAATTATCTCTCTGTGTCCAATTTAACTTTTAGATGGTTTGCAGTAATGTTGAAATGTAAGTATACAATTGTATACTTCATTCCAAGTTGCATTGATTTACAACTTGTATTGACAAGTTTGAGTCTTGGCTGTTTCTCCATGCATGAAAATAACTTGTCATTGTTTAAATTCAAATCATAATAAAATCTACTTATAATTACTTGTAAGCATTGTGTGACTGTGTCATGCAAAACTGAGCATTGCTTTTAATGGAACAAAAAAAAAAAAAAACTGGAGCAGCACCAGTGACTGGATGTCCGTCTGGCTGACCAGAGATGTTTCTGACTCCCCGTTACAAATGCAAGCATCTAAAATCCTATCAGGATATAATCCAGATACTAGTCACATGCAGTGACCACATGTGAATAGGGACTAAGTTACAGTTTCAAATTATACCTTGCTCCAGACTTCATCTGTGGAGTCCAAGATGTTTCCAAAGAAAGGATTTACAGCTGCATTAGAGATGAGGATGTCAATACCCCCACACTTCTCCAGAGTCTGAGAAACAAAAGATATTATAGAAATCCTCTTCAAAATGCAAGAAATAGAGATTGTAAGTAAGATCTCACCAAGTTGACCAGCTTCTCTCTGTCCTCTCTGTTCCCCACATTACAGCTGGTGCCCGTCACCTGGATGTTTTCACCACGCAACAGTGACACAGCCTTGTCCACGTTGGCTTGCCGACGACTGCTCACAACAACATGAGCTCCTCTCTTTCCCAGTGCCTGTGCAGCAGCCAAGCCAATCCTGGAAATCAAGTTATTACACTGCTTCACAACTTCATATTCATGCTGTGCCCATTGCAGTAGCTAACACCTATGCTTGTCATTGTTACTGAATCACAACAACTGCAAATAGTCAAAAAATACACTGAGAACCAAGGAGACAGCAGAAGGAGATCTGGTACCCGTCTGTGGAGGCAGTAACTATCGCGACTTTTCCAGCAAGGCTACTCTGGGACATCATTCTTCTACCAGCGACAGGATTGGTCAAAATGCACTTGATTACAGCCCTCAGCATTACCTTGAAGTAATAAAAGAAGGAGAAAAATGTTAGTCCTCCAAAATACTGATGCACAGTCCAAAATCTAAAGCTATAACAGATATATTTACACAAGTTACTCTCTGGAGCTAAATTAAGGACTAATTTAAAACATCCTATTCTACAGGCAATTTTTTTCTGTGCGAGTTCAACTGAATGCATGCGTCAGCAACAGGGGAACCTTAAAGTAGCTAGGTGGACTGTCTGGGTTGCTCTAGGATAAAAATATTGTACATAGAAGATCCATAGGTTGGTCTTTAAGGCTTATGGGTCTTATTTTACTCAGTGTGCAGCTGAACTGATGCAGTGATCAAGCCACTCAGTGTTTGGCAGGTTATCTAGGGTAAAGGTTACATTTAAGTTTGCATTCTCCCCACTACATCTGTAGCACTGTCCTACCAAACAACAAACTCTGCTGTTTGGTAGGACAGCGCTAAAGAGGCAGCAAGGAAAATGCAAATTTAAATATACTTTAGTATGTCGTTGGACTGAAGTTAAGCATAAAACTGCAAAATTGAAAAACTGCAGAAAATCAGAGGTTGTCTTTTCTTCCAACGTCTATTTGTCATATAAACAAAAGAAGGTGGACATGACAGCAAGCAGGCAAAGATAACATGAGTGTCACTGAAGCGAGAGTGTCACCGAATGAGAGAAACTGAAGCGAGGAAACTGGACATTACCTCTGTAGCAGCAGAGACGGAGTTATTGAAGAGTTTTGATCAGGTTATCACTCAGGACTCCTCCTACTCTCACACAGCCATGATCACGGACGTGCTCAGAAACTCTGACATTTGATTGGCTGCGCCTCGCCTGCTCTCTTCTGATTGGTTCATCTGTTTCTTTCGCAGTATTGTCAAAATTAAAAACGCTGTTAATTAATTAATTTATTTATCCATATTTATTTAGTTATTTATTAATCAGTTATGGGTGAATAACACCTCAAAAAGCTGAAAGAGTTCTAGTACTGAATTAGCAAAGGTAAAAAAAACTCCATGTTTGCTAAATACGTTACTGTTTTGTGTGTTTTTTAATTTTTTTTTTTATGTCTTTGTGTTAGAAAGTTTTCTTAGAATTTTTTTGTACAATACAAATCGTTACAATCTGGGCCTTGACTGGCCACATATGAATACAATGTTAAATACAAATTAATTAATGAATTAATTAAACAAACAGGACAAAAGAGGCCGTGCGTCCTGTGTCGGTTGACAGCAATACAATTCAACATAAAATTAGATTATGATTTATTTCAATATTTTTTTTTCATTCAAATTCATCCACTGACGAATTCACTAGTTCTCTAGACTGATCGCCAAGCAACTATGTGTTCGAATCTGGCTCAGCCAATCAGATTTCAGAACCAAAACCAACTGTCCCGTTTTTTAATAAGAAACGTTTTGATGTTTTTCCTATGGTTGCAGTAAACGTCTATGATATCAGTACACAGAGAAAAATCTGATTATCACGTTCAGGTAACTACCTAACTACATCTCTACCACCTGTTTTCAAACGCTTCATGACTGTTCACAAATTGTTTTCATGTTTTTCAGTGCAAAAGAAAGCATAAGACATGTCTGTTTCTGCTGTACGTGAGCCTCCTGTAAAAATATACAGTGTTGTAGCTCTGTGGAAGTCTTACTAGAGTCACTGTTAAACTATTATCAGGTGAGCTATTGTACAGTAAAAAATACGTGCATTAATTTGTAAACTGTTATGTACCCAGGTAATATTAGCTTAAATGTGTGACTGCACTAACAGTCTGCATTCCAGTTGTCAGTTGTCAACATTCATGACGTTATTGGAGATTGTCCATTAGCAGTAACACTATGTGGACAAAAGTATTGGGACATACATCTTAATTATTGAATTGAGATGGCCCTTACTTTCAGTGAAGGGTAATCTTAACATTTTGGACAACTGACAAATGCTTCCAACTTTGAGGACACAGTTTGGGGAAGACCATTTTCTATTCCAACAGGACTGTGCCCCAGTGCACAAAGCAGGGTCCATAAAGACATGGTTGGATGCGTTTTGGTGAGGAAGAACTTGACTGGCACGCACAGAGCCCTGACCTTAACCCCATCCAACACGTTTGGGATAAACTGGAACGGAGATTGCGAGTCAGGCCTTCTAGTCCAACATCAGTGCCTTGACCTCATAAAAACTCTACAGAACGAATGGGCACAAATACCCACAGAAACACTCCATAATCTTGTGGAAAGCCTTCCAAAATAAGGGTGGAAGCTGTTGTAGCTGAGGGGGGACCAACTCTGTGTTAAAGTCTATGTAGAATGCAATGCCGGAAAAATCCCTGTTGGTATACAGTAATGGTCAGGCGTCCTAATACTTCCATATAGTGTCTATAGAAACTTCTCAGGTGAGGATGCAGGGAGTAGAGCTGGCAAAGGTGGAGTTCAAATACTTGGGGTCAACAGTACAGAGTAACTGGAAATGTAAAGAGAGATGGAGAAAAGTGCCAGCAGGGTGGGATGGGTGGAGACAAGTGTCAGGAGTGATTTGTGTGGTGGGATGTTTGGAGAAGAATGTCAGGGGTGATTTGTGTGGTGGAATGGATGGAGGAGAATGTTAAGAGTGATTTGTGTGGTGGAATGGGTGGAGAAGAATGTCAGGAGTGATTTGTGTGGTGGGATGGGTGGATAAGAGTGGCAGGAGTGCTCTGTGTGGTGGGATGGGTGGAGAAGAGTGGCAGGAGTGATCTGTGTGGTGGGATGGGTGGAGAAGAGTGGCAGGAGTGCTCTGTGTGGTGGGATGGGTGGATAAGAGTGGCAGGAGTGCTCTGTGTGGTGGGATGGGTGGAGAAGAGTGGCAGGAGTG
>JBBIGA010000011.1:825936-859435 GCA_037576975.1 Alestes dentex | reverse complement strand
ATCTGTGTGGTGGGATGGGTGGAGAAGAGTGGCAGGAGTGATCTGTGTGGTGGGATGGGTGGAGAAGAGGGACAGGGTGGATTATAATGCTGCTTTAGCACATATAGTACATTATTACTACAATGAAGACACTTTTAGCATGTTTTTAAATTTATTTATTCATTCTTATTCCCACAGTCTGTGACGCAGATGCTTGTGATCTCAGTGTTAGTCTGTCAGGCTTTGTCCTTCAGCGTTTAGTTCAGGTGTTTCATTGCTTTAGCATTTTGTCTCGGTGTTGTCACTTTTCATATTTTCAGTGTATTTGTTTTTCCCCTAGGCATGCAAAGCACCCTAAGCCCTGAGTCTGTAGATGGAAGTAAGTTATAATTTATTGCAGCATTATAAAGCATTTTTCTTAGCAAAATAATTTGTGGAATAAACATCCGTTATGTCATATTACATGTTACTTCACCTTTTTCCCTTTGCCTGTATGTTCAGCGACCATTCAGCAAAACGGTGCAGCACCACAGGATGTACAGCCACAAAATACGGAAGGTAAAAGCCAGGTTCGAAACCTGCTACTAACATATTACTGAGTAAAATAGCAGAACATTTGAGCAGCATTATCTGCCAAGGCCTTCTTCCGTTAAGTCTTGCTCAGTGTGTTGAACACATGTGTGTTTTCTGTTACTGGCAGCCAGAGCTGAAGCCACAGTCACTCTGAGAAGGAAAACATTGATAGTGTTTATCACAATCAGCATTGTCCTTATACTCATTCTTCTTGGTGGGGTTGTCATCACTGGTGAGTGGTCTTGTTTTAAGCTTAGCCAACCTCTGAAAGTCCTAAGGATGATTTGCGGCAGCTAAGTAAAAGTGTCTCTTGCTTTGACAGCTTCCAAGTTAATGGAAATGAAAGATCTGCTTATTCAAGGTGAATATAGTTTTCCATCAGAGTCATATTACTTGTCAATTGCAGACACATAATACTTTCATTATTCAAATACTAGCATGTATGTCATTCAGACGTGTAAAGTGTGGATGTGTTCCCTCTTGTCTGTTGCATGCTTAGACTCAGGTAAATCTGCCTTGCGGAGGCGGAGATATGCAAGAGAACTCGCAATGTGCTGAAGTGGGGCTCTTTTACTTGGAATGGTTGCAGATCATATTGTATTTCACCCTTTAGCTCTGACAGAGGCACAGAAGGAGTTTCCTAGTCTGTCAAGTGAGTATGATGTTTTTGCTTTGTAATATAACCAGCATGTTGATTATATGTTGGCTGTACAAGTTAATATTCTTGACTGACAAGTTGAACTTCCTGTTATAAACTGCAATACTTCACTGGCCAGAAATGTCTGCATTAATTTGCTGTTTATTTATGGTACTAATTCTTCATTATACTACAATACATCATTTTTAAATACAACTTATTACTGTATTTTTATAGTTTTCTTCGCACAGCATCGACCGAAAATTTACATCAGTTCTTTAGAGTGTGTTAAAGTGTTATAACAAATATGTACCCAACAGAAAAAGAAGGCGTTGTTCCAGATGAAGGTAAGAAAATTAACATTTTCAGATAGACTTTTCCATTATTATTCCATTATTATTGCTGTGTCCTCATTTACTGTGCCACTTTTTAAATCTTAAATAGCCTAATTACATTTGAGAATCTCAGAATAACTCTTATTTACATCTTTTTCACATGTAAATTTGTCAGGCACTGTGCTTAACCTGTATCTGTAAAACCTGAATATTTTCACAGAATTAAGTGGTCCTAATCTGTACTTGTTTGCAGTGTGGCGTTGGATCATGGCACATAAAGGTACAGTGACAGAAAACTCAGGGTGTTTATTTATAGGCTGATCATCACGTGACTCTTCTTCACAGACAGAGTAAACCATTTAGATGTCAGGAACGTCTTAACAGCCTGTAGTGTCTTAGATATATGAGTTGGGTTGAATAAAGCCTCCAGGCTGTTGTCTGAGGGTCAGGACTCCATTCTTCTGACATCACAATGTATATTATGCACATTTTAGTCCAAATGTGCTGGACGAAATACATAGATTTTTTTTTGTTTTCCTGGTACTGAATGCCTGTTTCTCTTTGTTTGTTTTTTAATTTGTTAACAGCTGATTTGGTTTTTAACCGGAAATCAGCTCATGCTCTCCTCGAAGTGAGTAATGATGGCAAGAGTCTGTATCAAGCCTCCCTGGACAGTCCCTCCCGGGCCCCGACAGCTGAGACGTATCTGAGGTGTATCTGTGTTTCGTCAAATGTCCTGCCCACCACTAGGGTCTACTTTGATCTTCATGTAACACAGACAGTCCCGTGGACTCTGGGGTTCCGTACAGCGTCTTTCAATGCAGATAACTTCCATGATTTTTCTCCTGGTGCTGGCATCTGGACAGTTGCCTCAGCAGATGGTAAAATAATCATCAATGATGGAAAAGACATTCCAACATCTTACTCCACACCGCCTAGGCTGCGATTGTACTTGGACTACAGACGTGGTCAGCTGTCCTTCTATGATGCAGTGTTGAAATTTCACTTATATACATTTGTTGGCAGCTTTAAAGAAAAGCTTTTGTTTTATGCAGCCGTTGACGTTGGGATCGAAGAGGTCCACGACGCATTTATCACTTTTTCCTAATTCTATTCAGTGAGCAGATTTGGCTTTTACTGAATCACAGCTGTTTTTTTAATTGCTTTCCGTATTTTCTGTTATGCACAGAGCATATTGGTAAAAATAATTGCAAAACGCTCTCCCTGTGAATAAAAACTAAATTCATTTATGCATAAAATGTATAACCTTAATACACATCTGGCTTAAATATATTAAGGACACATCTCATACACACACTCTGTGTTTCCAATCATTAGCGATGGGGGTCATAGGTTATGAATCATTAGTCGTTTATTCAAATACATAGACTTTAATATGGAGTTGATTCCTCAATTGCAGCTATAATGGCTTGTTGCAGCTATAAGAGCTTGTATAACAGAAGGCGGAAAAGAATACCTCTGTGTATACAAGTTATCATTATGTTACGCTATTTTCTGTGAAAGGAGTGTCAGCAGCAGCTTCAGGAACTGGATATTTCCTCTTCATTCAAAAATATAATTACAGATGAAAGCAGTTCAAATACTACAGACATCATCAAAGACGGTGACTGCACATATACGTGAAAATGCCTCTAGACTTACTGGTAGAGCTCTACTATGAAACAGGGCAGTGATCCAAGACACCACCAAGGCAGTCAGAGTTTTTCAGGCCTACAAAGAGAAAAGATGTGGACTTATGACAGATCTCCAGTTTGTCAAATGCATCTCACATGTATTTCATCTTCTGGAGTTAGAACGCCCAGTTAAACCAATTAGCTCAAAATGATTAACCAGAAATAGCTTTCTGGTTTTGTGGAGTTATCATATGACCAAACAACTTTTAGAGATCAAAATTGTTTACAAATGAGATATCAGGTCTGCAATTAATGCAATAAGTGCACTTAAACAGCTGTGGTCTGAGCTGGAGTGCCAAATGTGGGGGTCTAAATAAAATTCGTACAGCTTCTCCAGCCGCATACATTCCAGAAAAAAAAATGTAATGCCAGAATGCACTTATGATGGCTGACTGCTTTAGAGAAACAGCATTATAAACATGTTTTCCCCTATGTATGTATGTGAAGAGTACTTTTTAACTGAGCTAATTTTTTATTCATTTTATTCATATTTTATTCATACAGTTACTATTTATGAAGCGTGAGGAGAATCTGTACAGTTGGCATAATTGACATATCAAGTGCTTCCCACGCCATTAACTCCCAGACTGAAGTAAAACCTGTCCAGTACGAGAAGAGATACAGGGCAGTCCTCACTTCTGGCCTAAATTATCTTATTATATATTTCCTGTTGTTGAACTGAATGTGAGAATGTGAAAGTGGAGTACAGGAGGAATTCAGGACTGGAATGCTGGAAAACACAAGGCAAAAAATACACTATACGAACAAAAGTATTGGAAAACCTGACCGTTACACCAACAGGGACTTTAATGACATAGTATTCAAATACATAGTAAGAAGTTGGTCCCCCTCCCCCCAGCTGTTAGGGCTTCCACACTTATTTCCTCAGTATTTTTTGTTTGAGTGTTTCTGTGGGAATTTGTGCCCATTTATTCTGTGGGGCATTTATGAGGTCAGACACTGATGATGGACGAGAAGCCCTGGCTCTTCCACACCGAACATATCCAACCATGTCTTGACCTTGCCTTGTGCACTGGGGCACAGTCATGCTGGAATAGAAAAGGTTCTTCACAAACTGTGTCCACAAAGCTGGAAGCATGGTGTTATTCAAAATGAAGCATTAAGACTGCCCTTCAGTAGAAGTAAGGGGCTACCTGAATTCAAGAATTGAGAGTGTCCCAATACTTTTGGCCACATAGTGTATTTGAACTGCAGCAAATCCTCTTTGTTTGCAGTCTGGTCCAGTAGGGGGCGTCCTTCCCTGTCTCAGTAAGGGAGGTGGGGATTTGCTTGGGTGAGTGTAATTCAACCCCAAATCCCCGTCCAGGCCCGGGGAGGGAGAAGCCAGCAGCTCGACAAACAGCACCAGAGGTCTGCCCGGACCCTCAGTCCGCACAGGAATACTCTTTAAATGGCTCTCCTCGCTGCAGAGTGAGGGGAGATGTGACGGTAAGGCGTCGTTTTTGTGTTTTATTTTAGACGCGGTGTTCGACTAAGTGGCCTTTGTGTTGAAAATAAAACGTCTCCTTCTTTAATTCCGTTTGCATTTCGGGCCCTAAAAGCCAGCTGGAAGGATCTCATTGTTGGAAATCTGAGCTGCAGTTTGCTGGGAGCGTGGTGGGACTCTGAGCTGGAATGGGGTTTCTGCTGTGGAAAAGGAAACGTGGCTCAGTCTTTGGTTTTCAAAAAAAAAAAAATCAGCCCCCAGAATAAGCAGCACAAGGAGATTTAGTCTACGGTCACACTGAATGTGAATCAATCTTAAACAAGACTCCTGTATTTCTAGGACATCTTGACTTATGAAGGTCTGAGACATACCCCAGTGCTGGCCTAGAATTTAAATCAAGAGGGGTTTATGTAGGGATGACTGACAATAAAAAGATAAATATGATTCTTTTATGCTCGTAGTTATCTAACTACGAACAGTTAAGATCACTAACTGTTCGTTATCATGTAACTGATAGCTAATAGGGGGTCATTAGGGGCTTTGGGGGAGGTCCATTGGGGACTGGTAAATACTTTAATGATGAATTGATCTCTGGTTTAGATCTTCCTTTAGCTTCATTGTGTGAGTTTTATTACTAAACTGGACATCTCACTATAGTAACTGTGGGGCTATTTGGATATTTCAGTAATGACAAAAGTTGGGAAGTGTGAGAACATGATTTGGCCTGTTTTCATTCTCCAGGTTCGGTGGGACGTGACACTATGGAAGACCATGTAATTCCCAAACATCTGTGGAGACTGACCTCAACAAGCAGCCCACTCTTCTGGATGTAAGGAAAAGCCGCTGGCCATTGGGAGATCCAGCTCGACCTCTGGTTCTGGCAAGAATGCACTGGGGTCACTCTCTCCATGGGTGAGCGGGACAAAGGTTCAACCTAGAACCAGCACAGACCCGGCCTGAGCATTAACACGGACGTCGTTCGGCAGCAGTCATGTCTCTTTCTGTAAGTGTGTGTGTTTGTTTGAGGGACGTTAATGATGTGCCAGTCTGACATGTAAGCTTTGGTATTTAACATTCACCACGGATAAATCCACTGCTGTCCAAACCAATAATTCTAAATCCCTTCGGGAGAATGGAGGAGGAGCAATTGGGGCTCAGCTTGTCCCAGAGTAGTTAGTCCCCTAGGGAGAGAGAGGGAGAGGGAGAGAGAGAGAGAGAGAGAGGGAGGGAAAATGAGAGAAGTGCAGGCTGAGCGGATGACAAAAGGGCCTAAAACTGAGGGACAGATGTGGAACCCCTCCCCCGCTCTCTCATGATCATCTGTTCTCTCTCCCTTTCTCATTTGCGTATTTACTCTATGGTGCCGTGCTAAAGGGCAGCCCATGAAGTCCCACGTACAGTACAGTCCCTGTCCATAGGTAGTAAACCTACAGCCTGTAAAGAAAATGCATCGCTTTCAGTGTCAGTGCATGCCGTATAATCAAGCAACTTAGCCAGTATTATTATCCCTACAGCCTCTAGACACTTAGTGTCACGTGATTCCTAAATAGGACTCCATTAGTATTTGTGCTTCTCTGGACAGCCTTAATGCTGCATAAGGACAACCAGAACCACCACCTGTGTAGCACCTGGATCATTCAGCGGCTTGTAGTTAGTGTCAGGTCACTGAGCGGACACAAGCCACTGGGTGGAAAGCAGAGTGAAAGGCAGTCGATTAGGCCAAGGTTCACTTCGGGTCTCGATCAGTACGAGCTGCATGGTTTGGCACGCCAACACTGTCTCTGTTTGAAGAAAGACAAGAAAAAACAGATCAAGATAAAAACAACAGATTTATATTTTTATCTGAAACACAGAATCATGAGATTAGTAGGTTCATTCGTAAAGAGGGAAGATGAAAATCCTGGCCTGTCTCTGTCCTGTGTTTATCATGTAGTATTTCCTCAAGCGAACACTGATGCTTCTGTTTTCTGCCTCTGTCAGTTCTGTTTGACAAGCAGACCAGAAAGCAAGGTCGTTTTTAAACTACTGCATGGAGATTTTTAGGCAATGTACGAGAGAGAGAGTGAACTATACTGTGATACCAGCATGTCCTGTACTCTCTGAATAATTTGTTTTGTTTGGCCTGCTTATTTTCCCTGTTTAACATAACGACTTCCTGACAGTTGAACATGTGGATGTTTAAAGCAGAAGCAGCTTTTTGCTTGAGTTGAATGTCATTTCTGAAAACACAGTCAGCTGGTAGCTTGATTTGATTGATATAAGCTTTTCAGATATAAGTACATTGGACTTAAGCCTCACAAAATTTCCAGCCTGACTTTTCTAACAGACATTTTTTTATGAAGTAATTGTGACCATTATTTGTAGTTCTAATCTCATGTAAACAACCCTCTGTCTTTTTGTCTTTTCCATATGTGTGAACCCATACTTCAGTTCTTTATGTGCATAACTACAAAACATACACATTAGTTTCTTAACAGTGACTGAATAATTACTGATTAGTAAATAAACAAATTAATGATTTAAAACTGTAAATTAAGCCCACAGTTCTGGGGGATATATACTTATTTGGGATATGCTGTTTGTTAGAGGGCTTATTGTGATATTGCAATGCAAAAATGTGACATTATACTAAACAGGGTGTGGCAGTCCATCAGAGAAGATGCATGTTCTTTTGTGTGAATTTTAATTCTCTTTACTTTAATTGTGTGCAACTGTGTTGTTTGAACACTAAAGTTTGAAAATAACCAGCACCGATTAACAGCCCTTTCCGGCATGTTCATCTCACACACCACCACCTGCGCCAGTTTCATATTTTTAATTTAACCTTTGTTCAGAAAATTGTCAGCATATCAAATTGTGAATCCAGTATCATGAAGATCAGTCATGTCATGAGCTTAGAGCATCGTTACATCCCTATTGTTTTTTCAATAGCTATTTGAAGATTAAAATATACACTGTAAGTAAACAATACAGTGACTGAATAATGTTTACAGTGTTATGTTACAAAGTCATTATTTTATGTTACAATGTTTTTTTATGTTTTCATGAACTTTAATATCAACTGTTGCTGTAATTGATTTTTCAGTTAATAACAGTAATACGTTTTCCTCTTCAGTGTTTAATTCACTTTCTCTCTCTCTCTCTCTCTCTCTCTCTCTCTCTCTCTCTCTCTCTCTCTCTCTCTTTCTGTTCCTCTTTCTCTGTCTCTCTCTACCTCCTATTTCTCTCTCTGACCCAGACGGTGCTAGCAAAGGCGTTGTTTGACAATGCCGCAGAGAGTCCGGAAGAGCTGGCCTTCCGCAAGGGTGATATATTGATGGTTCTGGAGCAGGAGCAGGATGGGGGACCTGGCTGGTGGCTCTGTTCCCTCCACGGACGACAGGGCATCGCCCCGGCCAACAGGTTACGCCTCCTTCAAACCGCCCCAGGTCCGACTCCTGTCCCACCGGGCACTGATGCCCGACGGGCTCCCAGCGTGGATTCAGTGTATCTCTCACCGGGCCAGCCATCCCGTACTAACAGCGCATGTGCAGAAGATGCAGATGGGGTGTATCTGTCACCTCCGAGTCTGGGTGAAGGGGTGTACCAGAGTCCGGGAGGGGTGTCAGGTCCAGTCAGGCAGGGGGAACTCTGGCAGGCTGAAGGCAGGCGACCCCGTTCACACTCTAGCTCCAGCCCCAGGCCACGGCCAGACTGGGGAGAGATTGGGGTGGAAGGTCGCCCTCGCTCTCCTTCTCTCAGAGGACGAGTTGGAGAGACTGGTTCAGTTTACCAGACCCCTGCCTCACCTGCACCACTAGCTGCACAGTATAGATCTCAGGGTGCTTTAGTATCAGAGTCAGTGTACCTGAGCCCCAGCACTGTGGCGAGATCTGTGGGGGAAGCAGCAGGGGAGTCAGGAGCCGCGGGGCATTCCAGCGGCTGCTATCTAGTTCCTCGGCCAGCCGTGGCAGCTTTACCCAGTGAGGATTTGTATCAAACCCCGATGAGTGGCGCTCCAGTAGCACCACATTCTGCTTCAGTGCCTGTTGCAAGGCTTCAAGATGGGTCTGCCGCCGGTCAGCTCAAAGGAGGTCAGGAAGCCCCAGGGATGTACCAAACTCCAACCCCGCCAGGGGGAGCCATGTCAAGGACTCCGCAATCAGAACGCAAACTACCTTCTGGGTCTACAGCAGTACCCCCCGCCTCAGGACAAAATCTAAAGCAGACACCCGCTACAGCTAGAACCCAGGGTGCCTCTGCAGCTTCGCCTGGGGGTCGTGGGAAGCTGTCCCAGGCTGCAATGAGGGGGTCCCCTCTTCTCGTCAGGGCAGGAAAAACCGGAGTTCCAGGATCTCCAAACTTTGGCCGGAAGCCCCCTCCACCAGCACCGCCAGTTAGAAGCGTAACTAGGAAGGATTTACCTCAGTCTGCAGGAGTATGTGCCACAAAAACTGTTCTTCAGACAAGCCCTGCACTCCCACAGCTCAGTAATGAGGAAGAGCAAAGACAAAAGAGTAAAGACAGAGGGAAGCTAGAGGAAGAAAGGGAAAAGGCCACAGAAATGACAAAGAAAGAAGAAGACAAAGAGTCTAAGGCTCCTGATAATGGACAACTTGACGATCAGGTATGATATACAGATACAATGGAATACAAATGCAAATAGCCGTTGAGATTTTACTTTGTTAGAAATAACACTGATCCGATACCAGGGATCAGTGTTTTGCAGTTATCACAAAATGCTATTTTTTGTTTTTAAATTATTTTTTTTAATTATTTTTTTTGCTTTTTTCATGGCAGTATATAATTTTTCATGCATTCTAGTGCTAAATTATTAGGAAAGATGTTTACTAATAGTGTAATATAAATATTAACATAAATTCAGCTATATTTCCATGTAAAACTGAAACTGTATACATATTTTAGTACTGTCAAGAGAACACAAAGAAAGTGTGTATTGGTTGCTGCCCTGTGACGCATCTCTGGCAGACACAGTCCAGCATTCCTGCATCAGAACAGTTTCATGCATGGAGCGTTTCGAGTGTTTCGTTGAGTGTTCCCGTGTTTTCTGTTTTGTTCTTAAATCCCTGTATTTTTATTACAATACAGTAAATTAATTTATTACTGTATTTACCGTGCTTACACCAAAGAAAACGTGCACAGCAGTTCAGTGTAAACTGTACAGTACAAATACGGGTTTACCTTTACATTTTTAAGGGTAATGTATTTAGCTGAGTTTAAAATGAATTTAAAGTGTCTTTGAAGCATATTTGCAAGCCTGTTTGAGGTTTACACTATAAAAATAGGCATTTTTAGGCTTTTTTTTTACCACATCACAAAATCATTGTTTTTCACAATTCGCGGGTGCTCTTGGAATGTAACAGCCGCAAATTTTTGGGGTCTACTGTATTGCATATTGGAGAGAAAAGAGAAGGAGTCCAATCATATTATAGATTGAAACTGCACATGCTTGAAAATGCAAGATATCCCACTTTTAAGTGCTTATCTTGACCATTTACAAATATCTAATTTTAAAGCATGATCATTTTAAAGACAAATATTACATTGGGATCAATATAGGCCTATTATATAGGGTAATATTGGCATCAGTATCAGAAAAAAATGGTATAATATTGTGCCATTTCTAAGTTTAATTGATCAGTCTGGAGATTCACAACTTAAGAGTTGTTGATACCAGGAGTGGATAGTAATGGACCTATGATCCACCTTAAAGCTGTCCATTAGTACACTTGAATATGTGGTGCTTATAGACAAACGATTGTTTATTCTGTTTGTTTGTTAATCTGTCAAATACAGACAGATGAGAGGGTGTATTTTACGGTGCAGCGTTTTTCAGTGTAGCTTGTTAACTGTTGGACCGACTTGATTTTGATCTTATGTCATTTAGCTAACTGAAAAATCTTTTATCTTTGGAAACCAGTTCCTTACACAAATCGGCTACATATATTCAGTTGCGGACAGAAAACTGGAATCCCAGGCAGTCTGGCTTCATTCCAGCTCTCCATCAGCTCTGGGTGTGAGCTGTCGGGGCAACATTTGGTTAGGTGCATGCTTATTTGGGCGTGAAATCAGTGTTTATATGTGGGGTTGCTGCTGAAAGCGTAGGCAGTTTAACACACTTTATTATGATTATAAAATGGGACATGACTAGTGTTTGGACCAAGCAACTAGTTTACAATGTCAGCCAAATTTGAATTAATTTCTGTACTAAAGTCGGTTGGTTTGTTCATTTTTTCTGATTACATAGAAATAATATAATTAACATCATATAATTTTTCATCACAAAATTATAAAAACGCCATATAATTTTTATTTTTATTTCCAGGTGTATGATACTCCACCGACCAACAGATGGCAGCACCAAGTTCCTTCAGTATCTGTTGAGGAAGATGAAAGCATTTATAACACCCCCCGCACTGTCCCCTTACATACTGACCAGGGATCAGAGGTAAAAGAACGGGAACATGACACTGTCTCCATGCAGCCCCTTCTAAACTTATCCGCTTATCAGCTTTCCTCATCCCTCCTTCACGCAGTGTCTCCTTCTCTTCTGCATTCATTGCACCATCTGTTTACAGTTCCGTACAATTTTTGTCCCCTCTTGCTCTCTCGCTCTGTCTGTCTCTCTCTCTCTCTCTCTCTCTTTCTCTCATTCCTACACTGAAGGGCCACACCTGTTTTTGACTGCTGTGAGCTAATCCCATCTGTCTGTCGCCCTTCCCTCCTTCAGCTGGTCACACCCGTCTGTCTCTGGAGGACTGGGTGGCCTGATACACATACTCTCTCTCTCTCTCTCTCTCTCTCTTTCTCTCTCTCTCTCTCTCTCTCTCTCTCTCTCTCTCTCTCTCTCTCTCTCTTGCTCACACACTCACGCACACGCTCTGTTTCTCAACCCACACAATCTCATCTGTTTTCTATTAATCAGTTACTTCAGATATGTTTTTGGGGTTACCCCTCCCTCCCCGTCAACCTCAGAAGTATAATTAAATCTATAAATACGTAATCACTAGTTACAGACTGTTAATAACACATACATAATATATGGTTAATACAGAGTTTTTGCTCATTTTCTTTAATAACATGGTGGAAAGTACAGCCTGCTTCCCCGCGCTCTCTTTTTAGATGGCCGCTAGGCCACAAGGTCCTTCAGCAAGCTGCAAGGTCACTGAAAAGCATGTTTCAGTACAAGGCGTGCACACATAAAGTAATGAATAGGGGCCACAGCACTATATAGGCTCTCTGTTAAGGGACCACAGTGGTAAAGAAACGGAGCACAGTTTAATCTTTATGCGCAGTCCCCCACTGTAGAAAGAGCAAGCTGAGTTCAGACACAGTGTCTTTTAGAACAAGGCTATTGTTTAGCTGAACAGTGGCTGAGAGCTGCAGGGGTTGTTAAAAAAAACAATTATCTGGTCCTCATGAATAAAACTCTCTCTCCCTCCTCCACTTTCGCCTTGGGTTAGATTTACGATGTTCCCACCCTCGCTCTGAATCCAGCCTGCACCGTCCCGACATCGCCTGCAGTGCGCGACGAAGTGGAAGATGATGTTTACAGTGTCCCTAGTCTTCCGAGTTTGCCCTCGGAAGTGGGTGAGATGTCCGTATCCGTGGTGGTGGAGACAGGAGGAAAGTCTGAAGTTTACTCCATCCCTAGTCCTGGGAAACTGGAATTAGCATCTGAGGATGTCTCGCAAGCTGATGGTGGCATCTACGACATGCCCGCTCTCACGCTGGACGTCCCTATCCGCCGCCTGTCTGTGTCCAGCACCGGCTCTGGTGACATCCAGTGGAAGAGTTCTCTCTCGGCTCTCGTCCAATCAGCACTGAGCAGCGCCTCGGCCACCACTACACCTTCCAGGGACCTGGCCACCTCATTGGCCGAGATTTTGTCCATGTGGAAAGCAGGTCAAGTCGGTGATGTCCCGCCTACCCTTCAGCAGATCTGGTCCAGGCTTGCAGACCTCCTCCCTGCCCTCTCGGTGTGTGGCTCTGCCCCTCCGGCCGATAGCCTGCTCTCTATGGTCCGGCGAGCTCTCGAGGACTCTGCCTCCCTCCTGCAAACTCAGACTAGGCCCCGTCTCCCTTCCCAGGAATCTTTGTCACGCAGGCCGCTCCCTGCCCTGCCAGTGGCTGAGGTCAAACCCCTAGCAGGTGGGATGGGTTCTCGAAAGGGCAGCTGGATCCAGGAGCGTCCGCTGCCCCCTCCTCCACCTGCAGCTTTCCCGCTGCCCCCAGCGCCCGCATCCTCTCTGCCCCCCAGCATACAAACGACCGAAGATGAGGAGCAAGGAAATGAGTACGCAGGGATTGGACTGACACCTGCACCCCTGCCTTCATACCCCACAGGAGACAGCGTGGGATACGTCAAACTGCAGGTTAGACACTGGGCATAGTGAATCATTTTGTAATTGTAATTCTCTGGTTCAGTGCATCAGGAAATGTCGGTTTTCACAATTTGTTTGTATTTGATTACTTTGGTGTCACTAGAGGAACTATATACATTTAGTATTATTTAGTAGTGGGATACAGACAATATTAACAATATACAGAAGAACTGTCAAAAATGTAAAGCTGTCAAAAACGTAGAATACATTCAGGAAACAGGGTGTGTCACACTTTCTGACAGTTGATAAGATGGAACAGAAAAAATGAGCCACATTTGGAAAAAATCTACTTAACAAGATTGTTCTCTTTTTGTAATGAAACATTTATTATGAAAATGTAATGAACATTTTTTGAATGTCTGACAATATCAGTGATATGCTCAGAAAAGCATACTGAGCTATCTTGTGATGTCATTTGTCACAATAACGCCAAACACTGCCTTATTACTCAGCATTAATACATTTTGGTTTGATGAGTGTTTCTACTGAACCAAACCTCAAAACTTACCAAACCTCAGTTTTTGCCATCCATCACCTGTTTTAGCAAAACAATCCTTCAGTAAACTAAATCAGGTGCTGCTGAGTAACTGTGTTCCTCTAACCAACACCAATAACTTTAAAAATATATTACATAGATACATAGATATTTTTTGGATCCTGAAGGAAATGTAGGACATGTTACATGTTACTGGTCCTTTGTATTTGTGTTTTATGATTCTTTTACTGGCAAAAGCACATTCACTGCCTGGATAATAACAGTTGTCTTGACTAAGTCTCTCCCTAATGTCTGTGTCTGTGATGAACTGGTTCAGTCATATCTGCCATTTTTAATTGCCCAGTTTGTTGTACGCCTGGCCCACCCATCATTCTGTAAGAAACTGGTTTGGTCTGTGTGGTCTGATTAAGCTCTGGCTCTGTCTTAATTCAGGGAAAGCCTGATCCATCTCCTGACTCACAGATAGAAAACGGCACATCACAGGTTATTTCTGCAAATGATGCCAGAGTAAGCAAGAACACACACACACATGAACACACACTTGCACACAAACACATAGACTATGTGAATTTTTTTGTGTTCGCAAAAACCTCCAGTATGTAAACATGTTCTAGCCTCTTCATTTTTTTGTACACATTGAAAGTCCACCAAAGAAAGAGAATTAATAATTGTATCTTTTTCTTTTTTTCTCCAGTTGAGTCCCTCTCCTCCTCTTCAAGGCTCTCTGTCTCTGGAGGACTCAGAGCTGCTGACTTTCTATTCATCCCAAAGCCTGTCTCATCTCTCCTGCCTGGGCGACGCCATTGACGCACTGTTCAGCAGCGTTCAGGAGAATCAGCCACCACGGATCTTTGTTTCCAAAGGGAAGAGCCTCATTGTGACCGCTCACAAGCTGGTTTTTATTGGTGATACACTCGCCCGTCTGCTCAGCTCCTCTGACCTCAGGGCAAAGGTAAGCCTAGTTATGTAATTAATTTGTTAAGTTGTCATTTGGGGGGGATTCCGTCCCAACAGTGATTTTAAATCATAATGGAATGATTTAATGAATCGTGAAATCTTGGCAACACAATTCAGTTTGATTCAGCTTTACAGATATGACTTGCTTTCAAGCCACGCTTTGGTATTTTTTGGATATTAATTATGCTGTTAGAGTTTTATTAGCACCTCCAAGTCAAGAATGCTTTGCAGCAGTAGGAGTATACTTGACAGTAAACAAAACAGCCCACAAATACAGACACAAATACTTCTCAGACCATGAAATACATTAGAAAGATTGGCCTAGTTGGCTGGACAAGAAGAAACTGGCACAGGTGAAGTTCCTCCTTCTGGCTGAGAGGCAAGTGGTCAAGGAATCCCTGTAGATTTTATGTAGCATCTCTCCGATGGCAAGCTACATTAGTGCTGCAGTGTAGTGCTGTGGTATAGCATTGCTCAGGTGATGGGTACAGGAAGCCTCGTAGCTGTGGCATAGCATTGCTCAGTTGATGGGCACAGGAAGCCTCGTAGCTGTGCTGTGTCATTGGTTTGACACCCGGCCCTGGAAGCCTTTTAACTGCAGTGTAAAGTCGCTCAGATGGCCAGTCAAGGATCCTCACCAAGACAGTATTGCATTGCTCTAGTGACCGGCACAAGACACTGCAGTGCTCTGGAGGATCAAGTCACTCTTGGTCTCTAGAGTGCTGTCTCGGTCGTGATTGGCCTTAAGTCCTCGAACTCCATGAAAATCTCTCACAAAAAAACATCACACACAAACAATGAAACGGCAGTACAAAACCAAACATATGAAAAGCAGTTTAAAACGGCAGCCATACTGCATGATAGTACTTAGGGTGTCACACACACACACACACACACACAGACACACTCATGTTGGTGTATTTTTCAAACTGATCTGAGTTTCATTTTGGTAAAACATAAATTGGGCATGTATTTTATCAAACACTATAATGTATTGCAGTTTATTATCACATTATTCAAAATGGAAGAGTCCTCACCTTCAGTTTAATGCATAACAATTTGTTTTTTTCCTTCATAATGCCGGAGGAATCTTATGACTAGATTTTGTTTTTACATTTCTTGTGTTTTAGACACAGCTGTCATAGATTTAAACACAGCTGTCATTGTAAGGAGACATGTTTGTTTGATGAGTTATGGCCAAGGCATGACTGATTTGAGCAAGCAATGTCTGTGTGTGTTTATGTGGGTTTATGTGATAAAGTCCATAGGAATGGAGTAAACAATACAATTCTGTTCTTAAACCTGCCAGCACATAACTTTTTTTTAATGCTGACTCAGACAACCCACTGTCTGTCTCTACAGGTCACCACCTCTAGTGGACGTCTCTGTCAGGCCCTGAAGGCTGTTGTCGTTGCAACCAAAGGAGCCGCTCAGAATTACCCATCAGTTCCAGCCACGCAGGAAATGGTGGACCGAGTGGCTGACCTGTCCCAGCAGGCGGCTGGTTTCTCTGGCCTCCTTCAGCGACTAGCAGAGATATCTTGATGTCTTTTTTTTGTTCCTTTTTCTTTTGTTACAGATTTTCATAACAGAATGCCTTATTTTGCGGGTGTTTGTATTTTTATTACATTTCTTTATTGATTGTATTCAAAGAGTTATTCTGGTTAATTATACCGGTACCACAGTGATTTGATGGTGATGCGTGACTCGAGATGGTTAGTGCTTGTGCTTGTGTCCGAGTGTGTGTGCGTGCGCGTGTGTGTGTATGTGCGCGTGCGTGCATGCATGTGGGTGCTAGGTGTAATTGTTCGGACACTTCTGTGTGTTTTAATAACTTATTGATGGATGTTTGGTTTGGTGTGAGGAATGTGTGCTGCACGATTTGTAAAGGCTGTCTTTAGTATTTGATTGAAGTTGGGTTGGGAAATAATGTTCATGCACACCAAAATTTTAATCGGTGGTTCTGTCAGGGGCGGTTCTCCTCTATTTCACATCCACAAAATTAACAGACTTCTGTGTCGTTTTGTTTTCTTTTTGGAGATGTACGGTATATAGATGGTCTCAACGGTCACATGGAACAACCTGGGCTGCTGCAGTTGATGCCTTAAATGTCTCCAAAAAAGTGACTAAACTGCTTATTCATCCGGAGAGCGCAATCTTGTCTAGGATTTACGAGAATACATGTATTTGAGAGGCATAGAGGAACTCATGCATTATGTAAAACAAAGACAGGAGGCCCAGTTGACAGAGGGATTTTTGTAATCAGTTGAATTTTGTTCTTTTCCCACGACAGTCACTGAATCAGAAACCTGTTCGGCAGGTCTCCTCCCTCTCTCTTGTCTGTTTTTTCCCAGCCTCCCTCCCTCCGTCTCTCCCTCACTTATTACTTTCTATTCTTCCCTCCATATACCCGCATTTCCTTTCTAAGGCTGTGGTTCTGCATGTAAAGACAGAAGCATGTCGGTTGTGAATGCAATTCAGGGAAACAACTGTTCCTCATATTAACTTGAAAGAGCAACATCATATCAACCTACAATGTGAAGTAACTGTGTTGGATAAGCCACAATGCAAAAAAAAAAAAGAAGAAAAGCAAACAGAGGCTACTAGAAGCATAAAATCTGTAACCTTTGCTCATAGATATATGCCTTGCCTTTAACTGGAACACAGCAATGTATATTAACCAGTTTATATGTAAAGTATTATATCAGTGTGTAAAAAAAAAAAAAAGGTAATCGGACTGTTTTTCATTAGCATGTTGTATTGCTTACAATCGCCAGTGTAAGCTATTACGGATCTCCCTGTGGTGCATCCGCAGGTCTGGACATGAGCTTGTTACCCCTCTGTCTTGCAGTCAGGCTAGTAGAGCCCTCATGGTTATACATCTCTCCCTAAAGCCTCCACCTAGAGATGAGGCCCAGGCACAATAATAGGACACCTTAATTCCCGACCTTGTCTTCCATTTCTCCACCTTTATCCACCTTATCTTTCATTTTAAGGTTCACTCTACTCAGCAGTGTGATGAAAGGGCCCTCTGCATTGTTCTCGCTTCCCTACTAATGTTATCTGTGAACTCATGCACTGACATGTTGGTTGGTCTGCTAGTGCAGAGATAAGACTAAAGTCAGAACAGTGCACACAACTGCACCTGACTGCAGCAGCCTCAGACCGCCATCTAGTGGACCATATCAGTATTACCACAGCCCAGCGTTGCATTTGGGAGGATTCTCAGCCCAGAAGACTCATCATGTTCTCTCATTCTAGCCAGAACTTGCTATCGTGTTAAATAACTGCTTTTATGGCTTCAGAATGACCTATATCACTCTTTCCTGAACAAACTCCTTTTTCAGAGGCTTCTTTGTCAATCTGAAAGGTTCAAATACATTTGAAACCATTGTAATAATTAGAGTAGACGGCCTTATAGAAAGCGTTGTAATCATATTTATTGTTTTTTCCAAGTGTATGCATGGCTTTAAGTTCCTTTTTAAATACTCATATATATGCACATGTTACCAGGGATGTTTCTCTGCAGCAAATTTACATTCATAATTGTTTTAAGAAAGTCGAGATTTTGGTTTCCTTTTTTGTACCAGAATGTATTTTTGACACTCATTTTTTGTGCTTATTTTACACTTATTGGGTTTCTTTGACACCTTGTACGTTATGGGTGCTTTCATGGACACTTCATATGTAGCTAGGCCTCCTCCGGTACTTTCAAAATACATTTTTGTTACAATGAAACAGTCAAGAGTGTGTCTTTTCATTGTCTGTTCTGTGCTTTCACATGCGCTAATGCATTTGAATATTTAAAGATTTAATATCATACATTTTTCTTGGAATTTATATTCTTGATGGGCAACTTACAATATTTGTGTGGGTTTCTGTACAAAAACAGTCTAAATTCATTTTACATGACCATTTTCCATGCACTCTTTATGCCTTACAATTAAACAGGCTATTTTTGATATTGTACATTTAAAGACTGATATATGCAAACTAACTTTGCTCCGATTGCCTGCCCTGTATTGTGCCTCATTCAAAAAGAGGTTCACTCCTTACAGTTGAATGGGTGGGTTCAACTTCTGTAAACTTTAATGGGTGGGATATCCAAATGTATTTTTTGTGTTTTTGTGATATCTGACCAAATGCAGTAAATTATTTGGATGTTTTGCTTCTATAGTTTGACTATGAACTAGGAGGTTAATGGTGTATCTTGCAAGTGAAGGAAATTTGTTTCTTATTGTTAAAGGCCCTAAACATTTAGGTGTAGTGGCACAGCCTCTGCAATTAGTTCAGTACAGAACAGTTTCCAGTTTGGGTTATCAGGAAACCATCAAACCTGCACTGAACTATTCCTTAGTTTGTAACTAGGAAAGATCTTTGAGCCCCACAATGAAATGCTAGTGATTGAAGTATGCTTAGGTATCTGGCCAGGTGTCTGGTGGATGTAGCCATCCGTCCATCTGTTCTGTAGTACACATTAGAATTTAAACCTTTAATATCATCAGTTTGTCTCAGACCATACTGCAAAAACTGTTTAGATTGGATTAGAACTGCACCTTATTAATGTTTCAAGGTGTTATTTGAAACTTGAATGACTTGATCGCCTCTTCAAACAAGTTTGGCCGAGTCAAAACTAGCTCCTAGCATACAACAGTCTGGATTCTTGGGTTTGTGATCTTTGGGGGGGGAAAGTATACACGTGTGCGTAATGATTCGTATTAATCTGTCGGATCTCTTCTACATTTAAATTCAGTGTGTTCTACATTTAAACTCAAACTATTCAGCTATGCTCGACGCATTTGTGATAAAATCCCGCCTATAGTCCATTAGTTTAATTAAAAAATGCCACTACATACAAATAAATTCAGGTTACAAATAAATAAATCAAACTAATGCGACTGCTAAAGTTTTTTTTATTACTGAAACTTCAGCCGTCTTCTGTGTTTGTTTTTTGTTGTTGTTGTTGTTGGTTGTTGTAGCAGTAGTTGTTGTTTGTTGTTGCTCTTTGTTGTGGTTGTTCTTTGTTGCTTCTTGTTGTTTGTAGTTTGTTGTTATTGTTTGTTTGTTATTATTGTTTTTGTTGTTTGATTTTTATTTGTTGTTGTCGTGGTCCTGGTCGAGCTCTTCGGCTTTTTCCGGAAAGCGCCGGCGTGTGACGTCAGCGCGTCGCACGGCCGAAGTTGGAGCGAATCGAGCAGAGGGGGAGGCAAAATGGCGGAGCTCGAAGACGTTACGCTGGATGGGAAACCGCTTCATTCGCTCCGTGTGGCGGATTTAAAAGCTGCCCTGGAGCAGCGAGGCCTGGCTAAGAGCGGGCAGAAGAACGCGCTCATCAAGCGCCTGAAAGGGGTGAGTTTGCTGGGGCGGCGGGGCTGGGAGAGGAGCAGGACTGCTTTGCTAGTCAAGTTCGGAGCCGAGAGACGAGGGCAGGCCGGAGGAGAGCTCGGAGCTCCTGGAGCGGGAAGGCAGATTTCGGCCACTGCGCGGTCTTTTAAATCGCCAGCTGTATGCCCATGACGTCTAGTAGTTCGTCTAGCACACGTAGGACTCGGTATGTGTCCGTTTTGGACGTCCCTTGTGCGTGTTTTTCTCGAGGGGAGTCGTGTGGCTCCGAGCTCCGGGAGTTGACTCCGTGCCCGCGCCCTGTGTGTGTTTGTAGTCCTCGGGGGCGCGCCCGGCTCTGGTGGCTCAGACGGACGGCTTCTGACATTTCTCCTGGAGAACTGGAGCCATCCGAGGGAAAAATTCATTAGGCTGGAGTTTGGGGACAAATTGGCAGGGGAATAAAATTAATTTGGAAGCGCGCGGAGTTGGCTTAATGGTCTTAAATCCAGCTTATGCTTGGTGACTAAGCTACGCAAGCTTATTAGAGTATCTGTCGGACCCTTTAGGTGTAACTTGGTTTAATTAGTTTAACATAACTACCTCGTTCCAGTAGAAAACATTAAGGCCCCTTTTTTAGTAAGACAAATTTTTTTAAATGATTTGAACAGCTTAGAGAGTGTGTCGCAGCATCCTGTGCTACCATTTGTCCTCTTTTGCATGTGTTTTGAGATGTAAATTTCAGGCCCTGTTCACAGCGAAAATCCAGGTATGTTTTGTGCTTGTGGTGGCTGTGTGAGTTTCAGTAACGATCTGGTGAAATTGTGCACTTCAAGAGTGGAGTATGTGGGAGTGGAGCTGAACAAATGCACCTCACTCCTGGAGTAAAACACAGTTTGTAAACAAGTGTAAAGTGTCCGTTTGTCATACATGAACACAGCACACAGTGTGAACAGCATGATTTTCCTCTCTACATTTCACTCATTCACCAAGTGAAGCAGCGGGTTGCAGTGTGTGGGGACAGTACCTTGCTCAAGTGTACCTCAGTGGTGCCACTAGCAGGCCTGGGGTTCAAACCCGCGACCTTCTAATCACAGGGGCAGCTCCGTGACCACCAGTTGCACCAGACAAATGACGCTGATCAGGGTTCACGCTGGATGCAGCCTGGATGGCACTGTAAAAAAAAACTCTACTCTAATGGTGCAACTGGTGGCCTGGTGGTTAGGGAGTTGCAATCGGAAGGTTGTTGTTTCGAATCCAGGGACCGTTGGTTGCACCACTGTGGTACTCTTGAGCAAGGTACTATCTCCACACACTGCTCCCTGTATGCTGAGTTCCTGGCCTCCTGCTGCTTCACTTGGTAAATGGGTTAAATGCAAAGAACAATTTTGTGCCATTCACACTATGTGCTGTAGTGTGTTGACGTGATAAATGGACTTTACACTTTAAGGAGGATTCTGTGAAAAACTTCTTACTGTAAAAGGAGCGACCTCTCTGCAATCATGTCGTTTGTTTACTCAGTGGAGCTGGCAAGGTTACTTGCCGCATGCTGCAGGACCACAGGCTTGTCCTGCATGGTGCTTTAAACTCTTCAATGGTGCTGAATGCTGCCTCGTGTATACCTGTTATTAGTGTCATGCCATAATACTGTACAGTACTGATGAATAACAACCGTTTGATTGGCACACATACTATATAAATACTGTGGACAAATAATATTGCGTTAGTCAACTGCTTCAGCAGTAGTTTTATTTATTTACAGTGTTTGTGTCCACTTCTTTTACTAATCACAGTAGATGAAGCATAGTGTATTTAGTACAGAGAATTTTCTGATTATTGTTTGGAGAGTTATTATTTTGACTTTATTTTGTGTTGTCTGTCTGTGCAGTTGTAGCATATGCAGTTTCCTTGGTGACTAATACATTTTCTGATTCTGATTTTTCTTCTCAAATGTTCAGTTGCCTGTTAAACTGCAGTGCAAGGATTTAGTATTTACGATTCTTAGAAATGTATTTCATTTGGTGTATTTTTTTTAAATGGTAACACCTAACCGATGTTTACAAATGAAGTAAATTACTTTTAACGGGTCTTCTTTGCTCTGCTTCTGTCAGTTACATGTTGCTTTTTTCATTCTGTACTGAGTTGCTGTGCACATGCCTCACTATCAGTATAGGAGAACAAACTTACACTGATAATATGTCCAGAGTCTATCAGTTTATCCTTCTAAAATGATTAAGTGAGGCATGTGGGCAATAGTACAGAATGAAACTAAAGACAAAAACAAATTAGGAATGAAATGTAGTTGACTGAAGTGTAGCAAAGAAATACCAGTTAAAAGTAGATTACTTTCATTATATGAAAAGTATTATCATTTGAAAACATCTCAAAAGACTCCTTCAGAATTGTACTTGGGAGCTTTAAAAAAAAGTTGCTGATAATTATCATGTGTTTCCAATGACGAGCTTGCCATGCTAATACTGATGCAACAGACTGACTGTGTCTCTCTGGGTGTAAGTGAGTTCAAATCAACTTCTCACACTCAGCTTACAGTGTGATCCGAGGAAAACACATCAGCAGCTGATCTCATTTAGGAACTGTGAATGAACTTTTTTTTTTTTTTAATTTGTGCTATCTTTCTTTGCAAGATTCTGCTAAAATGTCTGTATTTGTGTGCTGTTTTCAGGCGCTCATGTTGGAGAACCTGCAGAGGACATCCACCCCTCACATTGGACTACAGCCCAACTCTCAGGTCAGTAAGGCTCAGAGATGGGTTAGGTATGCTTTCTCCTGAGATTGCATTTTTGCCTCTGATGTGTTTCCTGTGATGAGCTTGCCATGCTAATACCGATGTGTCCAAGTGACTGTGTCTCTCTGGACGTAAATGAGTTCGACTCAACTTCTCACACGCGCTGTGTGAACTGAGGAAATACCGGGCATATCATCTTGTTCTATAAATTTTCTGTTGAATCTAACCCACCTTGTGTCATGTAGAAATATGGATTGTTGGACATCTTATTCACAACCTTGTATGAAATGTTTATTTATTATGTAACTGTCTAGTCTGGTGTAACTTTCTGTTAAGATGTGACTGTTTAGGCTGTTGTGGTTAAGTAGATGAGAGTTTGTTTTTTTTTTAAATCTGTGCTGTAGTTTGTGTGCAAAATTCCCATAGAATTGGTTTGCATCCAAGAAAAAATGGTCAAGTATTAACTGAATATTTAATATTTGCTTACATGGGTAAATCCATTTGATGGGAGCAAAAAGGAATTGCCATTTGCTTTCTGTGGATATGAATTGGGCCTGCCGTCCTAGATCAGAACAGTAGGTGCTGATTTAGGGTCAGATTCTACCTGTCTGCAGTGGTCTTTTTGAGAATCAGTAAGATTTCTTCAAATACAGCATTACAGGCTATTAATGAGTTATTAATTAATATAACCCTGGGCCTAGCACTAATGGAATGGATAGGAGTGGGAACTTTCTCTCAACCTGATGTGTGTTCTTTTATCAATTCATGCTTCAGATAGGGGAGGAGATGAGCCAGAACAGCTTCATCAAACAGTACCTGGCCAAACAACAAGAGCTCCTCCGCCAGAGAATGGAGAGAGAGGCACGAGAGGCAGCTGAGGCAGATGGTAAGATAAAGAGGAGCACATCTTTTGGCATCAAGTAAATCAGTCACTTTTGTGTGACCACAGATATTTAGATAACTTATCATACCACTTACATCTTGCTCTGGATTTGTTTAAGCTTGGAATGTTTGCACTGCTGATACCAGAGAAACGTATAGGTCTAGGAAAAATAAATCTAGGATGAGAATAAACCATTGATCACATTGTTAATATTTGCCTCTGATGTGTTTCCTGTGATGAATTTGCCATGCTAATAATGATGTGCCAGACTGACTGTGTCTGTCTGAGCTTAAATGATTTCAACTGTACTACTCACACTTGCGGTGTGATCTGAGGAAATACTGGGCACCTATCCATTTTTTCCATCATCAGCACTGTTGATTGATCCTAGGCTTACTGGTGTTTGTAATTTGAATGCTCTGTAGTTCTCACTCAGTTTTTCATGCATTCTTATACTGCTTAGGAGAATGATGTGTTGAAATGGAGTGTGCTTTTCCTGTGTTGACCTTTTGACCCCTACAATGTGTGGCTTTAGATACCGACAGCCCTGCGGGCCCTGAGGAGGATGACCACACGGCAGCAAATGATGATGCTTCCTACCTGCCTGAAAAGGTTAGCACGGACATTTTCTAAACAAACACGCCAGCAGTCAAAAGAGTGCACAGACAGACTGGCGCCTGGAGTAATTATTTTATGCACACATGTGTTGAGATCACTGGCTCCAGGCAGACTGCCCTAGAACATGTCATTGGAGTCCATTTAAAATAAAATGTATTTTATTAAACCATATTTATTTTATTAAACCATTTTTGTTATGCTAACTTTTGTAACAAATAAATGTGTTTATTATCTGTTTGTGGCTTTCATATAACTTAAATTACTTACATATTCACGGCTGCATGATCAGGCTTTTGCTCTTCGCTATTTTTCAAAAGCACAGTGAAAGTGTATCTTATATTAATGTACATACAGCATTTAACAGATACAGATGTAGGAAAATGTAATCTTGCGTAAGGACTCGACCTGGTCTAGTGTGGTGAGCTGTGCAGGTTAAGAATCGAAGCCCACTCTCCTGCGTTTCATGGCAGCAATGGTACCCACTACATGTAACAATGAAATACAGTGGGAGGAAACACATTTCCATATCTACCGTTCATTCTTAATTTCTTCAAACACTATCGAGTCTTTTTTTTTTTTTTTTTCCTTCCCCCACAGCATCACAAGGTAGGATCTCGTGCCCCTCTGTCCCGAGCTGAAGGTGACGAGGGAGGGGATCGTGGGGGAGGGTTGCCACAGGATCCAGGTCTGCCAGGAGCTCGCAGACTGGATGTGGGCTCAGCTCCAGTGGCCCAGGAACCCCCTGATGCCTCCACTGGGAGGATCTGGCGACCCTCTTTCTCTCAAGAGGAGGTTGCCACTCCCTCTCCTCCCCGGGCTGTTGCCTCTCTGTCAGTACGTGTAGTTGGTCAGCCAGAGCGGCAGGGTCTTGTTGTACCCCGCCCACAAGAAAGAGAAGGTACTGCCCCTGTTGAAGCAGGTCCTGCCCACTCGATGCCACAGCTTAGTCAGTCTGCTCGTACTCAAGAAGAGAGCGATGAAGACGAAGAAGACGACGATGATGACAGTGAAGACGACGATGAGTGGGGTCCTTCTCAAAGGAAGAAGAATGTCCGCGCTCCCCTTGTGCACCATCCACCAGCAGCATCGGCGCAGCGTTCCAGACGCAAGCTTCAGCCTCCTCAGCACATTCCACCTCAGCCACAACTTGCCCATCATTCTCCTTTGCAACTTCGCCAGCCCACACCCCCTCCATCTCCACCCCCAGAGCTCTCTTTCCCCTTACCAGATACCCCCAAGCAAAGCCCCCCAGACCAGGATGAACCTGCAGCACCAGGGGAAGGTGCTGCAGCTGGAATGGGTGGTGCATCCTCTCCCCCATCCCTCCAGAGGCAAGAGTCCAGCTCTAGCTCAAGATCGAGCAGCCCAGAGCCACCGTCCCAGCGCAGGCCTGGTCCACTCAGCCTTCTGGTGCGGAAGATGGAGTCTGAAGGAGCTTTTGATGGTGGACAGAAGAAGGAGGAGGAAGAAGAAGAAGGAGATAGAGTAATGGAGGTGGCAGAACAGAAAGAGACTGAGGCAGAGCCTGAGACTGGTGTGCTTGTGTCTCCCAGTGGTGCTGTGGTTTCTCCTGATCAGCAAGATTCGAACCTTGAGGCTCTGTCCCAGGACCCTGAACCAGTAGCTACTACTTTCTCTACCACTGAAGGCTGTTCTGTGAATTCAGAGGCAGTGAAAAAGAAAGAGAAGGAGGAGGAAGAAACCCCTGAACAACACACAGGAGGGGAGGAAAGAGAAAGATTGAGGGAGGAACAAAGGGAAGAGTTGAGAGGTGAGGAAAGAGAAGGACTGGAGGAAGAGGAAAGGAAAGAGTTGAGAGAGGAGGAAAAAGAAGAATTGGGCAAAGAAGAAAGGGATGAGGTGAAAAAGGAGGAAAGAGTTGAACTAAGAGAGGAGAAAAAGGAAGAGTTGAAAGAGAAGGAGCCTGAGAAGACAGAGGAGAGTGCCAGTTTATCATCGAAACGCCAGCGTGACGTGTCTCCCTCTCCAGGCTCCACCCACTTTCATCATACATCACCCACTACCTCCACACCTGCTGTTGCTAAAAAACCACGGATGTTCTCAGAAGTTCCTCCACCTGAATGCCTCCTGTCCCTTTCCAGACCTGAACAGGTGTCGGTCCTCATCTCTGGACCTCTACACGATGATGTAGATTTTACCATGGAGACCAATGAGTCCACTGCAGCACCTGAGTCTCTGCCTGAGAAGCAGGACAACCAAGAAACGAAGCCCCAGACAGAAGTTAACAAACCAGCATCTCCACAGAAACCTAAAGCAGCAGGAGAGGAAACAAAAAAGGCCTCTTCTGTGCTTCCTCCATCCCCACCACCAGAAGAAGGAGAGGTTGAAAGATTAAAGGAAAAACCTAGAAGAAGGGAGAAATTGTCTGACCGACAGTCGTCCTCCTCCAGCCACTCTTCCTCGTCTGATTCTGACTCAGAATCATCCTCCTCCAGTTCTTCAGGCTCTTCTCCACGGGACAAACCCAGTCCATCCAGTAAAAAGAAGGTGAGTGATCAGCTTGTCCGTGATATGTCAGTGAGTATTTCAGTTGTTTTTGGTCACATTTGCATCTCGTGTTTTCCTGTGATGAGTTTGCCATGCTAATACTGATATGCCAGACTGACTCTGTCTGGGCGTAAATGAGTTCAACTCAACTTCTCACACTCGCTGTGTGATCTGAGGAAAATGTTATGGTCCATGGCAACAACGAAGATGTTTAGATTTCAGTTTCCTAAATAAAAGTAGAGGGCAGTTGACCCTGCATTTCATTGTGTGAAGCATGAGAATACATTGTCAAAAAATGTGTTTTGTTGTGTTTTTATGTTTTGCTTTGCTTATGTGGATTTTGTTGTTTTGTTTTTTTTTGTTGTTGTTTTTTTTTTTTTTATAATCAGGATCAAGTGGGGAAAATGACGAGAGCAGTGGATACAGGAGTGGAGAAAGAAAAACGTTCCAGGTTAGTAGCTGCAGCTTGACACCACACACAGGTTCTTTTTGTGAATTTCTCCAATTACCATCTAAATTGTTTTGGCTTAAACATGAACAATCCTCAGTGTCAAGTATTTGCTAACTTTGTCTTAGGTTTATTTGTAGAAATGTTTCACTCTACAGGTAGACATCTAGCTATCTGTCTATCTAAAGATAGAATAATGATTACTTCTTCTAACCAGTAAACATATGCTTGTGGAAATGTTATCCATACCTGTTTAGGACAGTTGGATTCAGTTCTGGGCCTGGAGTACTTCTGCCATGCATAGTTCAGTGTCACATGTTTCTCCAATTTTACACATCAAAATATGTCATCATGAGAACTTTCTTGACTGAAAAACAAATAGGCTTTCCTTTGGTCGTGATTTGACTCTTGATTAATCAAAGTGGTTTCATTTTAAGTTACAAGACAGAGCAGTATATGTTACCTACTTCATTCCAGGGTGGATTTTCAAAAACCACTTGCATCCCAAAAGGTCACTTACAGAGTTATACAAACATAAGCGGAAACAAACCAACTACCATGGCTACTTTCCCCATACATCATTTCTGAAGAATGGTGTCTGGATGATAACAGCTTCATGGTTGCATTTAGAAGTTGCAGACCAAATTTGCTTGAGTCAGACTACAAAGCTATAAAACTTCATTAGCAGCAGGGGAGCAGACAGCATGCCTAACTAGATGGAATTAATTATAACATCTAACAACCTGTATTTTCAGAGAGTAAAACAAATATCCCATTTACAGACATTACTGAGCTATTAAATGCAGATTGTTTCTATCTTGTCCAGTGTACACAATGTAAATTATGTGTAAAATCGGCCACGCTGCTGCAACAGTGAAAGCAAGCTAATTTACTTATTTCACACTTAGGCATGTTTGTTTTTTTTCCCAAGTGTGTTTTGAGATGCTGATAGAGTCTTTAGCAGATGATCCATTAACTCTGGTTGTGCATCATGTTTGTAGTCCTCAGGACTGCAACGTTGACTGCATACCCTTGAAGCTGGGTTTTTGAACTCTTGGGTTTGAATTGCCTTGGATCTCTGTGAAAGTGTATATGATGCGGTTAATAATGACAGGTGACAACTTGCTTTTGTTTTGTTTGTTGTTGTTGGGTTTTTTTTTGTAACTTTGGTATTCTGGTGCTTGCATAGCAGTGGCACCACAGAATCAGATTAGAGGACTTTAGTAACCAGGGGTGTGCAAATTCTGTACTTGAGTAAAATCAGAACACTTTTGGTTTAGTATATTTCTGCTTGGGTCAAAAAGCGTCTTGGTTTTAAATATACTTATCAAAAGTAAAATTACTGTGAGTTACACTTGTTAATATTCTGATACCAGACTCTAGTCACACAAGTCTACTTACAAGTGTGAATATATTGTATATGTTTGAATGTATAGTTATATAATGGATGTAACACAACTCGGTACATTTGTACTTTGTCCACCCTGGCAATAACTAGTCCAATCTGAGTCTGTTTTCTGACTTTTAACCTTGATACTAACAAAAGTATACAAAATGCCACAAGTATCCAGAATCGAAAATGCCAAAGAGCATACCATTGCTGTCTCTTACTCACTGAAAATTTTTTTAAGGGTTTTATTTTCGTTTAAGGAACCTCTGGTGCAAACATTCACAAGTCAGTGTGCTGGACATTAGATTTGTGCATATTCTTTATCCAACTTGCATCTCATCTTTTCCAAAGAGCCAAAGAGGAGCCAATTGCCTTAGTGGTTCCAAATGCTGGTCTGGGAGGAGCCTTGCCTAGCATGTGTTGGTGTGTTCCTTGCTCTAGCACAGATAATTGACTAGTACCTGAGCTGACGTGAGTGTATTCTAATAAAATAAAACAACTAAAATATGTAGGGCAGGAGTACCTCAGCACCAAGGTCGGGAACCATTATTTTACACTGAAACAGACTTCAGCTTCAGTTTATACCACATTCTGATACTGGAGCAAGGATTTCAGCAAGTCACGTATCGGTTGCACGTACAAATGCACATGTGATTTTGCAAAGGAGGAAAAGAGAAGGCTGAGCTAAGTCATGATGTATTCAGGCCTTTCACTGTGATCCAGTATGGTCATAGATACTATACTGTGCCTGTATACTCATGTAATCTGACGTTCCCTGAAGCTGTGGATCAGACTGGCAAGTCTACGTGGCTCTATTTATTTGCATGTTTCTGTGATTCAGTTCAGACATGCTGTTCTCTTACAGGTCTTCTATATGATGAAAACATTCCAGCTGTTTAGATTGATCACAGTAAAAGAAAATGTTGGTTTAAGATAGAATACTGAATGTTGGAAATGCTGTTAACTCATTATCTAGATGCTGCTTAATTGCTAATAAAGATACTAATATGTGTGGTGTTGGTGGAATAGTGCAACATTCAAAACTCCACCAGTGGATGTCACAGAATTTGCTTCTCTTTGGATAATCAGAAGGCCTGTATGTTGTGATTCTGTATATTCTCTCTCACTGGAAGTCATTTGGTGAAATAATCGCTCTACCCCAGCTGAGCAGTGCAAATTGTAAAGGTTTTTCCTAACACATGACACATGGGCCACAGAATAAAGCTCCAATCTGACCCTTGTTCTCCGCAGCTGGATGCCAGCGTTGAACCATAGCTGGGCTGGCTGTTTTCAATGCTAGAGCTTTGTACGAATAGCTACAAAGCTGATTCGTATTTGCATTTGCCTGATCTGTACAACATGGCCTCACATGTAAGTGTCCATTTGTCATATGTGAACACACCCTGTATTGGGAGAAATCACTAGCATGCCCATCCACATGGCTACCAGATCAGGACAAGTTTAAATGTAACTATCTGGACACAACAGAAGTCTTCCCACTCTTCACCTCTCCCAGAAGTCTCCTCACTGACGATTTGCACAATAAAGGAGGTTTGATACAAATGTGCTGACAACTCCAGACAACTGGAGGTTTCCTATATTTGTATTCTTAACTTTTGATCAGCTCTGGAGACGAAATGAGCCTCCCTTTAAGAGTCATTTCAAGTTGACAGAACTGAGAATGATCATGATCAAGAATATGTAGAAGTAGTGTGGTATTTTGAGCATTAACTCTCGAATCTAATGACTTTATACTGGGTGTCCTGTAGATATGTGGAATTTGAAATAAGATCTATATCACAGTATTCATTGTCTTTCCTATCTGCATTTTAATTTTCCCTGATCTGGTCGGCATGTAGGCAATATACTTAGTCAGCTTAGGGCCAATCTATATAAGTGACAAAGAGAAGCAAGTTTAATAACTACAGATGTAGCTAAAGCCAGCCTTTGTATAAGGCCAACAGTATACAACAGAATGTAAAAATGGGCATTAAAATGCTCTGATTCCTCGAGTATCTGAATGTTCTGCTGTAATAACTTGCAGCCTCTTTGTACAGCGTCTTTCGCGTAGGCAGCAGCTGTAGGCTTTTTTTAATCAGGCGTCCAGTGCGACAGCCCAAAAAAGCGGCGTGGCCCTGGAACAGCAGGGCCGCGTCCCAATAAGCACGACTTCCTTCTAGAATCAGTCGGTAGCGAGTAACAAATGAAGTCACGGGCTTCGAATGAACCCACATGTTCTAGAACGACCGAGTGAATTCTGTCGAATTAGCCAAACGGTCTAGAACAGGGTCTCCACAGAAAGTTAGAATGTGGTTAAGCGTTCTTAAAAAAAAAAGATTATAAAAGTTATGGAATTTGGCTTAAACTGGCTGGAATTAGGTAAAGAACAGGAGCGGTACTCAAAGGTTTGAAGTCGCTGAACGTTCTAAAACTGGACCTCTGCGGAAAGGCTGGAATTGGCCTAAACGTTGTAGAACAGGAGCTCTACAAAAAGGCTGGAATTGGACTATGTGCTAGAACAGAAGCTCCAAGGTTGCAAGGCTGCAGCGCTTGTGTAGTGAGCGAGTGTGCTTTTTAGGACGCGGCCGAAGAACAGAACAGCAGAGTGGAGCAGAGCTCTGGCAGGTCCTCCTCCTCCTCCCCGTGCCCTGTAGCTCTCTTCAACATGGCCGCTAAGTGAGAGCTGCTCTGCATTATCACCGACGCATTGCACGAGAAAAAAAAAAAGAAAAAAAACGAGAAGATTCTCAGCACGTTTGAAAGGCTGTGAGCCGCAGCCGCGCAGACATGCTGTCCGACGGCAATAAAGGAGGGTAAGGGAGAAAGAGTGTGGGAGGAGGAAGGTGGAGAAGAAGGAGAGAAGAGGAGAGGAGCATTAGATTTGTTGAAATGCCCCACGGCTTCTGTCTGCTCAGGGAAGCCAGGCTGTGCTAACCCCGGCCTCGGCCTCAGCCTGAGCGGATTTATCATCTGGCAGCTCCGCGTCTGTATAGAACCGAGGCTCTGTTCGGCTTCCAGAGAGGCGAAGCTCTCCAACCGCACGGGTTTCGTGTCGTGTTCGTGTCCTGCGTGATGCCTGGCTGGTTGGGGGGGAAGGGGGTCGAGGAGGCGGCAGAACAGGCCGGCAGAACGTATCTGAGACAAGGCAGACGAGAATGAGTCAGAAAGAGCCCTGTGTGGGGTTTTTTTTTTTTTTTTGCACAGAGGACACGTTCCTCATGAATTAAACACCACCCGTCTGCCTTGTTTCCTCGTAACTTTATGGTGAAAGAGGTCGCCAAGATTTTTCTCTTTCACAGTAGGAAAGAGCCCTTAGGCCTGGTTCAGCTAGCATTACCTGTTGCTGTGATTGTGCAGGTAAACAGTGTGTCTAGAACCCTATCGTGTTCCTGAAGGTGGGTTTTCCTTTGGTTTATTCTGTGGTCTTACACATGCAGTATGTTCTTGTGTGTTAATGTATGCATGTATGAAATTCACTGTTCTCAGTTTGGGTGTTTTTTCTTTGTGTGATTGAGCTCCTCCCTAAAGCAGCCCCCTTTGGTTGTTAAGGAGACCGGGTGTGTGCTGTGTTGGGGGAGTTTTGCAGGCAGACCCCCATGGGAGAGGAGATCAGTTGCTGCTCATGGTGGTAAATCCAAGAAATGTGTGCTGGCTTATGAAACAGACCATAGGCAACTCTGGTCCTTCTTTCTGGGGATAAAGATTGGTCCTCAGAAGGTCTGCCTACTCACATGGAGCAGCCAGATCCCTTGTTTTGGAGTGGTGGTTAAATTAGGTGTTAGTCACAAGGAGCCTTAAATTGATGTGTAAACACTCTTGCTTTTCAGAGACCTTTTTGTTTTCTGCCAGCTATTAGCCTATGCTGATTGATCCCCTTGACTTGCAACTTAAACAAGATGAAACCTTATACTTTTTTTTGCAGTATAGTCACCGGTGTTTTGTCCCCGGAGGTGGGATCACATTTATATTGTCCTGGTATAGAGTTGACAGTCATGTGTCTGTGTGACATTGTATGTGTTATAGCGAGTGGTCATAGGTCAGAATACTAAAAATGCAATCACTTTGGCAAACAGATCTGCTTCCAGCTGAAAGGGTGGCCTAATAGCTTAATATGGTTTGATGTTCTTGTCCTAATGGTGTGGGCTGCATTTCTATTGATCCATTCTGTCGTCTCTGGAATCCATCTCCTTTTAGCATCTGTTTTCTGGTGGTGTCAGATGCTTGCAGATACGTCTAGTTTATTTTATGTCATTAACGTGTGGTGGTAATTTCACTGGTAGGATTTGGCTTGTGGCCTAGATCAGATTGTCTTTTTATTTGTAATTAGAGACACACATTTTGGACATGTTTAGTAGGGCAGTCTTATGGGGCCAAGGTGATCTTCCTAATTCTATATTTTCTGGATTTTGACATCTTACTGAAACATAATTGGATATTTGGATTGAATCGGGTGTGCTGGAGTAGAGGAGCGGTTGAACTCTGCAGTGCTATTGGCAAGCCTGTATTGTATATACTTTGTGATTCACTCTGGTCACTTCTGATTTGGCGATGTCAGTCTGTTAAGATTTTTTCAGGAGTATTTGTGATCCTGGCTTCGGATATAATTTTATGACTGTGTGCACGCAAATGTTTTTGACCCTGACTTTGGGTGTCATTTGGCTGCTGAGTTATTTATAGTTATAGTGACCCAGATCACCAGCCTGAGCCACCTTACTTCTCTCCCTCATTTATTTTGCCCAGTTTTATTTCTCTCTCTGTCTGTGTGTGTGTGTCTCTCTCTCTCATATTTGATATGCTGCATGTGTGAGGTCTATAGAATGTTGGCTCTTCATTACGCTTGAGCAGCGCTCCAGTGAGAGTACAAACTGGCAGCTAGGACTGTTTTTCAGTCCTACTCTATTGCTTTGTCTCCCCATCTCCTTCCTCCTCCCACTTTTTCTCTCCTCCCCCATCTTTGCTTTTTCCTCATGATGTAATTCTCAGTGCAATATTGTTTTTTTTTTTTTCTCTCTCTCTGTCTCTCTCTCTCTGTCTCTCTCTCTCTGTCTCTCTCTCTCTGTCTCTCTCTCTCTGTCTCTCTCT
>JBBIGA010000011.1:796286-824571 GCA_037576975.1 Alestes dentex | reverse complement strand
TCTCTCTCTCTCTCTCTCTCTCTCTCTCTCTCTCTCTCTCTCTCTCTCTCTCTCTCTCTCTCTCTCTCTCGCCCCCCAACCTTCCTCTCTTGATCTGGTGGTATGACTATTGTGTTTTTAAAAACCCACTGACTGCTTTGTTGTGAAGGTGAACTCCCTTCTTCCATTGCTCAAACTGGTACCTGCGTTACTACCTCCACCTCTCCTCCTCTACCTCCATCACCTGCTGAGCTATGTCCCTGCGGCTCGGCTGCGGCTGAGCTAGGCCCCCCAGACAGAGTCGACACTGCACACTTAGCGTCATCTGATGGAGTCCTGGCGGATGATTGGCCACGCTGGTCAGCACACATACTGATGTGGCCCCTGATTGGACTGCTTGGGAGAAGCCCAAAGAGCTGACTGAGTGTGAGATGTGGCAGCTGTTTTGCGAAGATGCCACCTCTGTCACACTCACACCAGTCTTCATGGTTCACCTACAGATCCTGCTAACACACTACTGAGCCAGACCAGACACAATATGGACTTCTCCATCAGCATGATGGACACACAGTGGTTTCAAGCCATGACCAGTTGTGTGTTTGTCCTGCTAGCTCAGAAGCAATTTTCTCTGTGTGCGTCAACAAGTAGAGCTCAGACTTCCGCTGTTCTACTGTTTTGTGTCAGAACACATGAACAAAGCTCAAGGGCAAAGATGTAATCATGGACTTATTTTCCGTTCGTTTCCAGTCGGAATTTGACATTATAATTCCTGTGATCTGCAGGTCTTCAGAATTTCTGTGACTGCCACTGGATGAACCATTTGGGTTTTTTTTGATGGGCTGTACCACATATTTTGCCCAAAGAAAGACAAATGAACTTTGAGGAATACCACTTCACGAACTGTTTATTAAAAACTGGTAGCTGTTTTTTTCTGCTGCTAGTTTTAAGCTCAGACTGATATTTTCACGAAAGAACTACATGGACAGTTCTGTGATCAGAATCACAGTCAGCCTCACTGGCCTAATGCCATCTCGTTGGATAAATGTCTGCCTGAAGGGAAATAGCCAAGGATCCTAATCAGCACCAGCATGGGGATTAAAACGTGCTGTTGTGAACACTGCCTACAGTGTGGATTATGGACTTTTGTTTCATCAAAATGGTACAGTTCTTTTGACAGCACGCTTGGACTGGTTTCTCAACATTTGAACAGAGCACTTTTTGGTGCGAACACCCATGCTTTCTGAGACTGTATCTTGCAAGTGTCCTTAAAGTATTGATGCATCTCTACACCTCGTCACTCACTCAAAGACTGTTTCTGTTCATCAGAAATCGCACAAGGATCAAAGACATTGGCAGTTTGATTCAGAACCCCCCCCCAAAAAAACAATCAAATATTACTCCTTTACAAAGTAAAGGTCCAGCAAAAAAAAGCAGTACCCGTCAGCCGGCCAATCAGCTCACTCAATTTGTGACCGATTCCCATCCTCACTCCTCAGCCTCTTCTGATTGGACCCTTGTTGCCTAGATACAGTGCACACTGCCGTGTGGTTGGGCCATAGCCAAGCCAGTGAGGAATCAGGTGTCAATGGTACCAGGAAATACCCTTTTTTCCCAAGATGCATTTATCTTTAATAAAGTTATCAAAGTGCATTTTTTTTAAGGAGGGATAATTTATTTTAGAAATATTGTCAGACAGATTAGATTAGAGACTTTAGATGGTTTAGAAGCTGGGGTTGTTGAGGTTTATAGCTTTATTTTTACATGCGGTGGAATAGACAATATTGGTCAAGCATGCATTTCATAACGTAATGTTCAGTTTAAGTTGTTACAGTTTATGCAATGTCGTCTTTGGGACAGACCTAAAGGCAAATAATGGGTTGAGCATTCAGAGCCTCTGTCTGTCAGATCGTTAGTATGTAATATGGTTTCATTGATAGCATTATGTTTCTTCTTTTTTCCTCTTCTTTTCTATCATCCCCCTTTCTTGCTGTCCCTCCTGGCCTGGTGTTTGTCTCTCTCTCTCAATCTCATCCCTCCCTACACCCACTTGGGTCTTTTATTTTCCTTTTGGTCATCCTCTGTCTTTTTAGAGCACCACTCCGAAGGCATTTGCTGCACGCAAGATTTCACTGACTAGTAAGTAATTACATCTGTGTTTTGTCCATATTTAATGATGTAAATTGACTGTAAACGCTGATGTGGTTAACGGATTGGAACCTACCAGATGCCCCCATCATGCCAAGTGGTGGCCTTTTACACACTTATTGTAAATAGCATTAGCTTTTTTGACACAATTATTCTGGAGTATGTTTGTAACTGGTCATATGTATTTTAGTACCTGTCTGGAGTTCTTTTGTTTTTGTTTGCTGCAGGTACTAAGCCTGAGGGAGCATCACTGACTGAAACAGAGTCTGGGGGTGGAGCCAGTAGGAAGAGGAGATGGGGCTCTAGCACAGCTGTCACTGCCAAGAAGCCTTCTATTAGTATCACCACTGAATCACTGAAGGTACAGGCTTGCAGAGCTCTCCCTCATGACTGTAGAAACTTATATAAGTGTACTGTTCAGCTCATTGACTATTTCATGTGATTTGCATGTTTGTTTTTGTTTTTTTTTTTTCTGTCCACCCGTACACTTCTCATTCTGGTTTGCTAAATGTCTGCCTGTTCTCTCCTCGTGTGCTTTGTAAAGTATTTGTTGCTTAACTCAATACATCTCTATATAATATAGCACAAATGAAAATAAGAATTTATTGAAACAGTGTACATTAATTTATTGCTTTTGTATTTTTAATTTTTTGCAGTCATTGATTCCTGACATTAAGCCGCTGCAGGAGGCTGTAGTGGAACTTCACCCAGATGAAGGCCATTTTTCTGGCGACGAGGACTCCAGCCAGCAGGCTGACCGTGAGGAGGACCAGGGGCTTAAGATTAGGCGCACTGTAACGCAGGTACACCCTGTACTTAATGCATGGGTTTAGGAATCTGTATATACAGAACAATTTTAAGATTTTAGTAGCCTTGGTGCCACTAAATTAGATGGGTGGGTTGTTATTCAATTATTTATGTATGTTTTGTGCCCCCCTCCTACCAGATTGTCCCATCTGAAGGACAGGAGAATGGGCAGAAAGAAAAAGAAGAGGATGAGGATGAGGAGCAAACAGAAGGAGAAAAGGAGAAACCTCATAAGAATCAGAGGAGGGAGAGCTTATCAGAGGTTTCCATGGAAACACAGGAGGACGACACCAAGAAAGGTGACTTGTAGTAGTTGATGTCCCCAAATATTGTAGAAATTCCATGAATTTTACCCACACACTATTTCAGTTCATACCTGGTCCAATCAGACAGGTGTTAATTTTTTTTCCTCTCCTCTCTTTTCCAGTGACCCCCAATGATTCTGTGGTGCGGCGGTCTATCAGTCAGCAGAAAGTTTCAGTTACCATTGATGACCCTGTACGTACGGGCCGTCAGCTGTCTCCTCCACGTGGCAAAATTTCCCACATCATCCATGTCTGCAACCTGGTAAGGAGTAGGGTTCTCTGTGTGTTTATAAGTATGGGGTTTATGACTCGGAACCAGGAACTGTTAAGGTCAAGATCTATTAAACCTTTGGCAATCTAAATGTACAGTTTATTTACATATATTAAGTTGCACGTAAGAGTAGTAAAATCTTATGCAGTGCAACTAATGGATTGTTGGCATGTTTTGTCAAATGTCTTTCCTTTTATTACTCTGTGTGTAGGTGCGCCCCTTTACCTTGGGTCAGCTCAAGGAGCTGTTGAATCGGACTGGTAAAGTGGTGGAGGAAGGCTTCTGGATCGATAAGATTAAATCACATTGCTACGTCACTGTGAGTCTCTCCTCCATTTCTTTAATGCTATGTCTGTTTATCACTTATCTCTCAGTCTTGTGGTTTACTTTCAATATGTTGGTGTAATGTAATGTTTCTAAGCAAGTCTTTAATATTATATTTAACATCTTTTTGCTCAGTACTCCAGTAAAGAGGAAGCAGTAGCGACGCGTGAGGCGTTGCATGGGGTGAAGTGGCCATCTAGCAATCCCAAAGTGCTCAGAGTGGACTTCTGTGAACAGGAGGAGGTACACATTTCTAGCATCTGCTCTACTTAAAGCACTGGTTCAGTAAAAAATATAAATTTACAGTCCCTTGACCCCAAATGTAGATAGTGAACTAAGACAGGTTTGGTTCCTTCAATTTTCCTGGGAGCTACAAGACTCATGTGACTGAAGGTCATGGTTTCCAGGTTAGTGTTGTGCTGTCTGTATGTTTCTGCAGCCTCACATTGCTATAAGTGGTCTCAAAGAGACTTATGGGTTCTGACCCTGTATGGCACTGTTACCTGCAAATTTGGATTTGTGTTTGTTTGCCTGTTTTTTTTTAGGAAGCTGTCATGAGAATCTTTAATTTCTTCTATTTTTGTTTTAGTTTAACATCCATCCGGATGTTAAATTATCAGATGTTAAGCTTGAATAATCTTTCTTTTCTTCCTCTTATCTCTTTCTGTCCTCTTTCCCTTCTGCTGTGTCATTTCTACTGCTCACTCTTTCTCCAGCTGGACTTCCACAGGGGTCTGTTGACTGGAGATGACCCGCGAGTCCCTGGGCCTGGAGTCCGTCCTGCTGCCCCTCCACCCCTCATGCCCCCAGCACGGGAACGGGAGAGAGAGAAGGAGAAAGAAAGGGAGAAAGAGAGAGATGGAGGCACAGCAGCAGTGAGGGACCAGTGGGCAGAGAGAGAACGCGAGATGGAGCGCAGAGAGAGGACGCGGTCAGAGCGTGAGTGGGACAGGGACAAAGTGCGCGACTTCGGCAGAGACGAGCGAGAGGCAGGCAGGAGATCAAGATCACGCGACAGGGACAGGAGGCGTAAGGAGCGAGGGAAGAGCAAAGAGAGGAAGGTGGAGAAAAAAGGTGGGTGGACAGATGGTACTGTTTTCAGCATGAACAGTTAATTTCATGCTTGTAGCTGTGGGGACAGTGCTAACAGGTTTAGCAAAGTAAAATCTGCACATTTTATAGAATCGTATATTCCTTTCTTTTTTGGGGGGTGGGGGGGGGGCTGTCATTGCGTGCTTTCTCCTTTATAAATGAATAATTCTTTGCTCAATGTTGTAATGAGTCCTTTTTTATTTTTTGTCCATGAACTTCCTTTCTGTAGATAAACCAGAGGAGCCTCCAGCCAAACTATTGGATGATCTGTTCCGCAAAACCAAAGCAGCTCCGTGTATATACTGGCTGCCACTCACTGAAGAACAGGTCAGACTTACGCCCCCACACACATCCTCCTAAACACTTAAAATTCCCTTTGTGCATATAATCGAAGGTTCCAAAATCTAAATGAAATGACTGAATTTACAAACAAGACATCACCAGTTAATTACACACAAACATAGTCTCAGTCTTACAAAGAATGATAGTGTATTATGCTAGTGGAAAGAAATGGTACATGAGATCTAATCAATAGTAAAGTGTAAAGGCATTTTTATATGCAAGCTCAGTTGGTAATGGAAAAATGCTTACCCAGTTTGTCACAATCATAGTTTGTCTATTCTGGCGATAAGCATTTATCTAAATTTATGTTTATCATTGAAGCTTTGTTTAATCTTGTTCTCCCAAACCCCCCCCCCCCTTGCTCTCTCCTCCTACTCTTTCCACAGGCAAATCAAAGAACTCTGGAGCGAGCGGAGAGGATGAAAGAGCGAGAGAAAAGGAGGAAAGAGCTCCAGGAGGAAGAGGACAAAAAGCGGGAGGAAGAGAGGAAGGAGCGAGCACGTGCTCGAGAGAGAGAGGGAGGTAACGCAGGGAGTGGTGGCGGAAGCTCCAGTCGGCCAGCAGAAGGAGAGAGGGACAAAGAGAGAGAAAGAGAGCGGGAGCGTGAGAGGGGTAGGGAGAAGGAGGGAGAGAAGAAGAGAGACGGCAATAGAGGTAGAGTGAGCGATTCTAAGCCTGCAGGCAGCAGCAGCAGACGTTCACGGAGCCGCAGTAACCCCTCCAGGGACCGACGGCGCTGAGTGTGTGAGAGATCAAATGCAAGCCTGTATATTGTGTGTGTGCGCGCGTGCGGTACTTGGAAGAACTTTGGATGCCCTCTCTTACCTACTGAAGAGAAAGTTCAACCCTAAAAGTCTACAAATTGTTTAAAGGGTCCTTTTTTTTTTCTTTTTTTTTTGTAATAAACATTTATACATACACACAGCGCCACACACATGCTGTTGCATCTGCTGTAAATCCCTTTTAATTCAGGCCCCCCCCCCTTTTTTTTTTTCTCTTTTGTTTTTTTAAATTGTTGTAAAATTCTCATGCGTTTGCAGGATTAAACTTTCACGTTTTCACCACTTTTTAGCCTGAATGAGGCTGGTATGTGTATCAAGGGCCTTCAGTATTGGAGGAAAGTTCTTCCTAGTTATGGATTCTTGGTGTTCTGCTATACTAACAAGCAGTGGTGACTCTGATACTTCATTATGTTTATTCCACTCCTTAATTAAATCTAGACAAACAGCTGTGGCTGGCAAGTGGTAAACTCAGTGTGAGTGATGATGGGAGATGGAGGCATTATTTCTGGAATGATTATTTTGACACTTTTTGAATTAATTTATTTTTTAAAAATCCCCTGTATTAATAGGTCTTGCCTGCAACTAATTCTGATAAGTATTTTGCCCCCTGCCTCCATGAAAACCTTTCAGAACCAAGCACTGAATGACTGACTACTATCACAATTTCTGTTCATAGTCTAGCTATAGAAGGGTGCTATTATGAAGGAAAACAAGTCTTTGGTTAACGTGCTCCTCCTCCTTCATTGCCTCCATCCATCCCTGTGTTTCCCTCTCCCTCTGTTCACCTGTTGAAGTTTCTAGTCTTCTCTGTTCTTAAGTGTTGTCCTCTGTGAATCAGATAAGGGAGAAATCTTACCTTTATAGAGAAGAGAGGAACAATACAAGTTTTAATAATGTTTTAAAGTTTTGTTTTAGTTTGAAAAAGAGAGATTCCTATTTGCTTTTTGATTGTTTATTTTTCTTCTGAGTATGCAGAATGTATAAAGAATAAAAAAGTAACTAAAGGAAAGAACATTGTTTGTGAACCTTATTTTGAAATTGATCATTGAAGGGCTGGTCTGCCAGACAGGTGCTCATTCATGTAATAGAGAAAAGTTTAACTTAGTGTTACTAAAATTCAGTGATTAATATGACCGGTTTAGACACAAAGGGGTTTCTGACAATATTTGTCAGAAAATGTCTGCATGATTCAGTGGTTGAGTTTAAGAAAGTAATTCAGAGTGGTTTGATGTGAAGCTGTGTGTTGTGGGGGGGAAAAAAGAAAAAAACTTGCTGGCTCAGATTTCTTTCAAGTGCTGGAGATGAACCAGGGGTCTTAATGTATATTGTGCAGAGCCATTTTATTTACTGGCTAAAGTGACAAGTTGAACCCACTTGAGTTGTTATATGTAATGTTCCTTAACAGTAAATCAGTATTTGGGTACCTCTCCACAAGGATTGTGTTTTAATATTATGAACACAGCATTTGTCAGCAATTCTGACAAGTGCATTTTACAACAAACCACTAATTTTAATTAAAATGTTCTCTGGAAAGAATTAAGTACTTTCTAAATGGCTGAAGCTAAGTGGGACAGTCAAAGAAACAGCAGGTTTCTATGATTTACATCTTACATCTATCTGTCAATAGACATCCCTCAATCAAGTGGATGTTATGATCACTTTAATGAACAGACCATCACTGTAAACCCACTGACCCAGTCTACTCATGATATGGTAACAAGGCTTCCCTTTTGACATCACCTATAATTAAATGCAGCATTGCACCTTGGATCATGATCAAAGTAGATCTAGGAAAAGAAGCTCCTCTGAACGTTCCACTCTACTGATATTGATGATGATAAGCAACTATGGGTGAAAATGTTCATTACAGCTTACTCCATTAAACCACAGACACAAATTATAGACAGAAAAGTTTATTAATAAAGACAAGATACAGGAATGTTTTTTTTTAACTCTTGCAGGAACACTTTCTTTAAAAAAAATCTCTTAAAAGGTAAACGTTCGTTTAAGTGCAAAATCTTTGCTAGTGATATTAAATATTTTTTTAAAAAGAAAAGCAAAAAAAATCCCTTGAATTTTCTACAGCAGACGTGAGAATATAAACAGTAGCTCAGGATGATGTCTCATACTCCCTAATAACTTAGTAATGTTGACAGTGATCATTCAGAGAACAGAGTTAACACAAAGGTTTTGTCAGCAGGCTTGTGTCGGTGCACTTTCTGACCACCAGGGGGAGGCAGATCCCTGTAGCTGCAGGCTATGCACTTGAAATGTATGACCTCAAGATTGGATACAAATCAGTCGATTTTTTTTTTCAGTGTCAGAATCTGCATCCTTTTTTTAGGACTTGCGTGTGCGGGTGTGGGAAAGAAAGAAAGATCAAAACGTAAGATGACGAAGATATCGGAAAGGCTTTACAAGACAGCAACAAATAACCTTGGCCGCAAAAAATATGCATATGTCAATAAAAGCAGTGTACGTTGGTCCAGCAGAAAAGCTCCCTCCCCGCTCAGTGTGTGGTGTGTGGGGGGAGGCTGTGGGTGCCACACACTCTGCTCATGTGGCAGGAGTGGCAGAGGAGGTGGGAGTCCAGAGGGAAGCACTGAGATCCAGGCTTATCGGACAGCTGCTTTCCACACTCCTACACAAAACAGAGAACACAACCACCGCAGTAGATATTAATAGCATATTAATCATAGTGACTGCAACACTTAACTGGCAATTTTACGCAACAAGACGCGGGAGGGCGTGTATTGTTGAGAGCACCCTCACCGCTGGCTTGGTTGTTGGCATGTACTGCATGTCAGCTGCTTTTATACAACAGATTTGCAAAGTAAGGAAAATGAAGTTAAGAGGTCCAGAACAAATGATTCAAATGTTTTTAACAAGGGAAATATTCTCCACCTCAAAAAGTGCCAGCACATAGATGCGCCACTTTGAGGACATTTTAGCTGATTATTAACGCAATTGCTATTAATGATTAGTCATTTTTTTCACAATTTTTAAAGCACAGGCCTATAAGTGGTCAAATTAGTGGCTGATCTTAGTTCTTAACTGTCAATCATTAGTAGCCAATAACATGTTCTGCTAACAATGATGGCAAATGTTCACAGACAGAATCCTGCTGTAACACCAAGTTAACACCTGGTATTATTTTCCTCAACCCAACTGATAAAATTGCACCAAATCCACACTGTACTCAGTGTTATAATATATTTATCAAATCTTGTGACTGCAGAGCATATTTGCAATTAACTTGAACAACTGATATCATCTCAAGTGACTGCAGTTAAATGTATATGCAATTGTTGTGACGTTTGTTCCAATGGAAGTGGCATGGTGCGATCAGTGGTCCGCAGAATGATGCAGGTATGGTGGAGTGGGGCATATAACACAGCTGGAGTCATTTTCAAGCAATCAGACTGTGTGATTAAACTGAACTGTTAATAAAAAAATAACCCCTGCTGCAACTGTTCTGGGAGAGTTTAGTTTAAAGCTAATTTATCTTGTCTTATCAATCTGATAAGAAAATGGTGTATTAAACTAAAATTAATAATTTCACTCTACACCCTCGGTAAAGTGATTCTTTCAAGAGTTCTTTTGGAAAAGCAATGGTTATACATAGAACACGGATAAATCAAAGAACATAACAATTCAAAAATAGTTCTCCTCTATGGTGGAAAAAGCACAAAGGAATCTATGTAGTACTACAAGGGTTCTTTGACTTGTAACAACAGTGGAATGGATGCAATGAAATCCATTTTAAAAGGGGCTTTGCATTGTTCAAGGTTCTTCAAAGAACCTTTAAAAAATGTTAAAAGTGGGCCCTGCTATTGTTGCATGTCTTCTTTGTGTACAATATAGAACCCTTTTTGCTAAGAGCATTCAAGACCTCCAAAAGCCTGCTTTACTGTACCCAGTGTAAGTGTTGATACAATTACTCAATCACTGCTTTAAAACTATTCAAATGTATCTTCCTACTGTTTCAATAATGATTTGTTGGTATAAAAATATTTTGTCGTCCTATAATTCTTTCTAATACACTCCCATTTATGTATCTGTATTTTTACACCTGCCATGTGTCTTTTTTTTACAGAGTTTAACAATGTGTCAAAATTCAATGACGAAAATCAAAAACTAAATATAATAGACTGCTTACCTCACAGTGATAGCACTCAAAGTGATAGTCTTTGTTCATGGACACCACCCTGAGAATCTCCTCACTGCCCTGAAACACACGAAACAACCGTCAAAACAAATGTTGCGTAATCGCAGCACTAGGGACCACTGCCCTGCACGACTGTATGTCATCCCTGATTCACCTGGGTTTGGTACCGAGCTGATGAGTCAAAGTTTAGGGAAACCAGTAAACTTCGTAGGGCAGTGGTTTCCAAGGACATAACATGGGAACCAATGCTCTATAAAAGCAGCTCTTAATCCTAGTCATAGTAACTTTTTAAAGTCATCTGTGCGAACACGCCTCAGTCAGCTAATGATTTTTGCCTGCCCTGAATAAAGGAGTGTTAGGGAAAAAAAATGTGCACAGGACTGGGATTGAGAACCGCTGATATTGAGTATTCCAGGACATGAGCTCTGGTTAAACGCAAAATTAAAATTAAGGTTCCTGTCTAAAACCTAACTGTGAGCGCTGCTGCCAAGAGCAACCAAACCAGAACTGAACCGAGAGTCACTCACCTCAGCAGGTAAAATGGGTTGTAAACAGGCAGCACACTTAGGAGCAAATGTCCTAAAATAAAAAACAGTGACATCGGCATAAAGATCAATCTGAAACGAAAAGATTGTAAATCCAAATAACGTGTCTCCGGATTACATACAGTGGTATCAGACTGAAAAAGCAGCATCTAGATCTCCTCACCACTTTCTTGCTTGATGTGCTTCACACTGCTGTGTAATTATCACACTGACGTTACATCTTCCTCAAGACCTTTTTGCAGAGATGTCACGAGCCTATTGAATGTTTCTATAAGGAAACTAATCAATCACGTTCCTGCACTGACCTGTTGTAGTCTGAGACACAGTAGACGTTATTGAGGTAGTCCACTGTGAAAGGCACGCCATCCAGAGTCTTGGAGCAGACTGTACAGCGGAAACAGCCCGGATGATACGAGTTCCCCAAGGCCTGCAGAATCTAAACACAGACATACAAATACTTTTTTTGGATAACATATGCCTGGTTGTACTGAGTCCCCCCCCCCTTTTGTACTATTTCCCATGCTTTTTGCTAATCCTCCTGTGTAAAGCTCTGGGAGAAAAATAGACTTGTAATGGAAACAATATAAATAAATGTTACTGTTATTAAAGGGTTATTACATATGTGGTGATTTACACTTGCATACTAACTACAGCTTAAAGCACCCAGCACCCAACCCAACAGTGCATACCTGTTCCAGGATCAGATGACCACACACACTGCACTTCTCCGCAGCTGCCTGGAAGCCTGAAAACTGAGGGGGACAAGAGGAGAGGAAAAAGAAAAACAGACGGAAAGAGGCATCAGTTACTAACCCAAGAAACTACTAAAGCTACTAGTTCCAACTAATTTTGCTTCCAATACATGGATGAGTTCAGTGAAAATCATCTGAACTTCATCCATCATTTCCCTTACCATGTAGTCCTCCTTACAGTACACTGATCCACTGACATTGTAGAAGTCTTTGTTTCTTAGTGTGCGACCTAGAGAGAGAGAGAGAGAGAGAGAGAGAGAGAGAGATTTACAATGTACCTATGCTTTGTCCCAGCGACTACGCTTTGTCCCAACAATAATAAGACAATTAAAACTTTTTATATCAGTGCTCTTTAGGTATCAGAAAAGTACACTGTGACATGATATAATGACAATCTGTCCAAACTGTCTTTTTGCCCACCCCTAATTGAAGACATTTTTCCTATACCACCTCAGTCAACAGTCACTGAAATAAAATGGCACATCTCTGACTGAACTAATGGTAAAGTCTGTCTCTGTCCTTCCAGCCTTAAAACAACATATTTTTTTTACTTAAAATGTACCAAGACCACCATGTCTGTGGGGAGTTTTCTCTGTTACCTTAACTAAACCCTTAAGTTTTAGAGCCCTTAAATTTGAGGTTTTAACTTAGACCCTTAAGATGCTTTATACCAGAGGGCACCGAACTCAATCTTAAAAACAGAATTCACTCGTAAGAGAATGATCGTAATTATTTGAGGATGATGTGTGAGCGCTGGTGGGTGACTCACCACAAGACACACAGGTGAAACAGCGTGTGTGATAAAGACTGTCCAGAGCCTGGCAAGCGTTATCCGCGCCGTACACACCTTTGCCGCACTTTACACACGTACCTGAAACACAGTATAAACAACTGTTATTCACTACGCACATCCAAATACATTAATGTCTATCAAATACAACACAGACCTGCTACATGCTTGGAATATGTTCCACCAATAATCGCACTCATACATTTATCTAAACTGGAACAGGATAAGTCAAACAATGTCACTCTCATGTAACAACACCAATCCTGCCTGGATTCTAATACATTTCTGTGGGATGTGAGTCATGCATTCTTTGGGCTGAGTAATGACCAGCGTGTTTGTTTAGCGTTTAAACACAGCTCAACAAACGAGCCTTGATCCGAGCTCTAGAGCCCTTCCGTTAGGTAACCTAATAACAGATGTACTGTTAGTGTAGAGCAATCTCATCTGAAAGGTAATCAAAACACACAAACAAACAGTCTTAGAATTTGCGCAGGCACTTTAAAGAGAGGGAGGATTCTTTGTCACAACAATGGCAATGCATTGCACGCAGACACACACCCTGCTAGTGTGAGAGAGCCTTCCCTCAGGACTCAAATACCTGAACTGCAAGAACACACGCCTGTGCATGTTACTGCATGTAACACACACACACACACACACACACACACAAACACAAACACACGCACACACACTTCCCTGCCCAATCTACTGTATTTCTCCCTACAGCTCTGGTATGACCCATGGAACATGCAGCCTGTAATTTATGGGCATGCATAGTCATTATATGTGGTCTGAGGAGATATTTTTTGCCTGTGTGTAGTCTATTCAAAAATTCCTGTGTGCAGCCTTGGGTGGAGGAGCAGTATATTTGCTCATGGGCATGAGTGAGCTATGGAGGCTGGTTTGGAGGCCAGGGTGGAGGGATACAGTCTTAATGTCTGTTTGCTCTTTGCCGTACTGCTCTAAACTGTGATCTTTGTTGGGACTGACTCAGTTCTGCGGTTTAGACTTGCCTTGACACCAGCGGTAATTTTTTCGGCTCCCAGTCACTGCAGAGGCCTGTGCAAGTCACTGCAAGCCTGACAGGGATTTTCATAGACTCAAGTGCTTTGCACACTCACACGTTTAACCTCCACTAGTTGCAACTGGACTTAAATATGTCGGAAGTTTGGGGTGAAGTGTGGGGGGGTGTTTCTGATTTGACTTTTCTCACCAAAGAACTCCTGTCGATCCAAGGCTGAAGTTGGGTGTTCCTCTTGTGGGGGTTTCCCTCCTTGCACTGCAGGGGCTGAAGTAGGTGTAGATGTGGACATGGGCTGCTCTTTCAGGGTCAGTCCTCCAAGCAGCTCCTCTCCCTCCAGTGCCATGTCCCTCAGCAGCAGCCTGGTCAGCTCCTGCTGGTAGTGAGTGCCCGGCAGATCTGAGTGTCGCATCCGCTCACCCCTTTGCTCTGTGCCACTCCACCACTCCGGCTCTGCTTTGTGGCCAGTCGCTGTTGGAATACTGACTGCTGGTGGGTATGAGTGACGTCCATCTTGGAAGGCCCTCTCCAGGTAGTCCCTCCACACCTCCATTGGGGGCGCCGCAGCCTTTCCCAACCCAGTAGCTGGATACACCTGTCCAGAGGTGGTTCCACCTAGCTGCGTGGAGGAAAACTGCAGCTGTTGGGCAGCAGGGCCAGGCGTAGTATGCCGGGTGTCGTATCCTAGGCTGATCCCACTGGTGCGGTTGCTGCTGCATGGGCTGCCCATGGGACTCCCACTGCCACCCCCTCCACCTCCACTGGCCGTGCTGCTTGCGAAGCTGGAGCGTGGGCTGGCTAACACAGACTCCTGCAGGCTGAAAGATGAGCAAGGGCTCAGCGCAGGGCCTGGTGGGAAGAGGTAGCCACCACTTGGGCTGTCGTAGGTCCTCTGAGGAGGGTGGGAGAGTGAAGCTGGCCTGCCGCTGTCCCATGGTTCTCCACCAGAGCTCCAACGCTTGTAGAAAAGAGCCTCCTGCAGGGAGAGACGCTTATGGCGCTCTGGTTCAGGAAGGAAGCTGGGTTCCGCAGAGCCAGAGCGGGCCACTGGGCCGTGGGTGGGATATGGGGGAGGCATGGAAGACAGCGGAGGCTGGGACAGGAGCTGCTGTCTCCGAACCAGCTGCTGAAGCTCCAGTGAATAGCGACGCTGGTTCAGGGCGGCCCGAGAGTTTGGGCTGTATGCCCCTTGTGGGTCACCATGTTCACTTTGAGGTAACTCGCCACGCCTCACCTGGTCACAGGTACCTCGGCCTTCCACAGATTCGGGCAGGTAACAGGAAGCCCGTTGCTGGGGCGACCGGCGCCGTACATTGACAACTTGTCCCGAAGGCCCTGATTCCTCAGGCACCGAAGCTGAGGTGGCGGAAACGACACAAGGAGACACTCTTTGAGAATTTACCACCTTGGTCTGCCTGCCACTCAGCATCGATCCACACGCTTCCACAGAGCTGTACTGAGCTGGGCTCGGAGGCGGTGGGTTACTGGCTGGGTTCAAGTGTGCCACTCCTGGCGTTCCACCACTGGCACTGTTGCTGTTACTGTTGTTATTCGTGTTGGCCAGTTCATTTTTCTTCTTACTAAACTTGACACTACCAGAGTCCGGCAGCTTAAACTTTTGCTTGAGCTTGGTGCCGATCCGCTCCATCACTTAATGACACGTTGCGCCGACAGACAGTAAAAGTAGCGAGAGCTTTCTCTGAAATGACCTGAAAGACTGCAGTTTACATACAGTACCATAAATACAGTGTTAAGTACAAATTCAAGTCTTTCTGAGTCTACAGCAGGTGAAATGACAAAGACAGGAAAAAAATATGTGATTAAGACAGAAACAAAACAATATTAGTTTAAAAAACAAACCTGTCTTCAGCAGAAAAAAATAAATATCACAAAACACATACATAAATAACAAACAAAAAGTTATGGCATTTTTCTGCAGGCTACATTTCCCACTGGTCTGGCTGGATAGAGCCTGAGCGTTTCCAGGTCTGGGATCTCTTGAGCATGCATGTGTGAGAACCATGTACATCCATCGGTTAGGAGACTACAAAAGTTTTCAGCAGATACTTTCTCACTTTGACCAGCAAAAAGGGTCAACAGGGGAGCATGTCCAGACTTCAGAAGACTGTTAATCTCTTTAAAAACACACACAGGAACCCACAAAAACAAAAAATGTGACTTAAAGTGAATGTATATGTCACATTTGTGAAAACTGTTCTGTCTTTTACTGGAGGCAGCTTTGGGAAAAATCCTGTAATTGCCACTCAGTCCTTTGTTTCAGTGCCTTTTCCCAGTTTTATCCAATGCTGCTTCATACAGCAGCTTGCAGACAACCTATAAACAACTTTTAAAGCAAAGTTTAAGAGTCACACTTGGTTTTCCTCTGCAAGCCTGAACTCTAAGCTCCAGCCTCTGCCAAGGGGACCCAAACCAGAGGAAAAATGTCTCTCTTTTTTGCTGTTCTTCTCACAAAAATGGTTCTTCTGTTCCTCCACGGAGAGAATTCCACTTTGTATAGCCGGGAAACATAAAAGAAAGGAAGAAAAAATCCTTAAGCAGTCTTACGAGGTCCTCACGTTTCCCCAGTCTATTCCCGTCCCGTTTCAAAGAAAATGAACATCATGCCAGAAAATTAGAGGAAAACCCTCAAACACGGCAGAAAGTATTCAGAGAACAGACCGCGCGCACCCCTCGGACTCGTCCACGCGTCCTCGGAGGAAGAACCGCGCAAAAGCGTCTTTTGAAGTCCTGAAAATTAAACGGCATCGATTAACTTTGGGTTTCTTTCTTCCCTGCACTTTTCTGCCTCTCCCCCCCACCACCTTCTTTCTTTTTTTCTGACTGGAACCTCTTTCTTCTGGCCAGCGCGGATGAATCGCAACCCATAATTTCGTCACACATTGATGTTGCCTTGAGGTCCGTGCCTCTTTTCTTAGGGCAAAACGATTTAAAACTGGAAAAAAAGCACCCACGTTGTTTCAGATGCTCATCCTAAAACGGTTAAATCATAGGAACTGGGCTTTGTTAACGTTAGAAAAACAAATAAAAGGCGGTTTTTGTTTATAAAGCACAAAAGACAACAAAAACGCAACCTCGTTGGCATAAAGAAGGCACTAGGCACAACTTGAGAAGTCTCTTTTGCGTTTTTTTTGGGAGATATAAGCTTACCTTTTTAAGGTATCGAGGAGGAGAGTAAAACGATCTCTTGTAATTTACAATCGCACCAACTTTTAGTAACTTGTTAAATCACTAGCACGGAATAGTTGATCGTGCCTCTCGTCTGTGGAATGCGCGGAGGGATAGAGCTCGGCGTGGTTCGGTCGTGTGTGTGCTTTCTCGAGCTTGTAACAATGTGAGTGTGTGTGTGCGAGTGTGTGTGTGTGTGTGTGCGTGAGTGTGTGTGTGTTTTTGAAAATGCCAGACTGTGCTCCATAGAGACCGGTGGCATAAATTCCGGTGGCAATTAACCTGCTACTGCCCCGTCCAGCTCCGGGCACATAATACACTACATGGACAAAAGTATTGGGACGCCTGACCATTACACCAACAGGGACTTTAATTACACCACATCCAAATTCTTAGACTTTAATATGGACTTGATCCCCTCTTTCCAGCTAAAACACTTTCCACAAGATTTTGGCGTGTTTCTGTGGGAATTTGTGCCCATTCATTCTGTAGAGCATTTATGTGTCCAGGCACCGATGTTGGACGATGTCAGGCCTGGCTCACATTCTCCGTTCCAGTTCATCCCAAAGGTGTTGAATGGGGTAGTGGTCAGGACTCTATGCGGGCCAGTCAAGTTCTTCCACACACCGAAGTGATCCAACCATGTCTTTACGGACCTTGCTTTGTGCACCGGGGCACAGCCATGCTGGAATAGAAAAGGTTCTTCCCCAAACTGTGCCCACAAAGTTGGAAACATGGCGTTGTCCGAAATGGCATGGTTATGCCGTAGCATTAAGATTGTCCCTCACTGGAAGTAAGGGGTCTAGCCCAAGCTCTGAAAAACAGGTGTGTCCCAATACTTTTGTCCATGTAGTGTATGTACAGCAGTGCTGTGGTGTTGTGTTAAAACTGATTTGTTTTCTCTACCCTGAAGCCCCTTCTCATCTCTGCTCCTGCGGTTAGAAGAAGCGTGTGTGTCGGTGTGCCTCTCCCTCCACGGGCGTGTTATCAACGAGTGGGAACTTGTTGGAAAACACACACACACACACACGGACATACATACACATACTCTCGCTTACACACACACACACACACACACGGGGGGGGGCGGTGTATTTCAGAGCTAAGTCAGCACTGCACGGGTAGATACACAGCAAGAATGTGAGAGGAAGCTCACAGGGGCTGCTCTGGGAGCCTGAAAACAAGTCTCTGCTCTTCCAGAGAGGAAAAACTGAAAACCTCACACCATTAACCATGTCCTACCGAACACAACTACATGTGGATCATCACTGAGAGCAGCCATATGGCTCACAATAGAATAACAAAGAAAGTTAATAAGGATTTAAGGGTGAATCTAATTGATTGCACGGTTTAGTTTTAAACCTAAAATAATTAAACAGGCTCAATATGATGTAATAACGAATCTATTATATATATTATTACCCTGCACAATTTTGTTTTGTAATTAAACCCTTACAAATAAATAATTAAGTCTTTTTAAAGCCCTTGAACACCTAAGATAACTAAACAGGCTCAAAAATGACATCGTAATCAGATGTCTTAATATGTAGTACTCGGAATAATATATATTATTCTATATAATATAATATAATATAATATATAATAGACTAAGTTGATTCATGTAATCTATATGATGTGTTAGTGAAGTGGAATTACTTTATCATTCAGGTTTTACGACATAGACAGACTGATAGATGGATGGATGGCTGGATGGATGGATGGAGAGAAAGAAAGTGAACCGAATGAGGTGTCTGCAGTGGATTTAGACTCCCATCTAGTGGCGCAGGGAGGTGCATGTGTGTAACTGAGCTGCAGAGCGGCGAAGGCGATGGGCAAATGTGTCGCTCTGTTTGTCCTCGCGGCTTTCCGTAGCTGTTTTAAAATGGCCGCGCCCTTGAAGATAGTCTTCTCCTCAGGTGAGGGAAATGTTTTTATTCCAGATGGACTTCTTCACGCTTTGTATTTTGTGTGATTGTCAGCACACATATGTTTTAAAGTGTTGTTTTTTTAACGAGGGAACTCTAAATGAGGCGTAAGTCAGTTTGTTTGGGCGGGTGTTAAATGTCACTGCTGTTTCTCACATGCTTCTCCAACACTGGATCTCGGACGGGCTGCTGGATCTCGGAAGGTTTTTGTACCTTTTATGATCTTTAGAAATTAAAAAGCCTGATGTTTTTTTGTTTGTTTGTTTCCTATTAAGTGTTGCAACAGACTGTACGACCGTTTTCCTCGACGTGTGCCTCCTGTGCAGGGAAGAAGTGGAGACTGGAGTATGTATGACCTCAAGTCCCTTTAGAGGAAGATTAGACAAAAAAAGGGAAATTCTTGTGTCATTAGTATGCTCAGTGCAACAAGAAATGATACAAGTAAAAAAAATAAAAAACAATAGAAATTTTAATTTTAATAATAGTCAATCAATTCACAGATTAAACAGTTGTATATTACACAAATCTGATTCAAAAGAGAATGACTTAAAAACTTAAAAAGGACCCAACACCAGCTCATTCACTGTGGATATATAAAACTTAAGCGTGTGTGAGAGCAAAGTCTGTGTTTACATGCTGAATCTCTATGTAACTGTGTGTTTTTGTAGCTGGATGACATAGGAAAAAATCATTATTGTGATTTTAAGTCACGTCATGTATTATTTATAGTCATTTCAACCATATACACACAGTACAAAGTGACATGAAACAATGTGCCTCCAGGACCTTGGAACAATACAGAACAGAAACAGAAGACCACAAGTCCAGACAGTACAAAAGACAGTGCAAGGAAAGCATAAGAGCAACAAAACAACCAAACAAAACGACATTTAGTACAGCTGACAGTAGCTACAGTACAAGTCTGAATCAACACATTACTACAACAGATACTTTTTTCTAGCAGCAGAGAGTTACGTGTGCAAAAATGCAGAACATTTGTGACTGGAATGCCTTTCAAAACGTTGAAAGGTCCCATATGATCATGTTTCTGGAGTTTAAAAACCTTAAAGATTTAAAGCTTAAATATTTGCTGCCCCGTCCACACAGTCTCAATATGTAGAAACTGTGCTGCAAAAACATCATTTTTTAAAATCAGTTCAAAAGCCACATATTCCCACATGTCTCCTTATTCAACCTGCTGCGGTTTAGCTCTGCCCATTCATACTGAAGTTATAAGGAGTGTTTAAAATGAGCTGCAGAACTGGGCAGCCAGTCAGAAAATTCGGTGTTCATGCATACAAGGCATCTCAAGCTGCAATTATAACCTAGAAGTAACAATAGAATAACACCCCTTCACAATGTTTCTCCAATACTGTAAGTGACAAACTCAGAAACAGAGACCATTTTGTCAGGGAGTTAGTGGGTCACAGGTACACGTGCTCACTCAGGGTCTGAGTGCCTGGTGCAGTGTGGCTGACCGCTGGCGCTGGTAACGGGCGGTGCTGGCTCGAACCGCCGGGTTAGCTCTTAAATGCTTTGTGTTGAGGTGATATTTTTAGACCCACACACACACACTTAAAAAATAAAAAAAAACCCACAACACTATAGGAATCCTTCCATTCCAGTCCCCCCAATAGTATGTCCCATGCCCCCACACACACTTTAAAAATGCTTCCAATGCCCCTGACTCCGCTGATACACAAATTCCTTATTGCGTGAATTGCAGATAACGATACTCATATCAACGTTCCATCGTTCCGTTTTAAACATGTGAAATAATTCTCTCTCACACATGCAAACTACATTATTTCTCGCTTTTTTGAATGTTTAGAGAATTAAATGGCATCTGTGATCTTTTTCCTCTTTTTCTGCTATAAAACTATCCTGTTTTCAGTAGGCCTCAGCATGCAGTGAGTAACACACTGACTAACTCTGCCTGTTTTGTACCTGCAGGAATGGATTAGCCAGGATTGGAACAGAATACGGTCCATTAACAGATCTGCCGGACTGGTCATTTGCAGGTGAAAGATTGAGCAAAAAACATATCAACATAAAAATATTCAAAACCTCTGTACTATTTATATGACATCTTTTAATATTTATTTGTCCACTCCATCCTTTTGTGCCCCCTACTGTTACTTCAACTTCCGGTTTTTAACCTAACCAGTTACAGCTATCTCTTCCCAACAAAAGCTGCTTCTAGAACTCGCTGGTAGTGTGTTCCATTTAGGGACATACTAACCTTCATACAACAGCTACGCTCACACACCTTAACTGCCCTGTAAATGTGTCTCATTCATCTCTGTTTCTGTCCATCCTTCAACTGTAAGAGGACAAGTCAATACCATTAGGGGTCTAAAAGGATGTGTAGCTGTATAAGGAGGTGTTACTGAGGAAAAAGAAACAGAATAAAAGGAAGAATTTGGTTAGCTGAGACACGGAGGAAGGTTGCGTGTTACATTAGAATTATTCGGGGCATGAGAAGCAGAAAATGCAAGCAGCTTCTTAGATTGAACTCTGGAGGTGTTTACACAAAGCCTGGAAAAATATCCCTGCTGGTTTTTGAAGGTCAACTGCAAACAACCCTCCTAAACAAAACTAAAAGCTCTAAGGAAGTTTAGGTGTAGTCACTCTTAATACTGAAACAGGTGATATAATATGTATTTACTGAGATTTCTGTGGACGTTTCTGGTAAATATGTTAAATGCTTTTTCCTGATACTGAAAAATGAATAACTTGTTCTTAATGGCTCTTTTAACTGGAAATTAATTGTCAAATTAATCATGTGTACATATTTATCAAATGCTTACTCATATGAATGAGAGTTCAGTTAGCGACATTATATTTGCAGTATAATATTTTGTCCATGCTATGCAGCCACATAAAAATGCTTTACTTACTCAAACTCAGACCTAAACATGTCATACTATGTTAGGTGAGAAGAGGCTGATAATGAGAGGTTCTCTGATTAACTGCAGTCACTAGACGCTTAAGCTCTGATGTACAAATACCAGGTGCCCAAATGTGCCCTTTTTTCACTTGTTTGTGTGGTTGTATTTTTTGTATAGATGGTAGGCCTGCACCCCCTTTGAAAGGACAAATCAGGAGGCGGAAGGAGAGGGAGGAGTTTGCTGTAAGTTTCCAGGCTTTCTTGTATCCATGAGTTCTTGACCATTCTTTTCTAAGGAAATATTATTTGTCTTACACTTTTAATGTATTGTGCAGTGTAGCCATGTAGTTTACATGGAACTTAATAATCCATTAGTCTCTCATTTTCTTTGGACTAATGTTATATTAACACCATACATTAATCATTACATTTGCTAGTGTTTTTTCTCAAGTCTCAAGGAAAAATATTCCTGGCATTTGAATATTTTGTTTTTTGAGGACTATGTGACATGGATGTGACTATGTGATATGCATCATAAACTACTCTAACTACTATTTCTGGCAGTCTAGCTTTTTTTTTTTAAGATAAACTTTAGTGTTATTCTAAAAGGGGTTCTAATCAATTTGAATGTGATATTGCCAACATTTTGCATAAATGAGCTTTTGAAACAATAGAAGACAGAATACACAGCCTAGAGCAGTGGTTCTTAGTGATGGTCATTTGAGCACTACAGCCTTGCATGTGTGTTTTCCTCATTCTGCGTTCAGGCCCTAGTATTAGTGCTTTGGTTGCTGAAACTTCATTTTTCTGCATGACTAATTTGAGCAACATGGTTTTTTTTTTTCATTTGCACTGCAGAAAGACATTCCACATTTTCCAAGATTTATCTCACGTTTGTAGTTGGTTTTCAAATGCAATTCAAGTTGGATTTCTACACATGTGACTCATTTGTCAGTCAAATAGGAAACATTTTCACTTTGTATGCTGTAGTTTTTCTCCTGCATTAAAAATGTAATCAAAGCAAAGATTCTACCCCTTAGTCCCACACTTGGGATCAGGGAGATTTGAACTTGTTTCTTAAAATTAATTGTAGAGCCCAAAAGCGTTTGAGGTAATGTTATCTGATGACTAGGTTGTTATACTGCAGTGTCATGTTTTGTTCATGTTCTAGTTGCTATAAAGTGCAATACAGTTGTTGAATATAGCATGAGTATTCTGGTAGCCAGTTACAGTCATTAAGAAACAGTACACACCAGGATCTAAGCTCAGTAAGTTTTGTCCCTCATTGTTCAATAGACTCATAAGTGAGCAAATACAACTAGAATTTAAAAAATCAGCAAATACAACTAGTCTAAAAATCAGATTTAAGAAACAAAGTTGGATTCCCCTTGTACTGTGAACACACCTGTTCTTCAGTATATGTTAAGAGTTTATTTACTGTACTGGGAGTAGGGAAAAAGTGCAGGGCGGTGACACACCAAGATCAGGTTTAAGAGCACCTGGACTAGACTGTGCCTATCTTTCATAGAAGAAATGTTTAACACAGTGATTTTCAACTTGTGGACCATGATGGTTCAGCTGGAAGGCTGTTGCTCAGCAGTTTTTGTTTATATTTACGGGCGAAAACAATATATTTTTGCTTTGATAATTCTTGGCAAAAGATTTAGCTTGTTGATTGGATGCAACCAATCTCTGAAAAACATCATATCTATGATGCATCAACAGCTCTAAAAAAAATATCAAAAAGTCAAAAAGCAAACTTAGATGTATTACATTGTTTGTCGTATTAGGGTTTTTTTTGCATTCCAAACAATCAGCCTGGTTAAGTCGTCTTGTGGACCGCTGAAGCATTTGTGTTCAGTTGTCTGGGCCATAAGTTGCAAAAGGTTGGGAACCCCTGGTTTAATATGTAAAGTTTGTTGTTGGCTTTATATTGTGACATGTAAGAGATCCATTCAAACTAAATGAACTCTTGTGTGATTTAAATAATATTCTCAGTATAAAAATTCATTCTGTTTTGTTTATCCTTGACAGAAGAGAGCAGTGTATCTGAATTCAGAAGTGGACCTTGGGGTGGAGGCGTGGAAGGCAAAAAAGGAGGAAGGGAAAAGAGTGACAGAACTGATAAAATCTTCAATGCTTAAACCTAAAGGAAATCTCTTATTAAACAACAAAAAATAAAGCCGTTCAAAACAAAAGTAAATGTATGTTTTGTATTTTACTTGTGTTTTACAAAGTAAAACCTCAGTTGGCATTGATTATTCCTTTTTGGTCGTTTTATTCCATTTCCGTGTCTCAGCCGTCTCTGACTCCAGCTAATTTCAGTGGCCAACTACAAGATTTGGTAATGTAAATGGATTTTAGAGGGAAATATTTGAGCAATAAATACTCATATTTCAGTTCTATTTATATATTTTTAAACACTTTTACCATTTAATTTACCACCTGTCTACTTTGTCTATATGTGACAGTCCATCTGACAAGTTTACAAAAAGTAATGGATTTTAAAACAAAATACATTTCAGTGTGTTTGCAGTTTGTAAATAGGGTAATTTTTTCTGGGATCCAGCAAATCAGTGTAGTAAGATGCTTTTTTCCCAAGGGTTTGTTTGAGCTTGCTCATGTGTTAAACCAACTCTGTCACACATCCTACTAGGATCCACTATTATACAGCTCCAGAAAAAAAAATTAGAGACTGCTGCAATTTATTTTAAAATCAGCATCTCTGTGAGTATGACAACCATTCCATGCCAGTGTCTGTTAAATTCCTACACAAGCACCTCATTCTGCTTTATGAGGGACTGATCACCTGAGTCACATCTTACTTTATGAGGAAAAGTATAAAAACACTGCTGTAATTGACACTCTCCTTTTGCAATGTGACCGTTTGGATGGGAAAACATTACCAGAAGTACGTCAAATGTAATTATTGGCCTTTTGTTTAAGAGTGAACAAGAGATTTGCTTTCTTTGAATTATTCAAGTTCTGTAAACACTGCATCATTTCTCTTATTTTGATGTATTGTCAGCAGTTCTTAAACACTAAGACAAACTGTTCAGTTCAATACACGCACCTATAAAAGATAAAACCTGAACATTTTTGCTGTGGTCTCTTATTTTTTCCAGAGCTGTATATACCTTGGTGTTCTATCAATGCAACAGCATCAGATGGCAAAAATAAAAGAACGTATATTATCAGGGTTCATTGAATTATCAATGGATTGTTATACGTTGCATCAAAAATGGGACCCAATCCAACTCATGGGTTTTATCATTTGCAATAACATGGTTCTGAAGTTAGCTATTAGCTAATTTCTATGAGCAAACCCTGGTAAAGTTAAGATTCTCTGAATTATTTTTTGTTTTTATGAAACACTAAAGATGAATGTGTTTACTCAAGAGCTGTAGAACCCTAGTCCTGGGGGCGAGGGTCCCCACAGTTTTGTTGTTGCTCTACTCAAACACACCCAGTAAACTGTTTAAGTAATGGGTGGCTTGAACCAGGAGTGTCTGGGCAAGGAAACCATCCAACTGTGCTGGAAATCGGCCCTCAGGACCGTGTGCAATCCTGGTTCACCCTGTGGGATTTTCTTATATCCCACCTCAATACACGTACATCTGCCTCCGTGCGTTGCACAATTTGAAGTGTGTTCTTGTTAAAAGTTGCTTCTACGTTCCATTCAGCCACTTATTCCAAAGGAATCGCTCGAAGTGTCCTTCATGTGGAACCGGCCACTTGGAGTGGGAGAGAGGAGAGGAGTGGAGTGGCCACATTTTAGGACAGAAATTGGACCTGTGTGAAATTACATACCCAGAGCTGCAATAGACATTTTATTAGGCCTTTGGCAAGTTGAACGGAAAATATTACAAGTTCTAAACTGCAGCCCGAGACTGAATGTGGTGTGGAGCCTGAAGTGAGTGTGCTGTCCGGCAGGCTGCAGTGTTTCACCACCGTACAGCTCCATCCCTCACAGCCGCAATTTTACTGGCCTGATTGTCACTCCACTGAGGAGCAATGGGGGCAGCGGTGGAGAAAGACCTCCTTCATCTGCTCTGCTGGAGCCACATCTCATGCTACTTTCTCGCAGAGCTCATTCCATTGCTTCACAAACAACAGGGGTCCCGATATTTCATTCAGTCAGCGACTGCTGGTAAAAATGAGCCGTTTGGCTAAACGTGCATTTACTTCATAGAATAATGATACGATTTAATGTGCACTGTATCTCTAAGATAAACAAGTAAAAAACAGAAATATGCATGATTTTTTTTTTTTTGGTGTTTTGATTGTTGCTGACGTTTTGTAAGATTGAAAGCACTGGAGGCATAAAGAAAATATCTTATAAAGATATGTTACATTTATAATTGTATACATGAGAAATATACAGATATTCATATACACGTATATAAAGAACATTAAAAAGACCGGAAAACACCACCGCATTCCAGTTATTTACAGACATTTTTTACTCGCTGTATTACGCTGTGCTACAGAGAAAGTTGCAGTATTTTCTCTTTAATAGGCCATTCGACAAGTGAAAAAATAAAGCCATGGAATTTGTAATAAAATACGTTTGGTTTATGTGTCATTTGGAAAAGGCAGAATATCTTCCAGTATTCGGTCTCCCAGTGCAGTAAGATGCTTATTCCACCACACATCACCACAGCAGCACTTCCTTTGGTTCAACGGTGTTTGAATCCAGTTGGAATGGAGACTCTGGTTTGAGTTACATGTTAGACCAACTCTGTCGCAGTGCAGTGACCCATTTAAGGAGAAGTTCACTAATAACAGACTTGCTTCCCCACATTCCTCTGATTCAGGTGGGGTTAGAGCATGTTGGTGAAGTTTTGAAAAATGGTGACCTTTCCTATAAACATTAGCTTTTAACATCTGGACAGCACCAACAGATTTTGGGTTAACCTCGGCTCGTTTACTTTTCTGTTAATGTGGTCTCTGAACTTCACGCATGTCCCTCTTTACCCCAGTTTTAGTTAATCAGCCAGGACATTTTAGTGTCTGACATTTTGCACTGATGCTATGATTCTGACAAGTTGCAAAAACTTATTAACATTGTGCAAACTGCACAGACTTGACTCAAACCACATCACGATTTTAGCTATTTAAAACAGCTGAGCAATACTTGAGTAGCTCTACTTACTTTTTTATTTTTTGGCACAGAACCCATCCTTTCTCCGAAGTATAATTTCTCAGTACTTCTTCCAGCCCTGGCAATTTATTTCTTTAGCTATGCAACATATTTTGCCAGATTTTTCTAGCAGTTTTTTAGTTCATGACAGGTTAAAAACAGACATCTGGGGTTTATGAGCTTAAAATGTTCTCCTCTGGATTTGCTAGTTTATTTTGTTACACTGCTTGGGAGTCATGTGAGTGATCACTTTACTTTGTGATTAATTTTAGGCTCACAAGTGTGCTTTCCAAGGAGAAGAGACGAGAGTTTTGAGAGTTTGCCATATTGACTCTTGCCTGAGAAAGCAATTAAAGACATTGCTGTGGTGGTAGGATTTTTTTTCTCATTTGCAAGCATAGAACCACATACCAGCCAAGTGCCCTCACTCTAGAAGCACTAAATCTTGAATAAAAATGTGTAATAATATATCTTTTATTATTAAATGGAAAAAGAGTGTAGTGTCAGAATTACTTTCCAGAGAGAAACCTTTGTCCTGGACGGATCATTACGTGTTAGTGTAGTCTTCACAGTCTTCATAGTCTAAGCTATGGTAATCTCCATAAAGATCACAGTGAGTAAACTTCTCAGACATACAGTTTATCATTGTCTATGACTGTCTGTCCTAGTTCTCTTTTTCTTTCTCCCTCCCTCCCTTAGTCTTTCTCTCCCTCTCTCTCTCTGTCTCTCTCTCTCTCTCTCTCTCACACATACACACACACACACACACACACACTCCCACGTCTTCCTGCTGATTTCAGCAGCCTCTCTCCATAATTATGGCTCTAGTCGCTGAATTGCGGAATTCTTTCTCTATTTTTTTTCTCTCCAGTCTGTTTCAGTGGATTGAGCTCCACCACTTTGTGTCAGCATTATGGCACTGTTTACTTTACTTTTGAAGAGGGTTGAAGTGGGGGGTTCACAAATACAACAGATATTCTCACCACCAGTCGACACATACCTAACGCTCAGCAGACCTACATGCAAACTTTCTTTTTCAGCTTCACACACGTGCAAAAAATGTGTTTTCACACCTGCTCGAATGTCCTCGGTATAAGAGAAAAGCTGAATTGACAACTTTGGCTGATTTTAAACTATTATGACCAGAATGGCCAGACTCATTGCATTCAGGGAGTCTTTTAGTGCCTTGGCACATACAGCCACTGTCACCCAGATGCAAAAACACAGACTCTGAGAAGATCAAGCTCTAAAATTGTATTTTTTCTCATTACATTTTATGAACGGAAACTTTTGGGCTGTTCTAGTCTTCCTGCACTCCACTCACCCCTCCTTTTTTCGCCCCCTCTGTTCATGTTGTTTTGGTTTTGGTCTGAACAGGACCCAGATGTTGCTTATTGTGCAGCGGGGAGGGGGGATGGAGGGAGGAAAGAGGGCAGTCCATTAGCACACATGTGCAAAAGAGAAGGGACAGGAAACAAGAGGTAAGAAAACAGGAGGCCAAGAGAGAGAGAAAGAGAGGGTGGAGAGGGGGGGGGAAGAAAGAACAAGAGATATGGAGTGAGAGAAAAAGACAAGAGAGCATGAGAAAGGGATAGAGAGAGCGGGAGAAGGAGGAGAGGGGGAGAAAGAAAGAACAAGAGAGATGGAGTGAGAGAAAAAGACAGGAGAGCAGGAGAAAGGGATAGAGAGGGAGAAGGAGGAGAGGGGGAGAAAGAAAGAACAAGAGAGATGGAGTGAGAGGAAAAGACAGATTTGTTCCCTGTGGGTCTGTTTTTTGTTCTTGTGTTGCACCATGGTCCTGGAGGAATGCTGTTTTGT
>JBBIGA010000011.1:782455-793995 GCA_037576975.1 Alestes dentex | reverse complement strand
GAAAGATAGAGAGAGAGAGAGAGAGAGAGAGAGAGAGAGAGAGAGAGAGAGAGAGAGGGAGGAGAAAGAAAGAACAAGAAAGATCGAGTGAGAGAGAAAGGGAGAGAGAGGGAGGAGAGGGGAGAAAGACAGAACAAGAGAGATGGATTGAGTGAGAGAGAGAGAGAGGGAGAGAGACAGGAAAGCAGGAGAGAGGAAGGGAGAGAGAAAATCTGTGATGTGGTGTTGCATGTGTTTAGTTAACATTATGGTCTGTCTCTGAGGTGTGTGTGTAGGATATGACTCTGCTAAGGTTATGAGGCCACAGTGTTTGAGTTTGGGCTGGATGTTCTGATTCAGCAAAGTACTTCCTGCCATATGTGTGTGTGTGTGTGTGTGTGTGTGTGTGTGCCAACAAAGGTTAGTGGGGCATACATTCAAAAAGGTGGGGTTGCACCAATCATCAAAGTCAACAGGGCTGCAAGAAATTGTTAATCTAGGTTTAAGGTTTAATCAAGCTCTGTTGTATTACTTTATTTTAAACATAGATTAGCAAATCTGTGATTAAAAGCTTGACCTGTGATTCATTTTGATTGTCGACCATGAGGAGCCCTTAAAAAGCATTTATATTTTAATTGAAAAGCGAAGCCTCGTTTATTCCAGTAAATGTGGGCTACAGCATATTCATCATCAAAATAGCAAAGACATTTTACATTAAATTATAGAGTTTGATGAATGTTCTTGCTCAGGAACGTTTAACCTAAAAATTATTGTCATGTTTCATGTGTTTAGTAATAAAGAAATACTATATGATGATACACAAATAGAAACACATTTAGTTGTTGTTCTGTAGGCACTACAATGCAGGACAACTCTGACTTCAAGAATTTAAGAGCAAGACACTCAAATGGACTTTTCTAACCTAACGTTTAGAAGATCTGAATTGTGAAGTGTGTTAATTAAACATTTACTTTTTAATTAATGTTTACAAGTGAATTTAGGCCAACAAATTAAATTTAATCCAGGTATACTGTAAAACTGTATCATACTGTAAAAAGCATCAGAATGATGACTTTAATCTAACCCTGATTTTAACAAGGTTTAAAGTTTTGGTGTCACTGGATCAAAAGAAAAGAAAAAAAAAAAAAAGTTTAAACCAAGGTTGATCTTAATCCCTGTTGGTGCAACCCTCTGTGAATTGAGGCTTCGCACCCATGATGGAAAAGTCTTATGTGGATCAAGTGTGAGTGATGAGGGGTGAACGGCCTGCTTTCAAGTCCAGTTTACTGCTGACTAACACTAAATCAGAACAGCAGTAACAAACAGCTGTGGAAGAAAAGACAACACACAAAGCCCAGCAGGCGAGAGGGAGCCTGTTAGTAGATATGTGGCCTAGAACTGAGAGGAGATTATTATCCAGTGTTTGAGTTTAGAAAAATGTAAAAGAGAAAAACTGCATGGCAAGAACGCTTGAGGAGGGAAACCACCTCATATTCAGTACAATACAAAAGTCTTGAGGCCCCCCTTATTTCTTCATATTTTGATTCCAAAGAGCCAAACATTCTAGTATTTTTAACGTGGTCTTGAAGAAGATTTCTCGAGGCTTCCTGAAGAACTTTTAGTGGGTCTCATCCTCAGTCTGGTCCCTGAACCTGACCAGTTTCAGAGGAATGTTTTTGTTTGTTAAGACACAGTGACCTACATTTGAAGCATTCAAGCAGAACAAAGAGCATCTAACTGAAGTCCTGAACCAGTGAAGAAACAGGAGCAGATGATTCCAGATGATCAGGCGGTGATCAGTATACTGGTGGCGCTGAATGCTGAGTGGTTGGAACTCCCTATCTAGTCACATTGTATATTTAGACATGTTGCAGCCTGTCACAGTCAAACATTTGTTCCTGTTCCTTTAGTTGAATCCACTTAATATGTTTGACAGTTTGACCGACATGAAATAGTATTTTTGCACCAACAAGGTGTAAAATAGAAATGACGGGTGACTCAAGGCATTTGTACAGTACTGTATATTCTAGTCACTAATTAGAATGAATGTCGGCATACTTTTTGGAGGATATGTGTTAATTTCATTCATTCAATCATTATTTGTTTAAAAATATACTCTCAACCATAATTATGAGCTATACTGACTTCATTGAAATTCACTTTCCAAGTTATCAGTTTTTCATACACATGTGGCCAATCCTCCTTGTCTAACACACACACCGACAAAAGCACACACTCTGGAAGTTTTAGAGTGGTTTTAGAAGTATGTGATGAGATACATTATAACGTAGGTTACTCAAACACGCACTTAATCTCAATTGCAAGCAGCTGTCTAGGCCGCATTCTGCTCACCAGCTGTAGACATGCTTGTGTATGTGTATGTGTGGTGTATGTTTTAGTACATTTTTGGGACAAAGCGCCTTTATAAAAAAGGATAGAAAGATTACAGAGTTAAGCCACTTCTTTCTGTTCACTGGCGTTTAGGCTACACTTAGAGATTTAGATTTAGACTGAAATAATACATAATACCTCATGTCTTCACATTTAAAAAAAAATTGTTTCATAATATAAAAGAACCAGCTGCCTTCAACGCGGTATAAAAATCATGTCAGATTAATAGAAATGGTCCAAACGACTTAGCAAAAGCAAATGTTTTTTCTTTTCCTGCAAAGTTCCCAGTTTGGGAGATATGAAGGTTTTATTTATGCAGTGACAATGTTAATGTGTGTGTGTGTGTGTGTGCGTGTACATATGTGTAAGGGGTGGGGAGCCTTAAGGGAGAATAAGATGGAGAAAGAGGAAAAACAGATAGATATTTGTGGTGAGTGAAGGAATGGTTTCAGTTAAGAGACTCATAAAAGAGGGCAATTTTGTAGCAAGGGGAGAAATCGGAGAGAGAGAGAGAGAAAGAGAGAGAGAGCGCGCGAGAGAGAGAGAGCGCGAGAGAGAGAGAGAGAGAAAGACTAAGAGAGGAGAGCAAAAGAGATGAGAGAGAGAGAAAGAAAAAGAGACAGAGAGAAAGACTAAGAGAGGAGAGCAAGAGAGAGAGACTATGAAAGAAGAGAGAGAGAGAGAGAGAGAGAGAGAGAAAGGGAGAAGGAGGGGAGAGAGAAGAGGAGCCAAAAAGGAAATAGTGGAGCAGCTTGAAAAAGCAGTTTAGGGAGTGTTGGGGGCAGGAGAACTTTCAGTACATTTTCTGTTCTTTTAAAAGAACAGTTCAGTGTAGCTACATGTCTAGGTTTGCAAAGCCCACAAACACACTCACACACACACGCACACACACACACACACACTCACACACATACACATACACACGATCCATCAAGTGCTCAGCCATCCAGACAAACCACAGACTATTTCACCTTGCTCTGTCCTGTGCTGGAACATGTAGAATATCATGCACGAACACACACACACACACACACACACACACAAACACACAAGTACTTTAGCATAATTTACTGCTGTAAAAGCAACAACAGAAGAACACATGGAGAGGTTAGAAGAGAAAAACAAGAAAAAAGAAAATACCATTCCACAAAATACTTTTATTTCATTGTTCATTCCAGAAATACAAAAATTGTATTAAACAAGCAAGAATCACATTCCCTTACATTTACAATAAATCATCATCATTATAAATATTATTATCATTATCATTGTTGAAGACTACATGAATTACATTTCAATGTGGATGTGCGTGCACTCAAGAAAATCCATAGCACCATTTTATTTGTCCAGAATCAGGTTTATTCCTTTCAAAAGGTGAGAACAAGTTCCCAACAAAGAACCAATGAAACACAACAAGCCCAATGCCGTTACAAAGTGGTGTCTTTCAAGATTCTCTTCATCATTTCCAAGCTTTTTAATGTGTTTTTGAATATTTCACACCAATTCTTTGTGAGACCATGAGGAATAACCTGACATTTTAAACATAAAAAACAAACAAAAAAATAATTAAAAAAATCAAAACAGGGGGTCATTTGGATACCAGTCACATTCTGCCTCTGTCCAGCAGGACTTGAAATGACAACATGTTCAGAATTTTAAAAAGCACACGACTAAATGTGAAGAACAATAATAACAATAACCATAGTTATAATAACAACATCAGTCATTAATAACATTAATAACAATAGTACATGGTAACAAACACTTTATAACATTAATATCTGGAGTTGTACCTGCAAGCCAGCTCTGGTCTTTTGGTGTAAATGTAGACGGGCCTCCCCCCCCAGAGCTTAGTCGCACTCCCTCCCTTCAACCTTTCGCCCACGGCAACCTCTACTGTAGAGACATACTGGCTTTATTAAGATCCTATTAAATATGGAGTTCATTTTCTGTCAAAAGGAATCATACCTGAATTCAACAATGAGATACAAATCAATTATCAGATTCTGAAAACCTTCTCGTAAATAATAATCCTGAGTTTCATGAGTATCCTCATTTAACAGCGATAAATCCCAAATTACCTTTCTATAACGTTGTCACCATTACAAATCACCATTTACGTATTAATAACGTCCATGTAGCTTTTTAACAAATGACTGCAAAATTAATTAATTTCATAACATGCCATGATGCCTTGATTTGGCTGAAAAGGTGCCTTGTGTTAATATAGTTTCCATTTTCGATATATTTAATCTAGTCACGAGACAAGGATACATTGCACCTGTTTATGTTGTCAAAGACTCGGGTTTGGAAGGAAACATCTCATGGTAAGTGGACCATAGTACAAGTGGATGGCTCAAGAGAGCTCAGGGGTCACACTCTAGTAGAAGACGCTTCATTTGGTTCCATACAAACTGAGTTCCATGAGCAAAACCCTGCATGCAAAGTGGTAAAGCTATGAACTGAGCTGAGAATATGAGGTGAAGACTTAGTGTGTATGATTTTGACATTTGCAAGTTGCAGATTTTCTAAAAGGTTTTTTTTGGATTTGCATTTTCCTATAAAATTACAGTTTCAGCAATGCTTTCAGTTGAACTCCTGTTTCCACAAAATGAACTTCATATACATAGAGGAGTTGACGGTTAGCTAGTCCATCTACAAAAAACAGGTGCTGGATAATACGACACCTTTTGGTCCCTTGTGATGAATTTCAGTCCCAAATGGCAAATTTTGGTCCCAGATTTTCTCGTAAATGTAGGCACTTACATCACCCTACAGGGGAAAGGCACTGATGAAGGAAGGGTACGCCTTTGAGGGGAAGTTGTGGAGCAAATCTGAATTTAAGAGGTAAAACCTAAGATGAGATGAAAATTTTTACAAAAAGTGTGAAAAAAAAGAAAAGAAAAGTCAATCATGCAGCACTGTGGCTGAAGTCGTTTGATTTAGGAAAGAGAGAGATTTAAAGAGAGGAAGAGGGAGAGGGGATCAGATAAAAAAAAGTGCTTTATTTTCATTCAATATAAAAGAGGGAATAAAAGCAAGGCAATGGGATGCTCCCTCTTCTCCTTTGGATCTCTCTCTCCTTCGCGGGTCTATTCGTATCGGCAGAGCTGTACTAGTAACTGCTAAGACAATATGCATTGTTCCCTTTTCAAATGCTTCATTCATTCTTCCCTCCTTTCGTTTTTTCCATTTCTGTGGTTCTGTAAACAATCTGAAAGTCCTCATCACCTCCATCCACTGCTTTTTTTCTCTCCATCTCCTTTTATACCTCCTACATCTCTTCCCTGCAAAAAAATGACACCTTGGCAAGTGCAGGCTTCTTAAACGTGGTCCACATTTGTTATAGATTCTTATGAGGCTGATGTAAGAGTATTATAAAACTATTCAACCAACTTTTATAGATATTTTTACTCATTTACTCCTATTTTCACTCATCAGATAGTATTGTTTGCTTGAAGCATTATTTCTTGAAACAATCTCCTTTTGAACAATATTAAATATACTGGCTACTTTTAAGATGCTTTCACTTGCCAAAATATAATTTACTGCAGTTTTCCTCTTTTCTGTTCCCATCCCTTTTACTCTAAACCTTGTCCAGTAGGGAGCGCTTGCAGTAGAGAAGGCGTCGTGGAGTACCATAGCAGCGGAAGAACAACAGCGCTCCTAGGGTGATGAGCACGCAGGCCAATAGGAAGAGCGGGATCACTATCACCGCTGCCCCTGCAGCAAAATCATCTGAAGACTCAATGATGATCACTTCTTCATCTGTCTTGGGCCTCTTTTTAGGCTCATCGCCCTCACAGCCCATCCAGCCTGTCAGGACGGACTTCGGGTAGCCTGCCTCCACCTTCGTCTGCTGGTTGTTGAACTTCCAGTATTTGTTGGCTTTGTAGAAATATGTGTAGGCTAGAAAGCAAACAAAAGAAGAAAAAGGAGATCAGATATTGCAGTGTATGTGACAGTGGAGACATTATCAGTTTGATAATGATTTGGATCTCAATTTTAGAACAAACTAGGGCTGAAATATAATTGTTTGTCAATATCGATGATGCTGACAAAAGATTGTCAGCAAATTTTTCTGTTGTCGAGTTTTCATTTACATTTTCAAAACAACTAAAGTGAGTTCATGACTTAAACTGAGGAGAGCCACGTTTTCTAAAAAGATAACACATATAACATATGAAAGTCTGGCTTAGCAAAATGTTTCTGTCGGCCATCTGAAAAGAAAACATCCCAGTGTTGATTCTGAAGCAGCAGAACTCAGTAAACTGAACATTCAGCAGCTCGTCCTGTTACATACATCAGCTAGTTACTTAGCTTAAATACAACTGTTTACTGGCTAAAAAACATAATATATAATAAAAAATTAAATTCTGTAGTAAAAAATAAAATCAGCTTGTCCTGGAAATCTGTTCACACACAGCTTGTCTTATGCTGCAGCCCTAAAAAGGTGTAATGTTAACCTACATATTCATTATTATTTCTCTTATTCTTAGCTATTACCTCTTACAGAAGCACAAAATTATGGGCAAGCTTAATATATAAACACAAAACAAATCAGTGAATGCTTTTTTCTGTGTTAATAACTTTACGAAGTACCCCAATTGTTTTTGATGTTAATAAAGCTGATATTTAACATTTACACGTTCACACACTTGATTGCTTTTTCAGTCTAGGGTACTTCCACTGTCTTCTATATTAATGTGGCTTAATGTGTTTGAGCCAAACCAAACCTCATCCTTACCTTAACGATTCTTAATGAACAAAAAAATCCTTATTTTTTACAATTTAATGTTTATTTTTCAAATAGAATCTATAGTTTTATTTAAAAAGAACTCCTTGGGACCAAACAAATATTCCCACATCAGAATTTGCATGTTTTGCCTTATCCTGAGGACATCTGGCCCCCACAAGCATCTAATGACCACACACACACATACGCACACAGGAAATACCCTGCTGAATCAGAACCTTCAGCGTCAACCAAAACATCTAGTCATATCCTTCCTATACAACCTGAAGGCTTCAGAACCAGTTATGTCACCCTCAGTGTTCCTGCTTCTTTACCTCCATCATCACTCATAATGGCTCCTTTAACATTTTCAGGCACTCCTTGCCACACGCTGATGGGTTTGGGGTAGTCTGAGTCCACAGAGCGCGAGTTTTCATTGAAGCGGTAATATCTGCAAGCAGAACCAGAGAAGAGAAATAATATATGGTGGGTTTTAAAGGGGAAAAAGGGAATTACCAAAGCAGACAGTGGTAGAAGAGGAACCAGTGTCTTGGGAAGGTGATGAAAAACAGTCATTGTCATTCTAGAAATATTACTATGACTCCAGACTCTAAACATAACGCCACTTCCTCAGTGTGTAGGATGAACAGACCACTCACTTGTTGCCCCTGAAGAAGTAAGTATTTCCAGTGGGGGTGTAGTAGAGGGCAGCATCAAGCCTGTCTTTGGGAAGGCCTGTGCCCAGCTCCTTAAAGGTTTTAGGATATCCTTCATCCATAGTGGCCTCGCTGAACACCCAGTACTTATCGCCTGAGAGAAAGACAGACAGACATACACTTACTGGCCATTTTATTAGAAACACCTACTTTCTTGGTACACGTTTTTGTTTTCCAATTAGAGGCTCTAGGCCACATTTTGTATTAGTCATTCTCTTGCCCTTTGTCAATGGTAAATTTCTGTAAATTTCAGCAGGATCACTGTTGGTTGGGTATTTTTGACTGCTTGACCACTCTCAACCCCACAATGACAAAAAAGCATGTAAAACTGTCTGAGAACTCTTTACACCAAACGCTCTCACACCAGCACCACAAACACTAACATCCTGTTCTTAAACTGATGTCATTGTCCTCAGAATGACTCATAACCCAAAAAATTAAACAGCAATTGGTAATTAATTTTCAAATATGATTGAGGAAGGAGGGCTGATGCACAGTTCGTAAATGTTAACCTGTAAGTGTACCTCCTGAAATGGCAAATGTGTGTGACAAACTTGGAACTCAAGAGTACATATCAATGCAAACATAACCAACTGAAATGAGTAAAGTAGGAACAGAACTGAGGTAAGTGTTGTACCTTTAAAGAAGACAAATTTGCCGTCAGCTCGTTCATAGGCAGCGTTAATGGAAGGCGGCAGGCCCTTCCAGAAGTGTCCGATGGGCATGGGGTAGCCCTGCTGAGGCTTACCATCCCGCATTCTCCAGAACCACTTCTCCTACAAGATGAATTATTTTAGAATAAATTATGCACACAGATACATAAAGTGCATCACATGTACAGTATGCTATGGGTACATTTCTGGAATATTACAATATATAATGTAACAATTCTAAATGATCCACAGTACAAGGCAGAGTTGCGTAGATCAGCGTAAAACCATACTCAACAAAACAATAACTTGAGCAGAAGCAGAAGAAAGAAAAAAAAACTACTTGAGTAAGGAAGTACCAATTCGGAATTCGGCTCTAAAACTACAGTGGAACCCCTTATTACATCCGAGATCTCTCAACATCAGAAGTTATTTTTTTTTTTGCTGGTGGCTATTCCTCTATGTCTGGTTTTAGACTTTTGGCCTAAAATGAAAAGAAACTAGGAAAAGTGTATAATGAAAAGAAACTAGGAAAAGGGCTATAATGAAACTGAATAAACTTCATAAATATACTTCAGTAAATGTAAAAGCTTAAAAACCCCTTAAATACCAGCCTTATTACATCATATAGCTTATTACTCAATCATTTATGCCAAAGTTATAAGAATGAGTAATAGACATCCGGGCCCTTTGACTGGTCCTGGCCATTTAAGGTCCTGGCCTCTTACTTCCGTTTACACAGAATAGTGCGTAAATGAAATTAGTTGTGGACCCACTTCTGCTATGAGTAAATCACTCAGTGTCACTGTTACAATAAATCAGCTCCGTCACTCACTTTGAGTCTGTACACATCAGTTACTGATGAGTGTCAGTGCTGGAAGACTCAGCAAAAGCACTGAAGTTTTGATTACCTTAAAGACAAACATCTCTCCACGCAGGATGGCAATGGTGTCAAAGTGGCCTTCACAGATATCTGGTCCAAAAGTGGGCCTGTCTGGTCTGCTTGTCGGACGTGGCGCAGGGGGCTTGGGGGGGTCTACTGATCCAGCACCTAAATGTGGATAAAGCATTTTTATACAGTTTCTTGTTTGAATGAGAATTCACACATTTTATGTACATCTCTTTGAAAAAAACCCTGCAACTGGAACCATTATAAACATACACAAAATATAATTACATCAACTTTGAGAGACGTTGCAATCAATGATGATGTGCACAGTGTCACATGAGAAAACAAATACAAAATACGCCAGCTCAGCACCAGTATTATGGCAGAAAAAAGTTGAGCTTTTATTATCAACAGTAGAGCTGGTCTGGAAGTGGAAAGAATGCTTCCTCATTTCCTTCTACTAAGCACAGCTGTGAATTAAAGCAACAGTGGTGGGACCAAAAGTAAAGCAGACTGACCGTAAATCTGCTGAATTCCACGCCTGTCGTCGTCAGGCAGCTCAAAGTTCTCGGTGTCCATCCACTGGTAGAACGGAGCCATGATGGCGGAGGGGTCGCCTGAGTGTTCCAGACCCAGAGCATGACCCAGCTCATGCACCGCAACCAGGAAAACATCATTACCTGAGACAGAGACAGAGAAAGAGATTATTGACAGATTTTGAAAAAAACAGGGAATCTCATATTGTTTGCCTCATTTCTGAAAACTTTCTGAAGATTATTGCAGACTTGCAGACAGGTAGAGGTTCAGACAGAGCCTATTGTATATCAGCTAACATCTTTGTAATCCAGCCTCACACTTTTGCTTTACCTCCTTCGTCAACATTCCCAGTTGTCCACGGCTCTGCTGCGTCAAAGTGCGTGTCTCCTCCAATCCCCTGACCAGGGAAATAGGCATGGGCCAGAAAACCGCCCACCCCATCAAAAGGTGTGCTGTCACCATGGAAACCTTCAGCGAAGAAGAGCATGATGTCTGCAAACTTCTCTGGCCTGTCTCTGATGTGACTGAATGGAATTTCCCGGAACTTCAGTGGCGTGACTGACTCCCACACCTTAAAGGCCTTCCTGATGGCCTCGTACGTGGCATGCTCGCCCACTTTAGGAGTGTAGTTCTGGATACTGAGAAACAGAGAGACCAGAGCACCAGTAAACATTTACAGTTTTACTTGCCCACCTGTCTGTTCTCTTTATGTGCTTCTTTATTGTTTATGAAGAATTACAATAATTCTTTTAGCCCCATCCCGTACAGCACTTTAAGCCATAACAGTGGATAAATTAATAAAATATCTCTTTATTCTAAATCCACATAACTGAGATTGTACTTTAACAGTAGATGAGTTATGCATAAAATGACTGCACATTTTTACTTTGTTTTTGTGTTTACTAATGAGTTTGCTTAACCATTCCCAAGCCTCTCCTTCAGGCTAAATAGGTTAATTTATACATATCACCCAGTCCCTTGTACTGGCTACTTAATGTTTCTTCAATTTAAATCAAAAGCACCAATGGTGACTTGGACCACAGAGGAGAAATCTGAAACCAAAATGTATAAATTTCTGTTTTTGACAAGTCTTGTTATTTTTTACTACTTTTTACCTATTCCAATGTGATATGGGGTTTTCATACACACAAACGCAATCATTGCCAAGCTAAATGGCTTTAAACATTTGGCCTAAGTGCCTCTGACTTTTGCACAGTACTAAATGTTTTCTATTGAACAGGTCTGATACTACTTACATGAATTATATGTTGCCAGAATGTTCACTAATAAAAATTCTCACCTGAAGGTGATCTCTCTCTTTTCCCATTTCAGCCCCTGGATGACATAGCGTTTCCTCCTCAGGTTGCTCTTCAGCTCTGCACCAAACTTATCAGGAACTCCACAGCGTGGCCGCTCCATCGCCCTGGCAGAGGATAGTATAAATTTTATATATATATATATATATATGTATTTTACATATTTGTGATCTGTATGGTTGGTTTCCCAAACAATCAAGACTAATGCTGGACTACAAAGCATTCTCCAGAGATTCTCCACTGTACATATAGTCCAGAACTATTCCTGCATAGGAAACCAACCCACAATGTAATAAGATACATGTCACAAGTGACAACACACATTTA
>JBBIGA010000011.1:716131-775397 GCA_037576975.1 Alestes dentex | reverse complement strand
GCTATTGGGGATGGCCAGGACGCTGCTACTGGGGATGGCCAGGACGCTGCTACTGGGGATAGCCGGGGCACTGCTACTGGAAATAGCCAGGGCGCTGCTACTGGAAATAGCCAGGACGCTGCTACTGGAAATAGCCAGGGCGCTGCTACTGGAAATAGCCAGGGCGCTGCTACTGGAAATAGCCAGGGCGCTACTACTGGGGATAGCCGGGGTGCTGCTACCTGCTGTAGCCTTATGGGCACAGCTTCGTGGCTCGGGTGTGTATCTCACTTTGGCTGCGTGGCTCGGGACCATCACTTCAGCTGAGTGGCTGCTGCCCGAGGGCCAGGACAAAGGCGTGAGCATTGTGAACAGCCTCGCCTCCTTCGTCTCCGAACCGCCATTCAGCAAACCAAAACGGGAGCTCTTCCATGGTCGGACCGAAGATGAGGGGGTCCACAATGTGCTCCGGATCCAAAAGGGTGGACTCATCCACCTACCCGCTACTCCAGAAGCTCTTGTCCTCCTCCTCGTCCTCAGAACTCCCACCGCCCGCTGCTCGATGATGGAAAACTTGTCCTCGTGGGTCCACCCCTCGGCTGGGTCCAGCTCGCCTCACTCTGGGCAACTCCCCATCTTTCCACGGGCTCTAAGCCCAGTCTACTGCACCTTGGGGGGTCGGTCCATCTGTCACATTCCTCCCTGAGCACACCGGCCAGCTGAAACACATAACAAACAAACTCAAACCCAGTGTGCTCAGGATTTCATAATAAAAGTACCAAAACCAAATAAAACAGAAGAACATAAAAAGAGGGGCCTCTAGTGGCGCTGACGGGACATGACACACACACACACAAACACACACACACACACACACCCGCATAGACAAACACACACACAAACACACAAAACATTACTAAAAAAAGAGAGATATTATCAGTAGCGATCAGTAATGAATATTTCCCATCCTTCGAACACTGACTCCAGCCACACTCACACACCTGAATTGTTTTCTCCTTCATTACTGTAGCACACCTTTCTTACACTCTCTGTGATGTCTTACTGAAATTAAGACCCATTTTCTACCCTTTTCCATCTTATTTTTGTGTTACTGGTGGTTTTTGAATTTTGGAGCATATACTTCAATCAAATGGTCATCCTCACTTGCATATTTCATGTCCTCACTTGCATATTTCATGTCCTTTTCAAAATCTGAAAACATAAATAATTAGTCCACATTAGTTACCTGATTGTAGGACACAAATTACAGACACTGAATATATTCAATGTATATAATGGCTTAAATTTGTTCAAAATGAACAGCTGATGAAAGTTAATTTCCTAATTCTGAATTAATCCACTACAAATAGAAAAGACATAAAAATGCAGTGTAAGAGTTTACAGTTTTTGATGGCTGCTTACACACTCAACTGAATGCGTAGACTAAAGCATGAAAGCTTTAACTTGTGTGACCATGCTTTAGATATGTAAAGGATTTTTTACATTAGGAATGTTCTTTCAAATAGTTATATTTGAACAGTCTACAATCTCATGAATTATATTTGAACAGTCTACAATCTCATGAATCCAGTAATCAGGGCAATTTATCCTCCAAACATCCACTGTACAGATGTAATTTGTCTAGTCATAATTTAGATGTGACAATTTAACTTTAGCATGTAGCAAGACATCAAAATACATCCATTATGTTTGAGGAGCATGAGCAAAAATGTCATGCATGCTGAGCCAAAAGAAGTTGCTTGATAAACATGGCAGATACTTTGAAATGGCAACCTCGTGGTAAAATGTTCATCTGGACTCTAAAGCCTCACACTTACACAGTACAACTTTACACCTGTTAGAGTTCGTCAAAAATAATACCTTTCTGTTGATGCACACAGGTGACGATAATAACTAATCCAGCCAAAGGGACCACGTTAAAACTACAATACTGACTACAGCAGTCATCCATACACGAAAGGCTTCACGAAAAACAAATAACATTAAAACACTTAACAAGATATTATATGATTTATGAAAACACTTGTCATGATGTTGTGCAGACAAAAGAGACATAAAGCACAGGTATTTATTTATACACAGTATTTATGATTATATAATTATTTATTACAAGAATACAGAGGAGAGCTGTGAAATTAATGCTAAGTCTACAGCTGGGACTAAGAATACAAGAAAAAAAAGGTTTGACACCTGTACCAGGGTGCTAATTTCTTTTAGTATGCTTAAGAGACTCAAGCATTATGTTAGTACTGAGATGATCATTGCCCATGAATTTATTTAGTTTTATCTGAAGCTCCTATGTTACATCTGTGTGGCATACTTTTTAAAGCTGATATCTTCAGAAGCTCCACACTAACACTGAACACATACATTCATAAAGCCTATGTTCTAGTGAACAAGATAAAGAATTTCTATATAATCTTATACTTTAAGAATTAAATACTTATGGTTTTTGTAATGTAGAGGTTTTCCAGCATTACAAGATAACATGTTTCAGTTTATGTGTTTAATGTAACTAATAATTATCAGGATTACATTTAGACTATCATATTAACCCTGCTAGTAGCATACACTGTGTGCCTTTAACCAGTTTATTGATGCATTTCTCATAGATTTAAATACAGATACTACTTTAGTCACTGAACCTACTAAAACATGGGGCAGTTGGTGGCCCAGTGGTTAGGCAGTTTGCCTTGAGAAGGTCATAGATTTGAATACCTTGACTGCTAGTGGCACCGCTGAGGTACTCTTGAGCAAGGTACTGTCCCCAAACACTGCTCCCCAGGCGCCCCTCAGTGGTGGCAGCAGCCCACTGCTTCACTTGGTGAATGGGTTAATTACAGAAAAAGAATTTCACATTGTTCACATTGTGTGCTGTAGTGTGTTCATGTGTGACTATAAGGGGTGTTTTGCTTTACATTAATCTGCTGAGCAGTCTTATTGACTGAAGTGCTTTAGTGATTTTACTGGAGTAAAATGTAGATTATAGTGAGCCCCTCACAGTATCTAGACCACAACATTTGTAACATCCCATGTCATAGACTCAGACTGCTGATAGTTTGTCGGAATTATTAAAGTGTCCATTTGTGATACGTGAACACGCCACAGCACACAGTGTGAAAAGCACTTATTTCTGTGCATTTAACCCCTTCATCAAGTGAAGCAGTGGTCAGCCAGGAACACAGCGCCAGGGAGCAGTGTGTGGGAAAGGTATCATGCTCAAGGGTACCTCAGTGGTGGCACTAGCGGTCCTGGGATTTGAACCCACGGCCTTCTGATCGCAGGGGCAACTGCTTAACCACTAGGCCACCAGCTGTCTTTTTTCTGCTTCCCTCAGGTATTTAAAACCTGAAGCAGTGCAAGATGAAAACAAGAAATGTTAGCAAGTGTTATGCTCAGTCGATCAAAATCAGTCTTCAGAAACAGAAACCATATAAATGTCTTCCTGGATTAGTCAGTTCCTGTGCCGACTGGAGCCAGCTGTGTTAAAGTGGTCCACTGGATCTCACTTGCATGCAAGTCATCAAACTTCTGAAGGGGACCCTAACAGACCCAGAGCCATGAATGCCATGTCTGAGAAATAAATTCTAGATTCTGATGTTGAAACATACTAAAGTTATTTCTGTTTCGAATGATGGTATAGATGTTTTTAGATTATTACATTTGATAAAATATACACCATATGTAGGACGTAGCTTCTCAAACCCAAAGTCATTTGCCCAGTTCAAAAAAGCATGTTGACAGTGAAAGAGGCACAGTGGTGCTTTATTGTACTTCAGATCAGGCAGAAATGTTATGAATGCCATCATCAGGTGTCATGCAGGGTTTATGAAGGTATCATGCATTGTTTAAATGTCATGAGAAATAATACCAAAAGTTTTCTTTATTAGGATTTAAACTAAACATTTGTCCAACAAACCTTAAGATATTGAAGGAAAAAGAGCAGTGATGTAGCCAAGAAAATGTTTCTTAACTTGAAAAATGCTGAGAGTTTGAGTGAAGTGTTGCCTTTTTGCAGCTCCTCTCTAAACAATCCTGTCCTTCCTCTGTAGCTTAAAATTTGCCCTTCATTTCTGTCTCTGTGATCCTTGTAGAGATGCACTAATGAATCCACCACTTCTATTCTGAACCAATCTATTCTCAGATCCACGGCACTGGTGTTGGGTTGGATAGAGCAGGGCAGAACCAGATCTTTTCCAACCACAGCAAAAAGAGGAGCAGATGGACCAACCAACGTAACACACTCTGTATAGTGAATCAAACAAATCAATCAACATTTTTACCACACAGTCATTGCATATAACCATGTAATGATTTTTGATTTTTGACATTTTATACACACAAGATTATACACATTTAACAGTGTCAGGACAGAATTTATATATACTATGAATCAAACTGTTGCTAGGACAGTATGGTAGAAAATTGAAAAACTGCAGATTATTGTAAACATATCAATACAAAGATTCCTAACAACAGTAAATTCTCAATTTGACGCTCAGCTGACTTGGTTTACTCTTATTTAATGTCAAATCACATCTAACTGGATTAAAATAATAAAAAAGTCCCTGAGTGCCAGTATTTGTCTTAGTTCACACTTTTCCCAGAATGTTTCTGCAGGTCATGGTTGCAGGAAAACATCCAAAAAAAACCCAGCAGTACCTTTACTGGTCCAAATCAAAAATTTTATCCTAATTTCTGAACAGTTATGCTGTAGCTCCCCCCACAGAAAAAAAGAGAGAGGGGGGAGACAAAGAGACAGAGAGAGGGTCTATTTGAATGCATTTGATAAGCATAAGCACGTGCACATGTGCGTGTGGTTGTTACCTGGTTCTCCAGCAGAGCTCCCTATTCAGAGTGTGGTGTTGAGGTGTGTCTGCAAAGCTTTTATCACACAGGGAGAAAGAGAAAGAGAGAGAGAAACAGAGAGAAATGGTTTGAAAGATATCTGAACTATAGCATATTGTTTATTTTATATTTAGTATTTTATATATATAAATATTTGAGTCATGGGATGATCTGTGGCAAGGAGTGCTCTGTCTGTCTCTTTTAGACTCTCACCATGACACTGTACGAGCCACTCAAAAGAAACCAAAGGATTCTTCTCATCCCGTGAGCGGTTACCTCCCTTCACCTCAGGCCTCTCAGACTGGGTGCCTTTTGGGTCACAGCTCTCCTGAATTCAACTTGAAAATACCTGTTAGCTGAGGATATCCGGAGTGTTTAAGGAGACACAGTGCTGATGCTGTGGTCTGCCAGGACTGAAGCCTGACAACATTCAGCCAAAGAATCTTTTCTTAGCAATATACTTACTCTATTTTACTTTGTTTCTAAAAGGGTGTTATTCTCCCAGTTCTGGAACACTAACGTTTAGAGAAGGGTTACAGTTACTACAGTTACTGCTCCTTAACACAAACTGATAGCTCTGTTTTTCACTTTACTGTAGTTTTCTTCAACTGTAAGTGTTCTTCAACTCAACTGTTTTTGTTCAGCAGTTCAGCACCTGTCTTACTGTCTGAGATGAGGAGGTGATTTCAGTGCCTGTTTTTTCCCATTGCTTCTTAATCCAGTTCTTTTTCTAGCATCTCATCATGTGCTTAATAAACTCAGAGACCCAGTTTTAGCTCATTTGATCAGTTCAGCTTTCACTCTCTGAATCAAAATATCTGAGGCAGTAGTTAAAAAAGACAATTATTTGACTGTACCAAAGCAGTTCATATTGGTTGCTTTCCATCTGCATCAGTTGTTTTCTTTTGGTTATAGAAGAAACGAGAGCCCCTCCTCCTTCTCATTCTCACAGAAACAGTGTGGAGGATTTGTCACCAGTAAGTGTATCTACTGATGCTTGTAGATCAGATCACTACCAGATACAACCAAACATTTCATTCTTGCAGGAGCAAGAGGTTCAGAGTCATAATATTAAACCATGATCATCTAATACTGTTTGGTATATTTATTTAATTTGGTCTGAGCACCACATTCACCCAGACTCAATGGCAGGTTCTGTTCTGTTTAGTTCTAGTATGTAAAAGGTATGATAGCACATTGAACAGCAAATTTATTGCACTGCAAAACATACTTAAATCTGGCAACTTTCCAAACAGCTTGAAAAAGAAAATATTTTAGAAAATAAACAGTAGCAGTAAGCAATGTTGTGCTATTATATTAAACATTTTCTTGTTTTATTTTGTGACGATTCTACATTACAGAGGGAAAAACACATTGTTAAATACTATGTGGGTACAAGTTAAAGTTTCGGTTGAATAGAAAATTAGAGACTAAATGTACTTTGAACAAGATTGCTCATTATTGGCAGCCATACTGTGTTATAATACACTATATGGACAAAAGTTTTGGGACGCCTGACCATCATGCCAAAAGGGATTTTAATGACACTGCATTCATAGACTTTAATATAGAGTTGGTCCCCCTTTTGCAGCTAAAACAGCTTCTACTCTTCTTGGAAGGCTTTCCACAAGATTTTGGAGTTTCTGTGGGAGTTTGTGCCCATTCATTCTGTAGAGCATTTATGAGGTCAGACACTGATGTTGGACGAGAAGACCTGGCTCACAATCTCCATTCCAGTTCATCCCAAAAGCGTTGGATGGGGTTGAGGTCAGGACTCTGTGTGGGCCAGTCAAGTTCTTTCACACTGAACTCATCCAACCAACCATGTCTTTATGGACCTTGCTTTGTGCACCGGGGCACAGTCATGCTAGAATAGAAAAGGTTCTTCCCCAAACTGTGTCCACAAAGTTGGAAACATGGAGTTCTCCAAAATGTCAGGTTATGCCTGATTTGATACCCCTGTGGCAAGGTTCTTTCTGTGAGGAGTTTGCATGTTCTTCCTGTGTCTACATGAGTTTCTCATGAATTATTTGGTTTCCTCCCACAGTCCAAAGATGTGGACATTAGGTGAACTGCAGATACTAACTTGCCCCTGGGTGTGATCGTGAGTGTATATCAGCTCTGTGATGGGTTGGTACCCTGTCCAGGGTATTTCTCTGTCTTTCACCCTGTGACAGCTGGGATAGGTTTCAGCTACCACTATTCCCCAGTTTGGATAAGTGACTCAGATAATGGAGTTGTCATTTGAAATCATACCAAAAAACAAATAACAATTAACAAATAAACATTTTTGCGTGTAAAAACATGTTAGATATTTAACTCATACATTTTTGATGACACCTCCAGTACACAAACCAGTTATACAATAAAATATTTACAATAAAAAAAAAGGTTTGCAATATTGTATGCAATATTGTGATTGTGACACACAGACAAAATGCTTTCTTACAAAAACAAAACAAAAACAAAACAAAAAGCACCTAAGATTTACTTGGAAACAGGAGAAATAACAAGCGGGACTGAATTTTGACCTCTTTTGTTATTACAGGGGCTAAAAAATGGATAGAGTTTCTCAGTGAAAGACGGACCAGTGAAAGAGTAGATATGAGACCTGGCCTCAGCATCATAAAAGGAGACCAGACCCTCCTCATAATCCACAAACACACCCACCTTCTGGGGCTTTTCTCTCAGGGACAGGAGGATGGGATAACCAGCACAAGCACTGTACTCACTCCCCTTCCTCAGAACCACAGCCCAGAATCCATTCTGTGGGTTCAGTGTAAGCTGACCCTTCCTGTTAATGGATTCTCTGGCCACTCCTAAATCCCATTTAGTCTTCCCACTGACCTGCACCTCATAGTAAAATCTTCCTGAGGAGAATCCCTCCTTTCCCAGAACACAGGGACAATAATCAAACCTTTCTATATTGTCAGGAGAATCCTGTCTTGTGTCTCCATGTGTGACTTGTTTTCCATCATCAGACAGGATGAGTTTTGGACTTGCTGTGTCAGGATCAAGAGTCACATCCACTGAAAGAGAGATATTTGATTTCATATGAAACATCTCAGTAAGACTTAAATGAGAACATACAAATATTTGCAGGTGCAAAATTATGAAAACATCTTCCCATAGAAGGGTATCATGCCCCTTGCCTGTTAGGCCCCCTGCACTTCCAGTATAGAAGTGCTCGCCATGCTTCCTGTGGGTTTGTAGGCCATTCAGATTTCTGCATTAAAACCATTGTCTTTGACCTCTCAGTGCTGATACACCTGCGTATCACTTTCCTGCACCTCTGCATCTATTAGATGGACAAAGGTATTATGACACCAAAAGGGGCATTAATGACCTTGCATTCCAATACACAGACTTTAATATGCAGCTGCCCATTCATTCTGTAGAGTATTTATGAGGTCAGGCACTGATGTTGGACAAGAACGCCATTCCAGTTCATCCCAAAGGTGTTGGATGGGGTTGAGGTCAGGGACCTGTGTCAAGTTTTTCCACACCGATCTCATCCAACCATATTTTTATGGACCTTGCTTTGTGCACTGGGGCACAGTCATGCTGGAATAGAAAAGGTTCTTCCCCAAACTGTGTCCACAAAGTTGGATGCATGGAGTTGTCCAAAATGTCTTGGTATACTGAAGCATTAAGATTGAGCCTTTCACAGGAAGTAAGGGACCTAGCCCAAACCCTGATAAACAGGTGTGTCCCAATACCTTTGTCCATATAGTGTATCTAACTCCAGCCCAGCATCCCTAAGATTTATCATACTAGATTTTAGAAAAACTAGAATCATGTGTTTTGCACTTTATTTCTCTAAGGAATCTTCCTTTAACATGTTGAAGGAGGCTGAGGTTGAGAAATTTTAGACACAGACTGCCAACACCATTTTACTTTCTTTTTACACCTTAAAGTGACAGAGAAAGTTATAGAAACTTGCTAGTTGTCCTCCATGCTTGCAGCTCAAATGACTGATCACAATAAAGCCATTCTTACCTGTGTACCTCATTTTCTTTTCAAACTCTAAAAATAGAAATTAGTCACATCAATAATTTGTGCCATAATTTAGAACAAAATAATCCATTCAGATAATGGAACAAATAATCACAAATAAAGTGTAGGAAGAAAATTACCATCCTCTACTCTCATCCTCTGAATCTCTGAAAACAGAAAAATCAGAACTGTCAATACTGAACACTGTCAGTAAACATTTTCATTTAAGGTTGGTTCATACTGGCCACAAAATGGTCATAAAAATGTACTTTTTACTTGAAGCTGAAAGGAAGTAAAAGTAGCATTTCTGAAAGTGAAGTCAGTAAATACTCTGATTAAAACAGAGATAAATAATTGCAACACAAAACGGACTAATTTTAGGAGTTTTCTGTTGTAGCCTCGTCAATGAGAACTTGGTACTGGAGTCAGCATATTACACACACACACAGACTCACACTCACATAAAATATTACCCAAAAAGAGATACAATATTCCTCTAGCAGCACTGATCAGGACTTTTTTTTTTCCACTCGTTGAACCCTGGCTTCATCCACACTCACCTGAATTGTTTTCCCCTTCACTGCATGAACTTATACATTTATTAGACTCCGTGATGTCTTACTGAAATCCATACTTATATTCTACCCATTTTTCCTCTTATTTTGTGTTACTGGTTTTGGTGATTTTTGAAATTTGGATAATGTATTTTATGCCTCCTGTCATGTCCTGTCAGGGCCTTTAGCCACACTAGCAGGGCCAGATACCCCAGCAGCAAGGCCTCTAACCCCACCAGAAGGACCTGCTACACCTTCTGAGGCTGGGGGTCTCCCCCAGAAATTTTTAGAGGGGAGGACTGTGTGTTTTGAAGAGCTCATGGGGAGCTCCCTGGCAGGGCCTTGGATCTGAGGGCTCCACTGAGGGAGCTCGATCCTGGAGCATGTGGTGGGGCTTCCCGGAGGGGGCTCTGCCCACGAGAACAGTGAGAGGCTCCCCGGAGCCTCTCACTGTGGAGAGTGAGGGGCCTTGCCCTGGAGGACCGCAAGGGGCTTCTGGTAGAGGGCTCCGCCCCTGAGGACAGGGACGGGCTCTGCGCTGAGAGGCTCCCTGGATGGGACCTTGCACACCAGAACAAAGTGAAGCTCCCGGTAGGGGCTCCGCCCCCAAGGACAGTGAGGGGTTCCCAGTAGGGGGCTCCAACCCTGAGAACAGTGAGGGGCTCCCGGGAAGGAGCTCCGCGAGTAAGGACATGGATACTCAAAGGAGAGCGTCCCATGGGACCCACCCTGGCCGTGCAGAGCGCCGGCCAGAATGTAGTCCAGAGAGAGGCAACCGGGTGGGGCTTACAGGACGGTTTCCTTTGCCACCCCCTGCCCCTGCTCCGCCCTTGGGGTGGTTGGGTTGGCCCGTTTGCGCCCCAGCGGTGCGCCGTTGGGAGGGGGGGTACTGTCATGTCCTGTCAGTGGCCGGGACCTTTCAAACCTCCTTACAGATGCTAATGTTCTGTTATAATTTGTATTTTTCCAGACCATAAGAAGACAAGCAAGTCAGTCCTCACCTGCATATTTCTTCTCCTTTTCACAATCTGAAAATATAAATAATTCCTTCAAATTAGTTACCGCATTTAAGTCCTTAAATTTAAGGCTTAAATTAGTTGTTAATAAATAGCTGATGAAAGTTTTTTTTCTGAACTAATCTACTGTGAATAGTACTGGAATAGCACTGTACTGGAACAACTTCTCAGAGAAGCCTGTATGAGAACAATGAAAAGGTATACACAGAGCTTTGAAAGAGTTACTGACATTGTGCACGTGTATCATTTTATTGAATTCTGACCTAGAAATGAAACATTTATGTCCAGGTGTTATGTCTTATTGAGCTTGTGCATGGAGTTTTGGTGCAATGAGCCCTATTACACAACAAGTGTGTAAGCAATTTCAAAAATTGACAAAAAAACTGTAATGTCTTATACATAATGTATGATTATTGGTGCACATATACTACTTTTTACCTCAGAACCAAAAAAAGATATTTCTATATGAGCTGAAAACATGTTATTAAAGATTTTAAAAAATACCATTTTGTAGTTTTTTGCTCAAAATCTCTGAAAAGAAACAAAAAAGTGATGCATTATAAGTCAAGCAAATGATGTACATACAAATAAACTGATCTAACATGTAAGATCCGCTTCATTTATGATCATTTATTACTTAATTGAACACACAACTACAGATTCATAATTACTGTAACTCCATAATTATTGGCACATTTGTAAAGACAAGTAAAATAAAGTCATTATAGTCTTAGTGGTTCAATAGCTCAATCTCACATTAATGGATTTAGTCAAAACGATGTGTCAGAATTGTGGGCACTCTTAGAAATTATTATAAGAAAAACCATATAAATGGGATAATGGTTTTGTAGTGTGTTGTCTTTCATAAATAAAACCATGGCTATAATGGTATATATATAGGTGTTCAAATAACTACCCCTTTGGGACAACAGGTTGACACTGGACCCACATATTACGCCCCTCGGATTTCCTTTAAACACCTGCCCTTCTAAATGTCTCTGCATGTCCCTGAGTGAAAGTTCAGTGACCACAGAACTTTGTCATGTCTATTACATCTTCCACGTCTATTACTAAATCATAGTGAAAACCTGTGCGAGATTAGTGGTCTTGAATTGTTTGATAAGATTTTTAATTCCATAGATATTTTCTATTGTATTTTCAGTGTCAGAACAAGCCAATTGCTTCAAAACCTTTTTACCCAACTTTAAAAGAGTGCCAATGATAGAGAGTTAACTGTACATTCTTGTGAATCTGAGGTATCAACAGTACATTGTATTTGTTAACTCAGATATTTTACTAGCTCAGAAGTTAATAAATGGTGATGTATGGTGCTTCAAATACCTGTGAAATAAAAAACCATACTGTATATTGTAATCAGCAATGCTCATGTTATGAATCCCACATCCTGCTAACTCTCAGAGCAATAGAAGAAAAATATTTATTTTGTCTGGTAAAAAAGAAATATTACCTTGATCTTTCATTTTCCTCTGAATGACTGAAACAGACAAACTAGGAGTTATTATCAAATATATTAGTTATTACATACAATATAATCTGATTCAAATTAAACAAATAATTAAACAGTCACTTAATCATCTGGGTCATAATTCTTCCACACAGTTCCACACAGTTCCACACAGCTCTATGAATATTCAGTTCCTTCTGACTACAAGTCTACAACATGTACAGTCAAGTATATTCCCTTAAAAAACAGTTTTTAACTATCACCAGATCATGACTACTGGGGTGTTTGGGGTGTTTGTATGTTTGCGTGCAGTTTATCCCTTTCCAAACATCCAGTGTGCAGATAATATTTGGCAACTCATATTTAAATGTGCCTCTTTAACTTTAGCATGTAGCAAACTTTCTGTAGCTGTAATTTATTTAAATACTTAGAAATCAAGATTGCAAAAAAAAAATAAATAAATAATAATTCGTATAATATATATACGAAGATCATGAGCAAAAACGTTCATGCATGGTGAGCCAGAAAAAGCTGCTCACTGAACCTGACAGATACTTTGAAATGGCAGCATTGTGGTAAAATGTTCATCTGGGCTCTAAAGCCTCACACTTATGTAGTACAACTTTAAGCCTGTCATAGAGTTAATCAAAAATAATACCTTTCTTTTGACGAACACAGGTGACGGTAATAACTAATCCAACCAAAGAGACCACCACTAAAAGTGTAATACTGGCTACAGCAATCTTCCATGCACGAAAGGCTTCACCTGAAAAACAAATGAAATTAAAACATTCCCTAACTACAGAGGGCAGTCTCCCTGGAGAAACTTGGGGTTAAGGGTCTTGCTCAGGAAGCCAATGGTGGTCTGCTGAAGGTAGGATTTGAACCCATGACCTCTTGGTCCAGAGGCAAGTATCCTACCCACTAGGCCACCACCACCCCACGTATAGTGGTTCTAGGCTCTTGTATTGTACTGTAAATATTTAACTGTTAAGATTTACATATCTATATTGATTAAAACTTAAATATGTTTTGCTGTACACTTTTTGATTATATGTGTTTTTTAATGTAAATTTTCCATTTTACTGTATCTTCAATTCTTTGTAAAGCGTCTTTGAGTACCTTTAAAAGCGCTCTATGAATAAAATGTATTACTATTTTCTATACTGCTTGAGTGGAACCAGTTATGTCACTTAGATTCAGTGAAACCAATTACAATTTACATTTACAGCATTTAGCAGACGCTTTCACCCAAAGCAACTTCCATTTCCTAACTACAGGGGGCAGTCTCCCTGGAGCAACTTGGGGTTAAGGGTCTTGCTCAGGAACCCAGTGGTGGTGTACTGAAGGTAGGATTTGAACCCATGACCTTTTGGTCCCGAGGCAAGTATCCTACCCACTAGGCCACCACTACCACCACCAAAACACTTACTACGGAGCAGCTGGTGGCCTAGTGGAGTTCACCCTGCTATCGGAAGGTTGTGGGTTTGAATCCCAGGACTGCTAGTGACACCACTGAGGTACCCTTGAGTGAGGTACCGTCCCCACATACTGCTACCTGGGTGCGCCTCATTGGTGGCAGCCCACTGCTTCATTTGCTAAATGGGTTAAATGCAGGGAAAGAATTTCACACTGTTCACTTTAATAAGATATTTTCTGATTAATAAAAACACTTTTCATGATGTTGTACAGACAACAGAGACATCAAGCACAAAGATGAGGTTTAGCTCCTGTGCTTTCTGTTAGAGCCAATGGGATTCTGGCACTATGTTGGTACTGAACAGAGATGATAATTTTTGTGTGGCATTTCCAGAATGATTCATTCAGTAAAATGTCTAGAATGACATTTTCCCCTCACAAAATTTGTTACACCAATTGCAAACCAAAACCTGATTGGTTGATTCTTTTGTCAGCTCCTAATCAGTCAATCTGACACGTTTAGAATTCAGTCCAATTCCTGTGGGCCTAACCATCCGGAGAGCTCACTTAGCTATGTCTACCTAGATGCCTCAGAGAAAAGTAATCTGATCTGAGCATTTTTCATTTGGTGTGTAAAGAATTTAACCCTTGTATTAATAACCAAAAAGGAATAGAACAATTAGGACTGTGTCACATGTAGTGCGTCTCGGTCACGCCCCCAAACGAAGCCAGTTGCCTGAATATTAGGGGATATGTTAGGGGTGTGGTATTACGGTCTGTGGTATGAGTGGTCATTGGGTGTCTAAGAAACCCAGGTGTGGTAGTGGAGCCTCAGAATCCTTGTGTGGTCACCCCATTCCACCACATTCCATTGTGTGTGTTCTTTGAGAAAGTGTGGAAACTTGGAAGGCTTGTTCTGTGTGTGCGTTTCCAGGTTTAAAAAAGGAATAGGACAAGCTCAGCTATGCCTTTCAGAAGAACTAAAAGGCCCTGAACTATCCCCTCTGCATGAAACTGAGAAACTGAGATTGTAATCTGTATGCACTGTTATTGTTTGGGATCATATGTTTATATTAATAATTACGAAAAAGAACTGTAGAAATAAGCATTTACCAGAGATGGTGATATCTGTTTCCATCATGTGATGCTTTTGTAGGAGTCTGCAGTAGAACTTGCTGAACTCATAAACAGTGATGCGGCGTTTCACTCTGAAGCCCTCAGTGTCTCTGTGTGTCTCTGTAGCTTCAGCGGGAAGATTGGCTCCTTCTCTGTCCAGCCACAACACCTCAGGTTCAGGATTCCAGCCCCAGGATTCACACACTAGACTGATCCCTCCTGAGTCATCATAGCCCCCCACAGTGATCACTGAGTGATGTCCCAAAACTGCAGTGAACATCAACATGAAGGTAATCATCACCAGCTCAAGATACATTTTAAAGCTGATATACAGGAAATTTTCTGAAGCTCCACACAAACGCTGAACACATAAATTCATAAACCCTATGTTCCAGTTGACAACATAATTTCTATATAATCTTATACTTAAAGAATAAAATACTTATGTTTTTTTGTAATGTAGAAGTTTCCGAACTCTTAGTTATTTCCAGCATTACAAGATCAAATGTTTCAGTTTTTGTTTACTAGTAACCTAGCGAGCAGTTATATCATGATATTATAATAATCATTGGTGTTGGCTTTCTTGTATTTACCAGATTCCTTATCTGTTGAACTGACCTTGGACACCTGGAAAAAGCTTCCTTTTAGCCTTCTGTTAATAACATCTTACAAAACATCTTCTCCAAACTTATCTGCATCATCTCTATTCTCTTTGCCAACTTTCTCAAGCCATATGTTTATATGCATTATATGCGTTAATATGCATTTATGCTTGTAATTTTCTTTCCCCCATGTATATGTGATTCTTAAAACAAAGTGCTATCTTTAAATCTAATTAAAAATGATCAGGATTACACTTAAACTATCACATGAATCCTGCCAGTAGCATAGACTGTGTAGCATAGACTTACAATGAACAATACCCCCAGAGTCTCCCGAGAGGGAGGGGGTGAGAGATGGCCAGGACAGGAATTCACTATAAGGTGTCAATGCGAGAAAGTCTGTCAAGGCATCAGAAGGCTCAAGATACATCAGAGCAGGTGTGTTTGTGGAAGAAAGGAGATCCAAGGTTAGCGCATGGATGTAGTATCTCGTGAGACAGAGAACTCCATCCAGGAAACACACAACAGTGCTGAAGATCTCTCCATACTTGAGTCACCCCAGCATCGCATAACAGACCATGTGGGTGTCCCCCTGCGGTTACCCCAATCTATTTGTCAAGGAAAGAAAGGATCAAGTGGCCCACTTCATCAAACAATACAGTTTGGAAGCAGTTTGATGACGACTTAGATGACACCCTGGTAGCTTCATAAGCTGGCCCTGTACACGAAAACTCACTCACAGCCATAGCATACAAACTGGCTAAAGAATGGTTTGGCCCAATAGAGTGGAGAAGTCAACATCAGCTATCACAGCAACCAAATAGGAGAGAAAATGAAATGCATCGTTTAAGAAGCGAAATAAAGATCAACAGCAAGCAGTCCAAAACCAGCCCACCACTGGAAAAAGAAGGCATTAAAGAATGAGCAATCAGTCTGTGAGGACAGCTGTGTAATCTCCGGAGAGCAGAATATCTTCGCTGGCAGATCACAGTTTATCAAAGACTCATTTGGCTTCACTAGGACTCCTCTTGGTCAGCAAAAATCTGGCACACTATCCAGCTCAAATTCAGAAGTGGAGGAGTTGTTGTGGGATATGCATAGTGACCCCTGTAGGAGGCAGGGGCTTGGGTAAACTACAACATTCACAAGCCAGAGAAGCCAGTAATACAAGTGAACATATGGCAGGAAATTCAAGACATCGTTTGGAAAGCCAAAGCATCCACGGACACAGGCCCAAATGATAAACCATACAAGGTATACAAAAAATGCCCAAAGCTTCTCCGGAAGCTGTGGAATGATCATGAGGAAGATCTGGACCAAAAGCATTCCATCAAACTGGATCTTGGCAGAGGGATGTTTTGTTCCAAAAGAGGAAGGCTCCTCCTCAATCACCCAGTTTAGGAAAATCTCTCTGCTACATGTGGAATTATTTTTTTCTGTGCTTGCAAGAAGGCTGACCTCATACCTTATGGAGAACAAATATATCAACACATCCATTCAGAAAGAAGGTGTCCCAGGCGGTTCAGGGTGTCTAGAACATACATCAACAATCAGCCATCTGATCCGAGAGGCCAAGCAGAAGAGAGGATACCTAACAGTTGTTTGTTTAGACCTTGCAAATGCCTATGGGTCAATCCCACATGACCTTGTCCAGGAAGGACTGGATTCCTACTACATTCCAGTGGCCATCCAAGACATGATCACCAGCTACCTGGGGGGAATCAAACTTAGATTCACAGCTGGTCAGTTCACAAACAACTTGCTGGATCTCCAAAAGGCGATTCCAAAAAGGTGTACCATCTCCCCCACCCTGTTTATCATGGGTATGAACCTCCTAATCTAAGCAGCAAAAGACATAACCCGTGACCCAAGCTAGCATCAGGTATCATCCATGGATGACATCACAATAACAACTGAGTCACATGTCTAAGCAAGATGGGTTTCGGAAACTCTAGATAATGCAGCCACATGGGCGAGAATGTCATTCAGGGCCAGAAAATCCAGGAGTCTGGTGATTAAGAAAGGTAAAGTCACCAGGAGGTTCAGCCTCCAAATTCAGGGCTAGGTCACTCCATCCATCGAGAACAACCCAGTAAAGTGCTTAGGAAAGTGGTTCGACGCATCATTGACTGATCGAGCCAATGTTATCGCCGTAAAGCAGGCCAAAGAGTGGTTAAGGGACATCGACAAGTCTGGACTCCCTGGGAAGTTCAAGACCAGGCTGTACCAACATAGCCTCATGCCCAGGATTCTGTGGCTGTTCATGACTGTGGTAGAGAGCACCCTTATGTGGAAAAAAAATCTTAAGAATGGTGAATGTGAAGGAACAGCGGCGGCAGGCTAGATGAGGAACTAAAGTGTGAACAAAAAAAGAATGAGGCTCCATCTGAGCTGAAGAGGGGCAGAAAGAGAACCGAGTCCCTTTCAAATGAACTGACACTGTGAACAGAAAAAGAGCTGAGTTCCCTTTCTGTTGGTCCACTTTTTAGACCACTTCTAGAGGACTGAGTTCGGTTCCTTTAAAGAGGACTATATGTGAAAACACCCATAGATTAAGCCCGCTGCCGCTTGTCCTTCACATTCACCATTCTTAAGATTTTTTTTCCACATACGAGTAGATGGTTGAAAGCTCTACCAAACTTCTACGTTCTCCACAAAGATGAAGAGCAAGAATGCTTTGAGTCTGAGCAGCTTGGTAGAGAAACTTGATCTTGACAAGAATCTCTAAGTCCCTTTATTTATGTATTGATTTTTATTATTATTATTATTTTTTATGATCAGTTATTCGTTTATTCGTATTTTTTAGTTTTTTTCTTTATTTTCGGTTGTTTCCTGCATAGACGTATATGGTTTACCATGTGACCTACCTACGGTAAGCCTAGAGGGCAAAAACAGTCTAAGTGAACTCGGAGCACTTTGTGTTCAAAACGCGCAAGTTAACCGAACCGTGCCGCGGACTCAAAGCTCCCAAGGTGGTCTCGGTTCGGTTCGTATCAGAGGGGTCTGAGTTCGTTTGGCGTGTTCACATATACACATGTTGACTAATCGATCTGAGTTCGCTTTAAGGGCTGAAACGGACCAAGTGTGAAAACACCCTTAAATACAGAGGTCACTTCAGTCATTGATCCTACTGAACATTAGTCAGCTGAGCAGTGTTTTTTAGTGACTGCAGGGGACTAAAGTGTAAATTATAGAGAGCCCCCTGCAGTCTCCTGACTTCAACTGAACATTTGTAACATCCTATGTCTGAATCTCTGCAGGTTCCTCCTGGATCAATAAAGTTTTATGATTGTGATTCTGCTTAGAGTGTGAATGAAGCATTGACCTTTTGCAGCTCCTCTCTGAACAGGTCTTTAAAACTTGACTGAAGGTGAAACGGAAGCAGTGCAAGATGAAAAAAAGAAGTGGTAGCAAGTGTCATGCTCTTCAGAAATGGAAACCATATTAAATTTCTTCCTTGCTTTGTCAGTTCCCATGTCAGCTGGAGCCAACTATATTTGAGTGGCCCATTGGAACTTGCATGCATTCAGATTCTAATGTTACCATCAGCCAGGCAGATGGCAGAAAGTAAAATGTCAAAACAGCACTGAATGCATACAGTATTGTATTAAAAGACAGAGGAAACATACTTAATATTTCTGATTCTAATGATTGTACATGTCTTTGGATTTTTACATCATGTAAAATTTATACCACATATAGTATGTAACTTTGCAAACCAAGTTATGATTTTGAAATGGCTTAACAAGTTATTGTTTATCCCTACATCACTAAGTCTTCAGTTCCTCCATATTTTGTATCAAGAACTGATGTCCCTGAACTTAAGAACGTTACAGAGAAGAAAATCTTGTCTTTAAAGACAATTGGTTTACGTAATGTGGAACTAAAGGGCGTACATTTTGACAGTGAAAGTACTTTAGAAGTGCATTATTATACTTCAGATCAGCTAGAAACATTAAAAATGCCATCATGAGGAGTCATGCAGGCCCTTACAACGATGTCATGCATTTTTTAATTGTGATAAATTCTATGATATCTTTTCTTTGTAAAGTTTTCACATAACGTTTACCACATCCAACAAATCTTAAGATACTGGTAAAAGAAGTGTTGGAAAAAATGTGCAAGAAAATGTTTCTTACCCTCAACAACGACATTAACAATGATGTCATCATACCAGGATTTGGCCTCGACGAGACATTTGTAAGCTCCTTCATCTGAGACTTGGACAGCTGAGAGTTTGAGTGAAGTGTTGCCTTTTTGCAGCTCCTCTCTAAACAGTGCTGTCCTTCCACTGTAGCTTAAAATTTGCCCTTCATTTCTGTCTTTGTGATCCTTGTAGAGATGCACTAATGAATCGACCACTTCTATTCTGAACCACTCTACTCTCAGATCCACGGCACTGGTGTTGGGCTGGATAGAGCAGGGCAGAACCAGATCTTTTCCAACCACAGCAAAAAGAGGAGCAGATGGACCAACCAACTTAAAACACTCTGTATCGTGAATCAAACAAACCAATCAACATTTTTACCACACAGTTATTGCATCCATTAACATGCTCACAAACACACACACACACACACACACACACACACACAGACAGGCTTTATATTATGTGGGTTTATACCTGATTGAGAATCCAAAGAGATGAAAAAAGTCAGTCGCATCACCCAGAGGAAGTTCATTGCTGAAAAACAGTTTCTTATCATTTTCTATCACTGTTAATTTACCAAAAATTCACCTGCTAGAACCTGCATAATTTTCTGAATACCAGTTTAACATTTCTAAACTTAAAATCCTCTCTTGTTCCTCGTGTTGTCCTTTCATTTTGCTTGGAAGGAGGGAAACAAGTTAAACCTGTTACTCACTCATGCACTCACTAGCTTGCACGCACGCACGCACACACACACACACACACACACACACACACACACACACACACTCACACACACTCACATACACACTAATGGTTTATTTTGGCCATTCCTTCATTATGCTGGTGAAAATGTAACGGATTAGTTCTTGATGATGTTTATACTTTTCCACAGATGTTCAAAGTCAATGTTCAAAGTTTAAAAGATAAAAAAGTAAAATTGAATGGCCTTATAGCACTCATGCGCCCCATCTTTATACTGACTTTCACTTTGCGTTTGAGTGTTGGCCTTAAAAGAAAGTAGTGTTCACAGCTGAACTGTCATTAGTAACAATCTTGATCTCCTCATACCAGGATTTGGCCTCAACAAGACATTTGTAAGCTTCTTCATCTGAGACTCAGACTGCTGAGAGTTTGAGTGAAGTGTTGCCTTTTTGCAGCTCCTCTCTAAACAATCCTGTCCTTCCTCTGTAGCTGAAAATTTGCCCTTCATTTCTGTCTCTGTGATCCTTGTAGAGATGTACGAATGAATCAACCACTTCTATTCTGAACCACTCTACTCTCAGATCCACAGCACTGGTGTTGGGTTGGATAGAGCAGGGCAGAGCCAGATCTTTTCCAACCACAGCAAAAAAGGAACGGACAAAGCAAACAGTCTTTATTATGACACACCCAGACACTAAGAAACAATGAAAATTAAAAATGTAAAGATACTAAAAGATGACATTAATTAATTTTAGTTTTCAAGGTGTACTGGTAATATGGAATCTAGTAGAGGCAATCACCATATGCACACGTATCATGTTATACCTGATATAGATAACAGCTGGTGACAATTAGTAGTCACACAAAGGAACTTCATGCATAATGACGATGATGAGACTCAATTTGTGTGTGACAGTGAAGATTTTTAAAAAATGTACTCCACATAACCTGTGGGAAATTACATAATCTGAAGTTTGAAAACCTTCACATTCACACAACTCACTCACAAAACTGGTTCCTAAGAATTAAATGGTTTTTCTATTGCATTTCTGAAAAATCAACCCAGACAGTGGGAGAAAAAGTGGCCCCTTTCTAGAACGGACTGCAGACCACTCTGACTGTAAGGGAATGGCGAAACACCACACTGCAGAAATCAGCCTAGTAAATGTGAATATACAATATAAGCACATGTAGAGTCTTGTGTCCCCATATGAGCTTCTATGAAGTCATACATACTGTATACATCACATGTCAACGGTACAGAGCTGCATTAAACCACCAGAAATACCAGGTTTTGTTTGAGAACAAGTTTACACACTGAGCTATGGTTCTAACAAAGGCTTTTTCATTGATTGTGAAGAAACATATCACAAATTTAGATATTTCACTTACCTGTACTTTGCAAATCTATGCAATTCACTGATGAACCAAAACAGAACAGATTTTTCACAAATCAAAGTCTGTTTGAACCTTTTCTTCCTATAAAAAAGATATAGAAAACAAAGTTCCAAAGTACCATTTTGAGACATTTTGTAGTGAAGAACCTTAGACAGGACCTTGAATCACAAACTGCAGGCTGTTTTCACCTCACAGAGGGAACACTCACTCACCAGCTAAGCCAAAATACGTAAAGGCAGTTCAGGCAAACACGTCGACACAGAGCAGTAACAGCTACTGCCAGTAGATCAATAAGCCACGGGATCTACAGCGACAACCAGTGACATTAGTTCCGCTAGACCATGTCTCACTGGATGCCAAAGCAAGACAAGCAAAATAAACAGTGTAAAACAAGACCCAATAAATCCAAATTTAACCATTCATATTGTTATATTTTTATTACTGCTGGTGTTATGTATTGTGTTTTAAAATTTGTAACCGCAGATACTGAGTCATCAAAACTTTAAACACATTTGTCACCTATACTCCTACATACACACACTCTACTAAGTGCAATAGCCTACTGCATTTCTGTATATAGCATAGTGTATTTTCACGGTTTCTCTTTTCGCCAGATTTTTAAATTCATATTTTACTTAGACTTCATATTTTATATTGTTCTTGTCTCTGTGTCTCTGCAGTCATTATATAAGCAACTTCCTCCGGGATCAAGTTTTCTGATTCTGATTCTGACACACACACTTCTGTAAGCAAGCATTGTGAACCACAGCACATGGTATTTAGAAAAAGCTGTTCAGATGTTCATACAATGTGTATAAAATAGAATCTAATGCACTTAACCAATCACTGTGAGTATAAACGTTTTCAAAGGAAAGAGCAAATTCTAACACGACAGTATACTGAAACTCTCCCATTTCTTTTCATGTACAATGTAAATATGAATATGGATAGTTATTGTTGGGTATATTATATGACAGCTATAGTCAAAACACTATTTACACTTTGTCAGACGCTTGTTCTGCTAAATGTATAATCTGTGTCAATCTGTGTCACCACTGTTTAACTGTTAAGAAACAAAGTCATTGAGAACGATCTGATTGTTCCATTCTAGAGAAACTGCTTCCGAATCGTTCACAACGGCAGTGATAGGAACCGTACATCTGAAAGTATATCGAATGGTTTTACATATGCTGAAACACTGTTTTACACTAGTTTTTAAAAATACATTCATGGCTGTATGGCTACTAGTTTCTCATCGTCTACAGCATATTATATTTTACCACTATTAACATACAAAAACATGACACATAGGTTCACTGGTGATTTTAGATAGTAGATAAAACTGTTATATTTGCACTGTAGACTTCACAAGCCCTGGTTCTTATCACCACCCTTGCAAGAAAATTGGAGTCTTTACAATGAAACAATTCACACCAAGCCACTCTGACTGTTTACATGTCAATCACTGAAACATGTAGACATTGCGGAAAATCTGCAGAACTGCCTGCTAACCAACAACCAGTCATACTTGGTTACATTATATCAGAATGGCAATTGCATTTAAACTATATCCCTTGCTCATATGACTGCTCAAACTCATCACTACTACAGCACTTACTGTGTCATCTGCCCATCATTCAAATTATGCGTTCCAGCCTAAATCAAGCATCCATCTGTACACATCTTTATATGGAACATACATACATGTCAGACCAAAGTTAACACTGAAACAATGACTCATTATCTTTTTTTGATACTGCTTTACATTTAACACTTGGAACACAGTTGAAACACTGCCAGAATAAATAAGGCAGAAGAGCCTTGCAAGGACCTTCCAAGGTTTTTCAACAAAGTCACACACATACACATACAAAAGGGGTAAAATTGGTTTATGGCAAATAATTATTTCAAAGTGAATCCTGCAGCCAGTATTGCAGGAAAAACCATTTACACTGTCAAATGGGTTTTACTTTTTCAGTTATATGACATTCATAACCAGCAGCATGCATCAGAAACGCACATCATTCAGATATCAGTCACTGAGCACAGGCTGCAGGTACTCCATATAAAAGTTATGAAATGTTGCAGCAGTGGAATGACTATAACAGACTTAAAACACTCTTGAATTGGGCAAAGGTAAAAGCATGTGTCCAGTGTCTCATACATGCAACTACAGTGCCTCAATACTATCCATAAACTTTACACTTTCAGATAAACTAGTTACAGGGTCATTGCCTTTATTTCTCAGTGCATAGAGGGCTTCACTAAGACATTAGTCATAATGAATGAAGAATGATGTGGAAGAGCAAACAATGTGGAAGTGCTTTCTGAATTTTGGTCCATTAAACAAACAGTGAGTGCTGATTTTAAAAATATGAATAAAATAAATGACTAAAATAGTTCCTAAAATACATATAAGAAAACATAAGGCTCCATTACAGTATCTGATAAATTAAGACAAATAGACACAGTGTGAATAAATTCAGGGCAGTGAAGGCTGGGATATGAGAACTACACATCCAAAGTATCACTCAATTGGCTTTCACTCAGTGCAGTCTAAATATAATCAGAAATAAAGAAGTAAGAAAATTAAGACAAGAACTGCATTTTGGACAATTTCCATTACATTTTATACACTGCTAGGAAAACTAACTCAAACGTGACTGAATACAACCTCTCGTAGTTATACTGGCCCAAACCAAAACACTGCTGCAGGGAATTGTGTGTGATTTGTCCAGGTGTGTGCTGTGTGCATAAGTGGAAATGTGTGCATGTCTTGGAGTCAGATTGTTATTAAAGACATATCATGTATATAAAATATAACCGACTGTAATCGTTAAAGGCTGTTTTGCTCAATAAGACAGAATCAGGCCTAGAAACTAATCTGTTCTCAGATCAGGCCAGCAATCATCTGCAACAGCATTGGTCTAGTTACCAGTACCAAACACAGTGTTAAGCTGCTGAGTCACTCTAATGAAGGTGGTGCGGCGACTCAGCTCTTTCAGCTTAGCAGCTCCCACATAAGTACAGGTGGAGCGAACTCCTCCCAGCACGTCTCTCACGGTCACATCCACCGGACCTTTAAACGGCACCTCCACCGTCTTACCCTCTGAAGCCCTGAACCCAAACAAACAAAACACATATGTCCAATTACCAAATCCAGCATCCACCATCACCCAGCAGCATTGTGCTCATCACTGGATTACTTACGGTATAGGGATTTTAGTCAAAATAAACTTTTGATCAAATGAATTACTGTATATATTGTATTGTGCCTCTACCAGTGTTTTTTTGTCTCACCTGTATTCTGCCACTCCTCCTGCGTGCTTCTGCATAGCTGTGTCAGAACTCATGCCATAAAAGAGTTTGTACTTCTTCCCATTCTTCTCGATGACCTCACCCCCGCTCTCTGTGTGACCTGCCAGCATCCCACCCAGCATCACAAAGTCTGCTCCCGCACCTGTTTGCCACAAACCACACCACAGCCAATCAAACAAGAGCTCAAAGTGGGACAGACACTGCAGGCACAGAAAACACAGAACTTATACCTTGCCTATACCTTACTAACATATTTGGCTTTACCTTTCAAAATTACATGACATCCAATTATAAATACTGTAAAGACAAGTGTGGTGGAAGTGTAGTATCCTCTAGAGCAGCGGTCCCTAACCTTTTTTGGTTAGGTTCCAATAAAATATGGACCAGTTTTAAGTAAAACAATATTTTCATGGACTGGTATAGATACAAATAAAAACAAAGTGCGTAAAAATGCGAAGAAGCTACCCAAGACGTTTGTTTTTTACTCATTTTCCTTAGTTTGCGGGCTAAATTTTTGATGCACTGTATCACATGACCCAGACGAGTGTTTTTTCCAAAATAAAAGCTCTTTCAGAGTCTGATAATCAATAAAATACTTTTATTCTGTCTTTCTGTGCGGCCCAGTATCGGTCTGGTGGTTGGGGACCTCTGCTCTAGAGCAGTCAAACTCACCGAAAGCCTTAGAGACATCCCCTGGGCAGGTGCATCCTCCATCCTGAGTGTGAAACCAAAAAGAAAAAAGATCCAGTTTAAAATCATAGCACGAACATCTATTATTCCTGTAAATGTACTGAGTCACTAATACGGCATAATTTAATTTAATTTAATTTATTAACCCTTACAAACAGGCGTCAATAGCAACACAGTGAATATCTTACAGAGATGATGTGTCCACCCAGGCCGTGTGCAGCATCAGCACACTCGATTACGGCGCTCAGCTGTGGGTAGCCCACCCCAGTCTTCTTACGGGTAGTGCACACGGAACCTGCTCAGACAAACAGACAAATAATCATAGACCTAGGATAAATAAACGGAATGATAGTCAAGCTGAAAGATCATGCAAAACTGTCTCAGTTCATAGGAAATAAGGGTCATTATTTTATTTTAAAGTTATCACCTGGACCGATGCCCACTTTGATGATATCTGCACCAGCGAGAATCAGCTCTTCCACCATTTCTCCGGTGACAACATTTCCGGCCTTGAAGGAGAACAATGTTTACAATTTACAACCATTATTATCTTCTGTTATCTTATGATACTACAAAATGTTATTCATATCAACTGTCTGTTACAGGTCATAACAACTGACCATGATGGTGTGCGAAGGGAACTTCTGCCTCACGTCCTTGACGAAATGCACAAAATGTTCCGAGTAGCCATTTGCTACGTCGACACAAATGTACTGGAGCTGAGGCACAGCGGCCAAAATGGCGCCGAGCCTCCCAAAGTCAGCCTCACTTGTTCCAGTGCTGACTGCCACACTCTGCAGAGAAAAAAAACAGAAGCATAGAAACAGGGAAGGAGAGGGAATGTTAATGATATGCCTTTCAGAGCAGCCTTAGATTCTAATTATTTCCTCTTTGGAAATGAAGTGCACTACATACAGAAGCCAAACATGCATTCCGTCTTACCCCCAGGCATTCAGGTTTCTTTGCTGCAAACTCTTTCCAGTCATCTACATTGTAATGTTTGTGTATGGCAGTAAAAAGTGTGAACTGGAAGAAAAAAGGGGTTAGTTAAGCTTCCGATTGAAGTTTATGAGACAAAGTTAATTCAACAATGCAATTAAGGTTCCTTTGAGACAGAACAGTTTTTTCTACCACAGTTTTTTCAGATTTTCTATAAATCTGAAAGTCAAACAATATCAGTATGATTTTTGTCACAGATAGATCACAGATACTCAGGAACACTGTTTTAGTCTTACCTGATGCAGCACCACAGCCATCTCAAAGGTTCCAACTGTGTCCATGTTAGCAGCAATGATTGGGATTCCTCTATAAGTTCCTTTGGAGTTTCTGAAAGTGAAACTGCGCATCAAGTCCACCTGATATGATAAGGGGATTAAACAGAGAAGAAATAGTTTTCAAGAAAGGAAAAGCGCATAAAGTAAAATCCAGCTCTGTAACAGTCAGGCATTGCAAGGGAAAAATAAAGCAATATATGCAGTCATATTTACATAAAAAGAAAATTCCACCTACATATCAACATTCATGCATAAATACATCATCAAGATGTCAGCTGTCATTCAGATTGATTCAATGTGTAAACACTCTGTTCTCAAGTAACAGGTCAGAACTGTTCACAATATTGATAAGACCCAGACATCCAGCATTCAATGCTATTAATAGATAGATCACAAAAAGGACGCAATTTTGGTGTAAAACATATTTCAATACATGCAGGTTAGAGGTACTTGCAGTGTTTAGTAAGGCAAAATACAGCAAAGAAGTCTGCGTCAGTACGTTTATTAAGTTTATGCACTATTTAACATTTAAACCACTTTAAATAACTGTATAAATGATATTGATTACATTACGCAGAAATAATGAAAAACCAGTGGAACTGTCCGTTAATAGACAAGTAAATGTTCTGTTAAATGTTCTGACAATGAAATGTTCCATAAAATGAGCTGAGGTGAGGTGTAGAAGCGAAAAGGTAAGACTGTGCAAAGGGCGCCCAGCTGCAATAATACATATAATAATAAAGAAAAAAAACCTTGTTCACTTTTACATGAGACTAAGAAGAGACTAAAGTGTTTCACCTCACTGCGAGACTTGAGTGTGCTGCGTTTGGGGCGAAGCAGCACATCTTTGAAGTCCAGCTTGATGTCATTCTCAATGCGAGGCATGGCTGCTTGGCTTGGTGCCCTTGAGACTCTTACAGCTTCTCTCTGTGCAAAAACAGCAGCTGTGCGTGGGAGTGCAGTACTTGTACCGTCTGTTTGTTTAGCCACATAAGAAGAGCTTTAGTGATGTGAATGCTTCGGGGGGGATGGGGGGAACGACCCCTGACAACCTGCCTTCATGTCATATGTCAGGAAGCATAGGCTAAACTATTTCAATACATTAAAACATGCATTCTAATCATCGTTTATAACCTCGTTAGTATATTGTACATGTCCATTACATACAAAGTCAGTATACAGACAAATGCTGAAAGGTTTCTTAGCGGGTTAATGCAGTTCTGCAAGTAAAATGGGTAGCATCTGTTGCAAACAAGCTAAACACTCCCATTAGACACATTTTTACAACTCACACTAAAGACATCTGCCTAAAACACCCACTTTGTAGCAGGACATGAATATGCATAACAGTAAGAGCAAATTGCTGAATTACCTGCTGCTACAGATGTGGACAGAGTCTCTACCGGCCTGTATAGCGGAGAGGAAGAATGCACGTCACTTTTTTCCGGGCTGTGAATCTCATGTGAAGGCGCCCCGGATCTACAGTGAAACACATAATGTAGTTTTTCAACCAAAACTGCCTCGCACAGGCCCATTCTTAGCTCCGCCCCTATGGACTACAAAATTACGGACTTTTCACTGCAGCCTTTTCGTTCCAGCCTGAATCATTTACGTGTTAAAGGTGTATCATTTACAGCTTTTCTGGATTAAACATTTGTTGTACTGAACACATACATTTTTATGTGTGTTTGTTTTTTTGTTTGTTTTTTTAGTTTCGCATTATTTTGTCTGCCGGAACTGTTAACCAATACAACGGGGCGGCAGGGTGTGTTATTGAGTTGCTCAAGGAACATCAATTGAAACGCTGCGAAAGTAAAAAATCGAGGGAATTGTTGATAGAGGAAAATTCTGTAGTTTTCTGCTGTATTAGTTTAGATTTTGTCGGTTTTTTTTTCACAGCTCGCGTCGTTACAAAACATAAGCCACAATGCTGATCAAAGTTAAGGTAAGGGAGTGGGATTTTTACTGCTGTTTCATGCTCGTACCCGGTTAGCTAGGCCAGTTAGCCTCTTCCAGGTTAGCTGGAGACCAGCAACAAATCTGAGCAGGGCTGGGCTTCAGTCGCCCATTCATATACAAACACAACTTTTTCCATATTTTGAAAAGACAAGCAGAGCTGGAGGTGGCAGGGTTGAAAATGTTCAGATTTGCATTAGGAGAGACGAGGAGGGACAGGATCAGGAATTCGTTTATTAGAGGGACAGCTCGAATTGGACTTTTTTGGAGGAAAAGTCAGAGGAGTGAGATTGTGTTGGTTTGGACCTGTGCTGAGGAGAAACTCTGAGTATCTTTGGAGAAGGATGCTGAGGATAGAGCTGCAGGGAAGAGGAGAAGAGGAAGGCCTAATATGAGGTTAATGGATGTGGTGAGGGAAGACATGGAGGCAATTGGTGTGAGGCAAAGGATAGAAGGAAATGGAGACTGTGGCGGCCCCTAATCGGGAGTAATTGAAAGTAGATGATGATATTTTTCGTTATTTTGTGGACACTGAGACAATTCAAGTCTACATACCCAACTAAATCCAACTAAAAACGTACCTTTTCTCTTAGTGCTATGTCTCCTCTTGATCCTGCTGTTTTTTCATTCTTGCTACTCTGTGTTGTAATTTGGACTGTTTAATGGTTTTATCTGTCTGTTAATGCAGTTTCTTCATCTGTGTCAAGAAATTGAGTTTGAGAAAGAATAAAAATTGTTGTTATTGTTATTATTATTATCCTGTGTGACATTCAAGTCTTGAATTCCATGTTAATTTTGGCTGCACGGTAGAGAACTGTGTGTGTAAGACAGACTGCATTTAATGTTTCTATAAAATACTCAGTTGTCAAAATAATACACTTGTCTTATGTTAATGGAACAGCAGCCTGATTTCCTTAGCTTTAAGGAATAATCATATTCATAATATTGAAATGACCTAGACTCATTTGTAGTTGTGTTGGATTCTTGTGTTCATCTGGAGAAACCCTTTACTGTGTGTGTATTCTGACACACCTTATTAACAAATTGGTTGACTTATCAATGGGGTGCCCCCATTGCTGGTGCAGGTGTTCAGTTCTGCTCACAAAGCTTGTATAATTTCCATGGAAAAGCATTGGCAGTAAATGGGAAGCTCTGGAGTAGCTGCACATGAGCCTAAATTCACCATGCTCAATGCTAAGCCATAATCTAATAAGCCCCCCAGCACTGGGACTGGAAAGCAGTATTTTTAGTGTGATGCTGGAGTGGTGTTTGAGATTCAGCATCAGTACCTGACTTAATTTATGCCCTTGTGAATGAATTCAATCAAATCCTCTGGGCAATGTTCCAGCATTTTGTGTACAGCCTTTCCAGAAGAGCGGAGGCTGTTACTGCAGTAAAGGGAGACAAGCTCCCTGTGAGTGATTGCAGAAGAAACATAGGTTTCTACAAACTTCTGGGCGTTGTGTCAGCATTACCGATCAAGGTTCATCATAAGCACAGGCTAAAAGGAATTTCCAGTGTTTAGTCACCATTGCCACTGCAGGTCTAAGACGAATTGTAAGTTTAACCCATGTCTGGGAAATCAGCCTATAGTGCAGCCCGTCTTAGCATTGTAGAAAAGATGAATGGAAATGTGTGAATGCATAGCCATAACCCTGATTATCAGTTTATAGTGACCACCCTCTTTGAAGCGACATTTGCACAGTTAAGCTGTTGGTAATAGATACCCTGAAGATAATAACTGATTATTTATTTATCATTTATTTTTGGTGTTTCTAGACCCTGACTGGCAAAGAAATTGAAATTGACATCGAGCCAACAGACAAGGTATGTTTCATCAGTGTTCTTATTGAGGCCTTAAATGAGAAATGAGAGCTATAATAGCACCTGTATAATGTTACTGAAACTACAATGGCGCTTGAAAATATGTGAACCCTTTAAGATGTTCTATATCCCTGTAGAAATATGACCTAAAATATCATCAGATTTTTAAACAGGTCCTGCATGTAGTTAGAGATAAACATTGTGCTACGTTGTCAGAGGAATTTAGTTCCTTAGTAGGCACACTACCAGTCAAAAGTTTGAACACATCTTCTCATTCAATGTTTTTTTCTATATTTTTATTATTTTCTACATTGTAGAATATTAAAACAAACAAAATGATGAGGGAACATATGGAATTATGCAGTAAACAAAAAGGTTAAACCAGAAAATGTTTTGTAATAACGTAATGGTGGACTGTTGATTTTTTTACTTAGTTAAGTGGTTCTTACCATAATGTGGAGTAGAACCGTAGTGGAATAGGATCACTAACTGTGTACCAACCCGAACATCACAAGTGATCCCAAACACATTAAGAAGGCAAGAAATTCCACTAATGAACTCTTGATGAAGGACACCTGTTAATTAAATACCATTCCAGGTCGACACCTCCTGAATCTGATTGAAAAAATGCCAAGAGTGTGCAAAGCTGTTATCAGAGCAATAGGTGATGTTTTCAATATTAATCTACAATGTAGCCAATAATAAAAACAAAGGAAATCGTTGAATGGACTATTAAACACCTTGTTCTTGGAGTGGGTAACGGTAGTCTTGAATTTCCTCCATTTGTACATGGTCACGTTTGGATTGTTGGAAACCAGGGCAGCCACTAGGACCTAAATGTCATTCCACTGATTGAAAAAAACTGACTCTGATTTTCACATTTAAATTAACTTCTAATACTTTGCATACTTTTGGCATTCGCAGATACTTAATTAGAGATGGGCCCGATCCGATATCGGTATCGTGTTCCGATATAGCCGTAAATCCGATATCGGATATCAGTCGGACAGCCCCGATCTCTATATTCAAGTTCGCAGTTTGCGCTGGACCTTAAACTCGACGCTGTAATACGAGATGCGTCGGCAGTAGACGCTCGTTGATATTTTCCAAAAACGCAACAAATTTGCAGCAGACAACCCAAAAGCGAAAGGAATATCAGAGAAGATTCTTAGCTCTCCATCAGTCTCTCTTTGGAGTTCTTTCAGGGACTATTTTGTGTGTTTTGTTGGCTGTTTTTGCCCTCTCCCCTCTCTCTCTCTATCTCTCAAAACACGACGAAGCTAAAGCTGGGCATCTCGGCCGGTCCACCTTAAATACAGAAGTGGTGAGATTACACTGCCCATGTCGTGTCTCCGAATCCACGTTATTTAAAATGTATTAGTTTTACACTTTATTTTTTACACAGTTTTTGCTGCTAAAATGGACACAATACTTGAACTATTTAAATGATTCAGCCAAGATTGTTATGTTTTTGATTTTACAGCTGTTGCTGCTACCTTTTTGTGAAGTGTAAATAAATTCCTTTGGAATGCCTTTAAATTCACTGTAGTTGTGTATATTTTTTGCTCTTCTAGTAAGTGCTTAGTAGTTTATTTATTCTGCGATGTAACCTTACTAACAAACAGCACAATTTCAACAAAAAATAATGCTAATATTAAAGTAAAAAAGATGTATTATATCGGAATCTGTATCGGTATTGGCAGTCGTGTATCAGAATCGGATTGGAACTGTAAAACGTGGATCGGCCCATCACTATACTTAATATTGATTCCTTTTTCTCAGTACATGACCCAGTGTAATATTTTGTATAATTTGTTTTACTGGGTTCTCTTCATCTACTAACAGGACTATAAACAAATATGATGCTCATATGAAGAAAAATAGAAAAAAGACTTTGCAGACTTTTAAGCACCACTGTAGCTTAATGTCAAATGGTGATAACTGGACTATGCCTCTATGCCTCCCTGTTGTTTAAGAAAAACTTCCAGTTGTTTTTGAGAAATATCAGAATTAGTTTGGTGTAACAAAGGCAGTTTGAGATGTTTGTGTGTGTTTGTTGCATTCAGGTGGAGAGAATAAAAGAGAGAGTGGAAGAGAAAGAGGGCATTCCACCCCAGCAACAGAGACTCATCTACAGTGGGAAACAAATGTAAGATGGGTTCAGGCACTCATGTTCTCTCTCTGTCTGACTGTCTTCGGACTGTTCAAACACCCAAGTGCATTTAGCTTTGGTAAATTAAATAATGTTTTAAAAAATCTTGCTTTTGAAACACACATTCTTTCAGTTTTCTTAAAGAGAATTCTGTTTGTTCTTTAGGAATGACGAGAAAACCGCAGCAGATTATAAAATCCAGGGTGGCTCTGTATTGCATCTGGTTCTTGCACTCAGAGGGGGTCTCGTGCACCAGTGTCCCAGCATCCACCTGCAGGCCTTATAATCACCACACGTCGCCACCATAGACGTCCCATCAGTCTCAGCACACAGTTCCCCCAGTGATCTCACTCAAACTCTGCAGTGTCAACTCAGTGTCACTGTTGACCGTTGTGTTATGAATGCCCTTTTGGTTAGTAGTGAACAACAGTATCTTCGGCTCAGCACCCCTCTTCCCCTTATTTATCCTTTGTAGAGCGCTGTCATGCTCAGTTTAAGTTTACTGACAGTAATGCCGAGTAATCATTGTTAATATGAAACTGATGCAGTAGAATTGTTTGTCAATAAAACATCATATTGGCACTTTTTTTTACTCCTTCTGATTATTGGACATTTTGTCACTTAACAGTATACAAAGGTATTTAAAAAATTCATACAGCTGTGATGAACTGTAAAGGAACATTTATTGAAAGTATTTCAACTATGATCACGGTTTAAATTAGAAAGATTAGGTCCAGATTAAGTCTAAATTTAGACAAAGTCTGTTTTTAATCGTCAAACATTTACAATGGAGTCAAAGTGCCAGTACCCTATTTTTTTTCTCACATTTTTCACCAGGTATGCTTAAGGCATTTGAGTGGTTTTATTCACCAAAATCAGTCATAATTTTTCTGTTACTTTTTTCTAACCTCTCTTTATTCCTTCAGATTATACTGGCTGTTTTTTTTACTGTGACTGTAAGGCTAATATATGTAAATATCCCGCTTTTACCGGCTTCTCTGTATTGTACCTCATTTTAAAAAAAAAAGCCCAGGCTAAAACGCTTATAGCTTCAACATAGAGGAGCTAAAGTGCTTTTGGCTAAATGTAAGGAAATTTTCGTAACATCTCAAACAGTGAATTTAAAATGGACTGTTTTTTGACAGCTAACTTTCCATGGATGAATACTATAGACTGGGAAGTAAACGGTATCTTTTGAAACTTTATGTACTACATCAACTTATTTCTAATAACAAAAGGAACATTTGTTTTTCCAATAATATTGTCCTTTAAGATTAAACTAGATCACTTAATCCATGATCATGAAAATGTCCCTTACTTCTGTTCTCTATTGATAATTGTACTCACAGCATGTTGCTTCTGTGCTGAAATAACTCAGCTGGGAGAGCGTTAAACTGAAGATCTAAAGGTCCCTGGTTGGGTCCTGGGTTCTGGCTGAGGGTGATGTCTTTGGATGAGGGTCTTGAAGATGTAGCTCAGTGGCAGTGCATGCTTCGCATGTATGAGATCCTGGGTTCAATTACCGGCATCTCCACTGTGGGTTACTTACAGTTTGGGGTGACTGGTGGCCTGGTGGTTAGGGAGTTGCCCCTGTGCTCAGAAGGTTGTGGGTTCAAATCCCAGGACTGCCACTGGCACAACTGAAGTACCCTTGAGCTAGGTACCGTCCCCACACACTGCTCCGACGGAGCAGCACACTGCTTCACTTGGTGAATGTGTTAAATGCATAGAAAGAATTTTGCATGTGTGCTGTGGTGTGTTTACACAGGACTATATGGGGCCACTTTACCTTTATAGCGGTGGTCAACCCTCTCAATACATATGTTCCTGCAGACTTTAGTTCTATATCTAACATGAATGCATCTGATCCAGCCAGTCAGCGGCTTCTGAAACAGTTAACTAGCTGGGTCAGGTGCCACATTATGGCTAAAACTAGACTCCACAGAATGGTGGCTCTTCAGGACAAGGGTTGGTGCCTCGTAGTCATCTGATTCTTTTGTTTTTGTCTGTAGGGGGCGCTACATCAAAACATACTTCCCACATACAGACCACACTACTCTTTCTTGCTTCATTATATAGTTTTATTATCCTCTTTTTACATATAGTTGGGATGTGTACAAAACCCATAAGAAACCACATAACAACTTCAGTAGAAACTGTTCATCCAGATGTGCTTTTTGTGGGATGTTTAAATGAGGAGCATTGTTGCCAAATACAAAGCTCACAAAACATGAACCCTAAAGACACGCATACATATCATTTGACAAAGACATTCAAAATATTACAAACATCAGTCATGTTGCTGATGGTGGGTACAGTCATATGCAGTGAAAACACCATTGTCTTGTGGGTAATGCCAGGGAGAGGCTTTCAGTGCCCCCTCTCAAAAGTGTGAATATGCAGAATACTACATTGGCAGTTCTTAAAGAATGAGTTTGCAGCATCAGTATAGGGCCCCTACATTCTGTACAAGGAGTCTGAGCTGGTTTTCTCCTATTTTTAGGTGATATCGTAATCAGGAATTGTTAAAAGTACCCTGAAGTGATTGTTTTTAAAATTGAATAATTTTAGTAAAAAAAAAAAAAAAAAGTTGATGTAATTAAGTAATTCATTTTTTTGTGTAATATCATACAATGCCTCTCCATTGGAGACCACAACAAACTTAACCTACATTTACAATCCTTTACACCACTTCACTAAAATTACATTTAGTTTATATAATAGATTGTGAAATGATTGCTGCTGGAAAATTAAAGACAAGTGTTTGTCCCCGTTTGTCCACACAATTTTGAAGGACTGGTAGGGGTTAAAGCTTGCAGAATGTTGATTTTAACACAGATTAAGACTGAACCCTGGTTAATGCTCTTTCTCTGCTCTTTTAGTCCAAAACTTATGCAACTCATACATTCTATCGCTTTTTACAGCACCTATAAACACATTCACTACATTTATACATCGTGAGAAGACAAATGAGGACCAATTGGCACACAGTGAACATTTGCTTCACGAATATCATCCAAGTATGACATCAATACATAGGCACATAGACAAATCTGTATTAGCAAACACAAATATAACAAATTTATATATATGTGTATATATATAAACAGAAACCTCTGACTCTTACAATTGACTTTGATCTTGGTGTTGGGAGTGCATCTGAATTTTGCACATTTTATATTTATGTAACTCATGTTAACTGCTTGACATCAATGATACGTTAACAGAGCTATGGAGAGTAAAATTTGTTTTATGCTGTGTAGTTTTGTATGGTGAATGAAATCCTCCAAGAAAAAACAAATTATGTATTGGACATGGAAGATCAACACACAGCTACTTCAAATCTTAGGTAATCTTTCGCTGTGCTGCGTTTAGTCATCTCAGACATGTACGTTTTCACATTAATAAAATTCAGTACATGAACATAATTTGGTCTTTGCTTACTTTTGACATTTTAAGTGTCAGTACATCATATTTTTTCTGTTTATCCTTTAATTTTGATTTTCTTCAGTGACAAACATGGACCTTTTTAGGAGAATTAGCTATGATGCCCTCATTCTTTAAATTGTTCATGAGTTAAAATTAGTCCTAAATTGTTTTTAGCTTATATGTACTGTTCTAGGAAGAACCTGTGGAACCTTCACATTAGGTTCTAAAGGTTCTTTAAACTCATGCATCTAATTCACACAAAAAACTTCTTTAAAAAACCAACCATCCAACTGTTATTTAGAGAGCCACAGGTGACTATAGTGATGCAGCATGTGTGTGATACTGTATGTCGAAGGTTAAAGAGGAAGCCAGTCAGGTAAAGTCAGTTATTGCACTCACTTTCACACATACAGCATATCTACACTGTTTCTTAATATCAATATGAGAATCACTAAAGTGTGTGATTCCAGTATGAATGCCAACAAATTAAAGATAATGCCCCGATTGGAGAGTCAGTTAAAACTCAGTTATACCCCTCGCATTAACTATAGTACATCTATAGAACTTTTCATATATGTCTTATTATTTGAATATTAATATTAAATTCTATATCTCACTCTAAACACATCTTAGTAGATAAGCACACATTTACAATTCCACTATTGCATCTTTTCCACAATTACATCTGAAGACCAAAAATAGCACTACATTATTACTCAACTTCCCCCCCCCAAAATATATATTTGTATATACGATAAGGATGATGAACAATCCAGAATTTAGTTCATTTTATCTACAGCTTAATGAATGTGAGTATTAAGGCTGTATGTGTGTGATTTCAGGGTTTGTTAGTATTAAAGAAATCAGCAATAGAACAGTATGTTCTTCTACTGCCTTCAGTTTATCAACCTGTTTTGACGAACCTATTACAGCCTGTGCTGTTCATGCAGAACAAAGTCATTTCATAGCCTTTTTGGTTTTTCATGAACTTCATTTATCTTCAAAAATATCAAGGAAAAAGAAACAAAATAATTGTTCAATGGTGATAATAACAATGGTAATTAGAATACCTAAGCACAGGCTCCTATCTGTGTATTATATTATAATTAAGGCAATTTAAAGAGCTAGAATTGTACTCAAACCAGAGTGAGATTCTGGTAGAAAACTACACTAAACCACAAAATGTGGTTTTTAAATATATACCTTATATATACTATCTAAACCTTACAATCCCAGAGTTATCAGCCAGCTAAAAACAACAAACAGTGACTGAGAATACACAAAATAACAACAACAATGACAGAACATGATAAAAAATAAACAATCAGGCTATGACAATTAAGGCAAAAGGATAAAAAAAGGAATCAAAATTAGAAATGGTTTTTAGTGTATTGATGCAGCAGAATGATCTTAATATCAAATGAGTTTCTGAATCAAAATACTTTGGCATATTCACACTAAACAAACAAAAACGATTTCATAGGAAGTGACTAATACTGCACTATGCAGTGTGTGTGTGTGTGTGTGTGTTTGTGTGTGTGTGTGTGTGTTTGAAGGTGGCAGTGTTCACATATGGAGTGTGTGGATGAAGAGCTATAGTAAAGTGTGGAGGAGTTGTTTGGGCTGGAGTTGGGAGATCAGAGTTACAACGGAAAAGACAAAAAAATGTATGTTTTTGACATCATAATTGATACTGCAATGAATAACACTGATCTATTTCTACATCAGAAATCAGATCTTAAGAAAATTGCAGTATTTATGTACATTAAAGAGTCATGAGTGTTTATCATTTCAGAAAATCTACAGGTGTATCCCCTTTGGAAGAGGAGACCAAGGAATGGAGCAGAATACCTTTACATGTAGACTGAAGTGGTGCATTGAAATCAAATGGTTCAAAATGTGTACATCCTTTCCACAAGAATAAAATATAGTACATCAGCAATTATAGTCAAATGTATCTAAAACCAATGGCAAGATTGTGCTGATGTACTACATGCTGTTCACATGGAAGAGACTGTAAACATTAGAATCAAGTGCATTCAATGCTTGACATTTTTCCGTGTTTAGCTTCAAGGTTTCTTATTCATTCTCTCCTGACCTCTGGCTCTTCCCTCCAACACCACCCCTTCATAAACACCAGCAGACGTGCAAAAGTATACACAAATCAGAAAGATATACTAGTGTGTGAGTTTTCACCCATGTTTTCCAGTAGCGTATCTGTATCAAACTGGCACCCTGCATTGTGTTTCTATATATGTGTGTGTGAGTGTGTGTTTAAGTTCAGCAATCGGCTGATTTCGATGTCTCCCCCTCATCTGCCCCCGACAGAGGAGCCGTCTCGGTCTTCATTTCCATTTCCTCTCCGTAGCATTCCTCTTTTTTCTCGTCCTCTGCTGGGTACACAACCACACAGAATTTCTGCCCCAGGTATGTCATCTTATCTGCAGGGGACAGGGGAGATAAAAAAAAGAACTTCAGCATATTGTTTCTAAGTTTAGTGGACATGGTGTCATTAAATGAACCTCTTTACACTTTTTCCCAGTTCTTTAAGGGTTACGTCCTTTTAACCCTCCTTTTAACTTCTTTTAACTTCTTCTTCGTATTAAGTAGCAGGTTAATGATGCTGCATGCTAATTAATTTTTCTTGTTTAGTAGTGTAAACTCTGAAAATACGTGGCATTGTGGTTATTACATTGTAGTACTTTTTTTGTTACAAGATATTTCATGTTAGTGTAACCAAACAAATACATCTGATGTCTAAAAGAGGGTGTTAATAACTAGAACTCCAGTCAGCATGTGTGCCTGTACTGTACAGCAATTGCACAGTGGATCAGACTCTGAGAGCACTACCCTTTCTTCCTTTTGAATTAACCAGTGTAATGCCTCTTGCACCTTCATCTCTAGAGCAGGGGTGGAGGGCCGGTGTCCAGCACAGTTTGATGGTTCTCCTACTCAAACACATTCACTAAACCTGACAATTATCTGGCGAGGTGAACCAGGTGTTTCTGACCAGGGTAATCACCAAGACTTGCTGGATTACGGCCCTCTAGGACTGGAGTTCGTCACCCCTGCTCTAGAGTGCAAAGTTCAGCATGTTAAAAGCTTTCCTTAAAGTGTAGAATCCAGCCTTTCCACCACTAGGGGGCCTGCTTGACAAAAAAGGAGCAAATGACAGGGGGACAGTAATAAACTAGTCTTAACAGAAGCAGTCTGCTTTACTATCCTTCTCACATTATCCCTGAGCAGCAGGAAACAATGATATTTGTTGTACTTACCAACAAATGTGTTGAAGCACTGGGGTTTGTTGTCCCAGTAGACACCCAAGAAATAGACAGGCACACCAGTGAGCATGATGGCCAGGCCGATGCCACACACCACAGGCTCAGAGTACAGTGAGAAGACCAGCAAGAAGGCCCAGAACAGAAGATAGATCACTGGCCACACCAGGCTGATCTGAGATCAGGAAACAGGTTTGTGTTATAAGATATTCATCAGAAATCTACACTAGTGGTTAACCTGTTGCACTGGGTTATAATACAGTAAAGGTAAAGTTATTATTCAGTTATTAATCTTAGCACTTAAGAACAATATGAATTATACAGTTACTAATATAAAACGAATATGTATGTTATATATTGTTGCCAATATGCTAATGAGGATAATTATTCTCTCTTTGTACTTACCTTGATTGGTCGGTGCATGTCGGGCTGTTTTATACGCAGAACAATCTGCCCAGCAACAGTGACACCGTAGAAGAGGTAGTTGATGAATCCCACGTAGTTGATAAGTGTGTACATGTCACTAGTGCACAGCATCAGAAGTGTTGAAATACACTGCAAAACCACAGAAAAAGAGAAATGGAAGAAATGGGAATGCTCAGTATTAGAAGAAGTGTGAGAAGTTCTGACCTGGTGATGAACTCTATTTGGCAGTTCTGACATAGTGAATGCTAATCAGCAAGGTTTACAGAGGGAGAGAGAGAATGCATGCAGGTGTGTATGTGTACTTGTTTAATACATTTCCAGGACAGAAATATCTTCCTACAAATGTCAACTTCGTAGGAAAAACAGCAAAAACAGGGCTGACCTCCAATGTCAGGCCTAATAAAACAACTTAATTTGTGATATGCTTTCTATAAAATCTAGACATTTCACAAAAGAGTGTAAGCTTCAGTACAAATCCTTAATATACATAAGAATGCTTGCCATTTAAACACAACTCGGTGTGTGTTGAAGATACTCACAGTGAAGAGCAGGGCTGGGATAGGTGTGCAGCGCCTCACATGGATCATAGCCAGCAGACTGGGCAGATGGCCCTCTCTGGCACCAGCAAAGAACAACCTGATAGACAGTCAGAGGGAGAGAAAGAGAAGAATGAGGCAATTACAAGATTTTTATGTTCACATCAAGAGGACCGGGTTAATAGGGAAAATCATGAAGAGAGAAAAACAAAGAGATTGAGAGAAGCAGTAGTGACACTCCTCATTAAGATACATATGCCACACAGAAAACAACATATCTGAATTGACAAGTCAGTGCTTGGGAGAGTCAGACACTGACGATGAACAGACTGAAAACGTATGGGAAATAGTGGGATAACTTGGGTGAAATAGGGAAAAGACAACGGGATCAATGTGAAGACACTGGATATGAAGTACATGGATTCATGGATGAATGTGTGGATGGAGAGACTGACCGGGAGGAGGTGAAGAGGGAGCCGTTGACCCCCCCAAAGGTGGACAGGGCCACCGAGATGGGCATGATCCATGACATCACTCCCAACAGCTTCTCACCAAACGTCTGGGAGACAGCAAAAGAGTGGTGAACGAGAGAACCGGAGATAAAAAGAGAGAGAGTGGAGGAGAAGGAAGTGAAGAGGCCTGCTGATTATATGTTGTTTTTAATTATCCTATGAACATTTTGTGGTCTCTTATCTGTAGGTGTGGCATACTGTCTGGGAGTCGATACAAATATCAGTTGTGTGAAAATGAACAATTGACACTTATGTCACAGATATGTCACAGTTTTTCTAAACAAAACACAACTTCAATCCAAAGACAAAAGTTTTTCTGTCTGAGGCTTCGTTTCACTGTGAGGTCATCTGTAAATGGTGGATAGTTTTATTCTGGCAATTCAGGAGAGAGGATACTCACCACAGCAACAGCATTGGAGGCCAGCAGCTCCTGAGGGCTCATGGCAGTGACGTAGGCAATGTTAGCAAAAACATAAACAAAAGTCACCAGGGGAATGGAAATGAAGATCGCACGAGGCAGGTTTCTGCACAGAGACAGAGAGGAAAAAGTATAAGGAAATGAAAAGAAAGAATTGGTTATCACTGCTCTGCTAAAAGTTTGTTATAGTTTATTCCTCATGCCATCTTATTTGCCATGTTTATTTGTTACTTGCTAAAACTGAACCATTAAGACAGGACAAAAGGCGTAGTAGAATTTTTTCTTATTTTCCAAGCAACATTACTGCTAATAACTGGTTTTACCATGTTATAACTGGCTGTTTCAAATAAGCACCCTATAGGTCCTCAAGCAAACTGGGTTAGTAGGTTAACTCTTTGACCCCTTACTCAAAAATGTTATATGCTCCACAGAACATATTAGATTTGGTAGGATTAAGCAAAGCTATCAGCTATGACTGAGATTATAGTATGGCATGCTTTTGGCTGTGAGAACCAGACTGAACAGAGAGTGCAGGCTTACACATAGGGATCCACTAGCTCCTCTGTTACATAGTTGAGGAAGTTCCAGCCTCCATAAGCAAAAGAACCTTGCAGAAATGCCAGAGCTATCAGACCAACATCATAGTCTTGAAAAGGCTCAAAGGCATTGGCTGGCTCCAACCAGTAATATTCACCTGAAGAGAAAGAAAGAGGAGAGAGAAACAGAGAAAGAAGAGCAAAGAATATTAGAATCTATAACAGCAAAGCAGTTTATAACAAGTCAATGTGCAAACTGATACAAAACAAACAAAAATACTGAATATATGAAAATCCTGTTTTCTTTCTGCATACAGACAAATAATGATTTACTGAATTCAACATTCAGTATTTCTAGGCTAGTTTCTACTTGCACCAGAAAGAGGCTGATGGAATTTTAGTAATGATGACTAAACATTCATCACAATAGCAATACAAAATGTGATATACATTCAGAGCTGTTATGCTTTTTAGGAATGATTATTGCCAGATAAACTTATTTGAACATACTTAACTCATTAACCAAGTTCAAAGAAAAACCAGACAGCACTGCAACTTTTGCCCGTACCATATGAAACTAGCTGACAATGTATTTAGTTAATAAATGTAAAGAAAAATAATTTTTTGGAAGTTTATGGATGTTATTACACTGTTATTACAGATCTGAAAGGTCTGAAGGTCATATTTCTGTGCCCTCTTTGACCTATTGGTTCAGTCTGTCCCTCTCGGTTTTAGTCCATCCTCGCACATGACTGATCAACCAGCCGGTCACACACAGGCTGTGGCGTTAAGACCGAACTAATACAAGCACACATTGGTCCTGTTTTCTTTCTGCATTCAGCCTTTAATAATAGCTGTCGCTGAGGCCATATCAGATGAGTCTGTGGAATAACAGCTCCTCTGCACCATGATCTTATCTAATCTCCTGTGACGCTCATGCTGTAAAAACGGTATTATAAAGTTTTTCTTTCTTAGAGGGTTTGAACCCGACGGCTTCTCTTCAGGCATCGGGTTGGGGGAGGGGTTACAAAAACTGTGGTACGAACTCAGTTCAACTCTGCCGCACATCTCCATTCAGTCAAATAGGGCATACATGGACTTGCAATTGTATTTAATGTAGATATACATATTTTAAATATATGTATCAAGACTATTGGAGCAAGATTTCGGATGTGCTTTTAGATTTGAATGGTAAAATACAGAATGTACTGCAGAGATAAATTTGAGCAGTAAGACACTGACACTTTCACAGATGGACAGCCTGTCATGCTCATACTCTCTCTCTCTCTCTCTCTCTCTCTCTCTCTTTCGCGCTCTCGCACACACACACACACACACACACACACACACACACACACACACACACACACACACACACAAACACACACATGTGGGGCAGATGGCTTGTACCCTTGCAGATCTGCACAATGCCCATGATGATGATGAGGATGAGGGCCAGCAGTTTCCCTGCTGTGAAGACATCTTGCACGCGCGTGGCCCAACGCACACTGGCGCAGTTCACCCATGTCAGCAGCACTGAAACAGAGAAAGATCAGGAGGGACACATTAGCACACACCGTTTCATACAAATTCATGATAAATTATAATTTATCTGCAAAACAAGTTTCAGTACTGAACAATAAAAACCCTAAACAAAATAAAACCCCTTATCATCTTATACCACGGGCCTGTTTCCCAGTCTACATTAAAATTGAAGTAAGTCTTAAACCATGAATAAGCTTAAACCATGTCCAGAAAGTGGCTTTGTGTTTTTTTATTTATCAGCACTGTCTGTAAATTGTGTACATTAGTAATGCAGAATCACCTGAAATTGTCAATATATACAGTGTCTGGGTGCAAGCCAGTGTAATTCTAGAAGCCCTCCCTCTGAAATACAGAAGTTCATTTAATCACCTTGTAACAGACAAAAAACTCGTTGTGTACAAACACTCAGAGACAGTGCTATAAAGATCTTGTGGGCCCCCATATGTAAAGGGTTGTGGATTAATTAAAAACATAATGCAATATGCATAATGCAAAAACATAATGCAACACTTATTTTCTCAGTATTGTTAAGTCTCAAACAAGTTTCCATGGATGAGATGTCTTATGAGTAAGACAGAGATAAACAGACATCAGGGCTGCGTGTAGTGCTAATGGAAGCTAACTGGTGAGACATGTCATACAGAAATTGGATCTTTCTGTGAGTCATGGATGTACAATTGTGTCAGTTTCTATATAAGGGCCTCCCACCCCCTAGCCGTTACACCACTGCTCTGACATGATAATTATGGGCATATATCTGACATACTGTCATAAATAAATAAATAAATTCTGTGTAATTATTCTTGCTTTAGATGTTCATCACTAGGAACATTTGCTTGACTCCACTACCCAATCTGTCATGAAGCTCTTCAGAGACAGGAAAAAGGGCATTAGACTGTCAAATCACACACACAGTCCTGTCACTTCACTTCTGGAGATGCGTGTGACCAAAGTGCAGTGGTGGATCATAAAATAAAGGGTCAACATTTTTTTGAACTTCAATCCCTGGACTTCTGACTGAGCAAAAAGCTTTTTGAATATGCGTACCAACCACAGGACTCAGTAAACATGTGCACACATTGCAAAGCTTAGGTCTCCACTTTCAGCACTTTAATGTATCTACCTGTTTCAGCAAGGTATATGAGGAAAATAGTTAATATTACATTACAGTACCGATTGCTGACAGTAATGTTAAGTGATATATATAAATATAAAAAACAAGGTAGCCTGTTGATCACACGGTCATGACCTTTAGCTTTTATATGTAGAGAACCTGTTTTCAAGAATATAATGTTCACAATCAGCCCAGAAATGGACCGTGCCAACACCTGACAGAAGCACCCAAATAGCCTTAGGGACACACACACACACATACACAGGGACCTGCTCATTGACACTACTTCCATTGCGCTGAGAAGCAGGCAGTTTTTTAATCTACATTTTATGTCCTACTAATCTAGAGTAGTTGACATGTCATGTCATTAAATGGGTCAAAAGAGAGGAGTGTGTTTTCCTTCCTGCAGAAAGAAGCAGGAAGCTTTATCCTTCTATTGGCTAATATAGTACAAACAACCCAGCAGTAAAGATGACAAATAAAACAGACCGTAAACAGACAATAAATATATCATATAGTACAAACTGGAGATGTGTGGTATATTTTTTTTATTTCAATATTGATACTGAAACCTTGACCTGGTGTTTCTCTTTTTTGGAAACTAAGCTTTATCTGAAGCACTTCACTTACGAAGAGCATCTAAAAGTAGGTCATCATGCTCAAACTACTCAAAGACTCTATTAACACACAAGAAGAAATAGACACCTAACAACATGACATCACACCATGTGTGTGTAAGTGCTATTTCAGGATCAGATGCATTCTTTTTTCCCCTCTGATACTCCTTGAGGACAATGAAGCTGTAGTATAGGACTTATATGTGTGAATGTAGTCATTGGGAATATGTCAAAAGTATGGTGTCAAAAATTATGTAAAATTATGTCTAAAACATGACTCTGAAACTTATCTTCATGTGAGAATGACTCTAGCTGAAAGTACAGAATGGACAAATGTCTACTGGAGTCCTGTTTTCAGACAAAAAGCAATGAATTCTAGGTAAGCAACTGTCTTGGAGGGAGGAGCCTTGACATGTTGTTGAAACTACTCGGTACAAAAGGAAAAACAGAGATAAATGAGACAGAGAGACAGCGAGAGAGAGAGACCAAGGGAGATAGCGAGACAGAGAGATAGCGAGAGAGAGAGAGAGAGAGAGAGAGAGAGAGAGAGAGAGAAAGAGACCAAGGGAAAAACAGTGAAGTAATCTAAGCCCCCAGCACACACGTTACTCTGGGAAGACAGAAATATACACGTAAGGGACACTGGTATTCACTAACAACCACCCCTTCTCCTCACACACACATGCACACACACCATCTGCCTGTATCACACACAGGAAAACAGATCCATGCATATAAAACCACATCATAAACCAAGCTGGCACAAACAAGTATGGACCAGCAGAGATCCAAACAGAGAAAAAAATACACCTGGCAGTCCAGGCAGATCCATACACACAAAACTCTATCAGTCCTCCTTTTTTTCTTTTTGATTTTCTTCAAACGAGACAGAAAACCGAGCATAAATGACAGGATTTCCCATCATGGCCCCGTCACAGAACACACATCCACACAAATACTTGATCCTTTTTTAAGCATTGCTGTGTCATGGAAAAGTGATACAAGGAGACATAAAGGAAAGGAGTACAAGCCAATAACATCTCCTCAAACAGCCTGTCCTTTGTTACTTTTCCTTTACTTCCCGTCTTTCTCCTGAGTAGGCCAAACACAGAAACAAGAGCCTGAAGAAAGGTCCTCTGGGTTGTTACCTGGCTGCCTGACAACACGTAGCCAATAGAGAGAGCTGAAACACAGAGATTCTGGAGTCGCACAGCCAATTAGAATGCAGAATTGTCACTATTGTGATTTTGCAATGATAAGAGACAGCAAAAGTAAAGCAGAGGCAGATTCTGGGACAGCCCTCCTTCAGCTCCACAAACACCTCTGAGCTGAACAGGTAAAACAAGGTCACAAACACACACACACACACACACACACACAGACTGCTTAAGGCAAGTGAGTTCAAAGATTACTTCAAAAACACATTTTTGTCTTATTGACTGACTTTTTTTTTTTTCCAGAATAAGCCCAAAGATAACAAACTCAGTAATTTATAAAGTCAATTCCTGAAATCTTAAATTGTTCTAGTACCTAAACTAGGCATGTTCAAACAAGATGAGACATGATAAACCTGCAACTACCAGTATACAATGCTGTCAAATCAAAACCTTTTGTCATCATTTAAAAAACATTTTATACTTTTTAATGAATATTTGATAAATAAACAAACAGAAATGGTCTGTAATTACTTTTGGAGACTATCTAGATATGAGGTTTGCCGTTATGACTGACTCTCTCTCTCTCTCTCCCTCTCTCCCTCCCTCTCCCTGTCCTTCTCCCTCTCTCCCCCTCTCTCCTTTTCTCTGTCTCTGTCAGATCTGTCTACACACACCATGTAGTATTTGTAACATTAGTGTGAGGTTTTTCTAAAGGCTATGCTCTCAGTAGGCTGATGACCCACAGGGCAGTCCAACCATCCATCTTCTGTCCCTTCATCCTTCACACATCAATCTATCTCTGTCCGTATTCCTTCTTTCCATATTCCACTCCGTTGGCACCTAATTACTGAAAAATGGCATATAAACAGCAAATAAGCATTGTACTCAGACCAAGACTTCTGATTCAGAACCTGTTTCTGATTTTAACATGATAATAAGGATGCTTATATGGAGAATACAGTGGATATTGGATCAACACTCAGACACTTGCTGATTAGAATAAACAAATCTGAACCCAGTATTTATCCAGGCCACCCAAACAGAAGCAGAGTAGGGATACTAACCTAGACTCGGCTTCCCCTTGCAGGTCCTTATTTTACAGGAGTAATAAAAAGCAAATATGTTTCTGGGTCAGCTTTGTTAGTACGACCTTAGATACCACCATCTTAACATGGTGAGTTGTTATCGCAACACAGGCCCTTTACGAGAGAAAGCTGTGCATGCGCCATGACAGAATATGTCCCGGTATAAACAACAGGCATATAACAACAAGAAAATTGCAAACAGATGAGAAAATAAGACATGTACATGTAAGCCGTTGTTTCTTTTGTGGGGAGAAGGTGGAGGGGAAGCAATAAATAGGAACAGCTCTTAAAGACATGCAACACATTCTGAAATGTGTTAGTTTTCCCATTTGCAGATTTAAGAGGTTTTCTAGAGTTATCGAACATGTTGTTTATTCTTAACCCTTAGACATTAAGGTTTATTACTTTCATTTTGCTGCATTATTAAAAATATGTATTTACAAATATAACTACACAAAATTTACATTTACATTTGATTTGGACTTTGTATAAATGCGTTCTTATCGGTACCTCTGACATATTCTGTTTATTTTAATGTGAAGAAATGAGAAAAGTTTAGCAAAAATGTAAAGAATAACAATAGACCAAATTTAACTACCAAATCTACTACTAAAATATCTCAACTTGAGAATGCCCCTGCCATAATGTCGAACTTAAAGTGTGCATTTCATGTTTCTTGTCACTTTCTTTCATCCCAAACCCCCATTTTCACATCTTTGAAGGGTACTAGAGTGCATAACACTTACACAGGCAGATGGCTGCAAGCAGGCGCAGGCCGTTTTCTGGTGGGAAGCAGGTGGGGAAAATGGGCTGCAGGACATAATTGGAGAAGGTAAGAGCAATGACTGCCTGGTTAGTGGGGTAGATCACCAGCACAGCAATCCATAACCTCAGGAACCTGCAACAAACAAGCACATAGACACACACAAACAGGATTACCACGATATTATATACAGTGCAGCGTGTAAGTAATTGAACAGTGGCATTTTGATTTTGATTTTTTGGCTCTGCAGTCCAGCACACTGGTTCTGAAAAAAACAAAACATGAGTGCAGGCTGAAAACTTTATGGCACTTATATCAGGAATAAAATGTTTTTCACACTGGTAAAACTGTTCTTTTTATTCGTATACAGCTCCTTCAATATGTACTCCCCTGTTTTGGATGATCAAAAATAATTATTCAGCTGAATGTTAGGTTGTTTCTCAACTCTAATAATCCTATAGAAGCAATTCAGTGCCATAGGCATCATCATTCTTAAAATCACTAACATAGTGCATTAAAATCAGGACGTAAAGAAGGCAAAAACTTCACTCATACTCAATGGTATGTAAGTAATGCATAATCTCATCAAGCTCTGTATTAGTATTAGTGAATGCCCTCTCAGAACACCCTTCCAGTGATCATACATCACATACACTAACAACTGATTTGATAACACTTGCACTAACAGGGTTACAAGTTTAGAGTCTGCTGGTGCTCACAGTAAAGGGTGAAGGAGTTCACTTTTGGAGCAAAGGTTCTAAGAGATCAGGTGGGTTTTAGCTGTGTGGGAGAATGGAAACAGCAGGGAAAACACAACAGCCATTTTCCATTTGCTCTGCTTAGTGTGTCTACACTAATTCTGCGTTGATAACTTTGTTATACACATATATTTTAATTCTTTAATATTTTGAGCTCTCACCAACATTTTTAACTGACAAAATCATAGTGGTTCCCTTTGGCTTGCATCATGCACAATGTAAACTAATAAGAAGTCGCTAATATAAAATCCATATAATGAGAAATGTTTAGGCTGGATCTGCCTCATTAAATCTTGTTTATTAATGTGCTTTATACAAGATTTTTCAGATCTCAAAAACTCTCACCCTGCCAGTCCTCCAAAGATGTCCTTGACGTAAGAATAGTCCCCCCCGGACTTGGGGATGGTGACGCCCAGTTCAGCGTAGCAGAGAGCTCCTATGGCTGTGATGACACCAGTGACAATCCAGACGATGAGCGCCAGGCCCACAGAGCTGGCGTTCTCCAGCACACCTTTAGGACTAACGAAGATGCCTGAGCCAATGATGTTACCTGGGACAAAAAGACCACGCAAGACTTAATAAAAAAAGCAAAAAGCACACCTAGTTAAATAGAGTAAACTTCCTTATTCAGTGTACTTGCTTGATATTTGTGTGCAAGCCAATTGATGACATTCTACAGTATCCTATAGCTGTAATTCATGAATACACACAAGAACATTTTACTGGTATTTCATAAGAACCATTAAACATGGCAGAGACATTGCGCAAAACTTTCAGAATGGGCTTGAGTTTTCAAGGGCTACTGAGAATCATTTCAGATTCAGATAAGGGTGTAACACACGTAGCAGTCAAAGGGCAAAGTAATAACACATCCTCAGTGAATCCATCAAAGTCCTTCCTGAAGATCAGGGAGGGAGAGGCTACTATGGTTGTAACTATTGTTAATAATAGTAATCAAGTAATTTACTGATTATTTCACTAACCAAGCAATCAAACAATAAAGTTGATTTACTGATATATTACTGAGAATACAACTTTAACCTCTGTTTTTTATCAAAGACCTGAGCGCCGAAAACTACAAAAAAGACCTTCAAATGCAAACTCTCATACAGTAACTGAATTCGGGAACTATGTTGTTACTACAGATAATAAAGACATCCTGTATTTGGCAGGAGATCAATTGAGTGCACAGAGACAGAACACCCATTTCAGTTAGAAGCCTTCGCCTTGGCGTGGCAGAGAAAAATGGGGTGATATAAAAAGACCAGTAAGGCAGAATGAGGTGGGACCTGGCTGTGTAAATCAAAAGGAAATGAGCATGTCAAAAAGAAAGAGAGAGATATGGGGAGGGAGGTGAGAGAGGGAATTAGAGACAGAGAAAGAGAAAGAGAAAAGCACAAGGCCAGCGGACAGAAAGAGTAATTTGCTGAGTCAGAAATCAGGATGGGGAGACATGATGGGGTGAATGAGTGCAGAATGGCCAAGTGTGTGTGTGTGTGTGTGTGTGAGAGAGAGAGAGAGAGAGAGGGTTAGAGACAGTGAGAAAGAGAGCAGGAAAGGGAGAGAATGAGCTTTACATAACACACGACTGGCCTGTGTGTTTCTACATGCATTCATGCACACATGTGTGTTTTAACCTGAACAATACTCTTGACACCCTCCATACCCATCAGATGTTCATGCTTACTGAGAAGAGGCTCCGGGGACAAAAGGGTGAAGAAAAATAACTGGTGCACATGAAAAGAGTGGTGTGACCTTTATCCTAGGACGCCTTCTCTTTCCCCCCTGTTGGATGCTGCATATGAACAGCGGTTGTCTTCTGATCTTGATCTTAAGGTCAGCTTTGCAGACTAAGATCCTAATCTCTAGCATTATATAAAAAAAACAACAAAACTGCACAAGCCTGTGAGGATGAGGCCTAGCTGGGTCATATTTCTTTAATGGTTCCACAGTTGACTGTAAAAGATGAGGATAAGAATGATGCCAATTACGACCTATTCGTTCAATGCAACATTAAGCTTCTTTCCTATTCATCCTTCTCAAACATGATAATGTGTGTTAGCCCCTAAGGCTCTGAAAAGGTTTACAAATAAGCAAACTGATTCAAATGTAACAACAGTGAATCTTAACTGAATAGCGAGTGGTCAGATGACTGACAACCGATCCATATTAAGTTACCTTCTTATGCAAAATCAAAAACAAGATCTGAACCGTGGCTTTATAGAGTGGCCTGCTTGAGTCAGTGGATTGAGTAATCAAGTTTCAGCTTGTTCACTCTGGTTTTAATTCCCAGAAACACAGCAGCCTGGTACTAATTGACTTCAGACAAAGCATACTGAAATACTGGTTAGGGCCAGTTTTGCCCAGGGTTCCTTTCAGACACCAATATACAGCTTGCACGCCGCTCCAACTCAAGTGAGTCTGTGCACTGCTGAGTCTAGTGGAACACCGAGCACAAGGACTTCCTGTTCACACAGTTTCCCCTCACTTCCTCTTTCTGTGTGTGTATGTGTGATTTGTCCATACACTGCAGGTCAGATAAACTTCAGTTTCTTTACCACAACAGGTTCTGCCTAAGTGTGTGCACACATCTTGTCCCATCAGACGTAGCACAGGACTGTTCACTAGTGGTGCTAATATTAATTCTCATGCCAAAGACATCTTAAATAACTTAACCAGTTGGTTTCTCCATGCTTGGCAAATATTTTGTGTTATAGCAACTGTCACAAAGCTGACTAAGCTTTATGGCACATTGACAAACATAAAATTCAACGTAATGATTAAAAGTAGCGCACATCTCAGTTTTGGTTGAGACACAATCCGTAGCAGTCCTAGAAAGGCTCATTTCAAATGATATTTTAGTGTAGGGCTGTACAATATGTCGTCTGTTAATAGTGTTCACAAAAAATCGGTCTGTGCAATACTGATATTGCACAAAGCTGCAGTAGCAAATGAGCCTCTAACCAATCACAGTGTTTCTGACACACTGACCGTTCACAGTTCCAGGTGAGTTATTGGATGAGTCAAGTTAACCATTTTAACCTTTAAAGTTGTTGGTGTCGTCAGAATAAGATGTATTTAAATGTGGTTTTGTGACATCACAAATAATTTACGTTGAAATCGGGCTGTTTTTGTAGCTTCTATTCCATATATGGACGTTATGGATGGGGGAGTAAACGTACCCTTTGGAAGTAATACTTACAAACTTTAAGCCTTTTAAGTCCAGAAAAGTGATTATATGCGCCCTTTAATATCTTGAAATGCATCACAATCACAATATGTAGCAGTGCCAGCACAATACTGATATTTCGTGCAGCTCTGTTTTAGTGTGTGAAAAGTCACATAGAATTTTTAACTGAAAACTTAAAGCTGTGTTGCCAGACTCAAACCATTTTTGACGTTTTACGATGACGTTTCCTGGGTTATTTGACTAAATTCTGTTAAGCTTATCTTAAAACAGCAGCTATGAACACATTTCTTCCATTACAGCTGCAGTCATGATACATTATGTACAGCTCAAACTGAACAAAATGTCGCTCTATGATGTCACTGTGTCATCATTTTTCATGTGTGATTTGTCAGCAGGATGTATGAAGCACACCATATGCTGAGAGGCTGTAAAATTTCAGTGCGACTCCACCACCTCAATTATGTTATCCCACCCTAATAAATCCCCCCAACAGGCTGTCTACTGCTAATCCCCTCCAAACCCCTACTGATTCTCCTTGTTGCTCTGTAATCTCCTGAACTGGGGCGGTTTATTTGTCAGCCTATTTGATCACCAGCCATGGGCTTTCCTGTCCAAACCATACTGAATCAGTAGTACTTATATATGTTTTTTTTTTGCTGTGATATATGATGAATTGTGTTTAGCGTGAAGACAAGCTGTGTTTTTTTAATTAGACAGGAAGTATAAGGTCACACTGCACTGCCAGACAACAGTACGTGCATAGGTTCTATTATTTCTTCTATATTTGTAGCATAGGAACTTGAACTTGTAACTTGAATTAACATACAGCTCTTTGTGCTTTCTATAGAAGAGATTTTACACACAAACAGAATGTATCCTGTATACAGTAACAGCATTGAGCACTATTAATATTTTACGCTAACAATAGCCATTGAGTCCGCGTCTTACAATGCACAATATGTTCCCAAAAAGCCTCTTCCGCGGAGTGAATGTGCTTTTTCAGTTTCTTTTGAAGTAGCAGCTTTCATTTCTGCTTATGAAGCCTTGTGGAACGTATGAAATCTGTGTTGCAAGGATAAACATCACAAGCATCACAAGGAGCAGGTTTTGAACCGCTGCTTAGTGCTGAGGATCAATAATAGGTACTCAGGCAGCACTTTCATCTTTTTTTAGTGGCTTGAATCAACGGAATTCAGACTTGTGCTCAGTTCTTTGTGCACTTTGATGTAAGCTCTGAGTGATCTCCTATTGAAATGAGATGTGAAACTGATGAATGGTACTGATCTGGGGTCTGAAACCTGGCCTACAGTAACCTCAACACCCAAGCCCTCATAGCCAGTGAGCAGCTACTGTGCATGGACCTGACATTTGGGTACAGTCCAAGTAGCCCAGCAGCTTATCCAGCACCCCTTACCTTGGTTTGAGTCTAATCCGCTTCAAGTATAGCAAAGGTGAAGAATGCATGAGCTTCAACCACCCTCGCCACCACCATTTATTCTTCTGGATTCCATCATCTTAAGAAGCAACTTCTCTCCTTCCCAATACTAGACTTTCTGCATTTGCAAGCTGACATCCCATCACAACCAATGAGCTGCAATGACTTAGGCCTGTAACCTTCATAGATTTGTACCTACAGGAAGGCTGCACGATATGGACTAAACACCAAAGATTCTGTTCCTTAAATTTGTAATGTTGTATATGGACAAATACATATGATACATTTCTTTACCACAGCTGCAAAATGCCTTATAATATATTGAAAAAAAACCTCACATTGATAGATCAATAATAATGTGATTTGCTACTTAAAGATTAGACAGCCTGTTTTTTTTACAGAGAGAGTTCACTTTTTACTTTGTAGAAAACTTTACTGAATATATCAATACATGACAACCCCAACAGAAACATTTATCTGGAGCTCTGGCTGGTCTAGATTCTGGGTGCTCAAATGTCTTGGGGTGGTGGGGCAATGTTTGTGGGCAGAGGGGCAGGTAGTTATACTGGATTTCAGTTTTATAGGATAAAATATATAGCATAAAATATGCTTGTTCTCTCATTGGATAAAGGGGTGGTGTAATAGATCCAAATTCTTACTGGCCAGGCAACCCTGGTCTTGATGCTTACAGCATAGAGAAAAAAACATGATTGATTATAGACTCATTTGCAGATTGTAGTCGTCTGGGAGATCAGTATACTGGAACCCAAAGAACTGATCAAATTTAACAAATGTTACACTGTGCAGTCGCAACATATGAACCTAAGTTGCAATGAGACTTAGCTGTATTATTATTATGTAGGCATTATTTTATGCAGTATGAATATGGTGGAATTATCTGGATGAGGGGTCCCTGTCAAGAAGCCAAGGATTCTATGCAACTAGTGGAGAGGTTGACTTGGAATTGGAGCAATACCTGGAAGTGGCTCTAATGCTTTCTGAGAAAGTCAGTGACCGAGCACAGAACAAAGGCAGGCCGGTGGGCATCTGCGAGACACAATTTGACAGTCGGCTGATAATGATTTTCACGTGAGAAGTGTGTGGATAAGGGATCCGGGGGAAGGTCATAAGGTAGTGCAACCGACTGTTAACATGAGGCTTTTAGAGATTTAAATATCTGTCAGGTTTTATTTTGGAACTGCTGTTGTGCTGCCAGGTTAATTCTGAATTACTCTTATCATTAAATCAAACAACAGCTATCGTCAATGTTAAAGCTGCAACTGAGGTGCAGCCTCTGTACTCAGGAACAGTTTAGTTTAGTTTATTTCCTGTGTTTTGTTTTCAGAGCTCCCTTTGTAGTGGTTTCCCCTCGCATGCTGGTCTAGACGGTTTCACTACTAAAGGCCTAAACATCATCAGGACCATAGAAAGCACCAGTCTAGGCCTAGATCAGAATGTTTATAGGCTGACTTTTGTAAATGTGTGTGTATTGTGAATGATCTCCCCCCCTGAAATCCCTTGAATGTGTTCAGACCATTCAGTTTCCATAGAAACCTCCCAGCAATTCTTCTTCTCAAGGTCACTCTCACCTGGCTCTCTAAATACCGCGAGAAAAAGTGCCCCTCAGACGCTGATTTGCATCTGTCTTTCCAAGGCTGATTACAAACATAAGCCATTTTACCAACAGCACCAAAACTGGTCATGACTCTTTCCTCATGAGTCTTGCATCAGAGCCTTATTAGTATTGGACAAAAACAGCTTGACGTTGAATGTTTCTGAGACTGGAGCTGGTAACTGAAGACCTTCCTGCACTGTTGTGACTCATCACCCAGCTTAATCAACCCAAACCCAAGAGAAGAGTACATGGGGCCCAAGAATAGAGTTACAAATTCTGCAGCAGCAGAGGCTGCTCCTGAGTACTTATCTGTTGTGGAAGAACAGACCACGAGGAAAAGTGCTGGATAAGGACAAAATGGAGCAAGCCCCACCTTTAACCCCTCTCGCTTACAAATGTATTTTCATCAGTCAGCTGAGCAGCGTGACTGCTGTGTATGCAGAGAGAGGGAGACAGCCTTCTGGTTTACGCACTTCCAATATGCACATCACATTTTGTGTGTGTGAGGGGAAACTGCAGAACAATGACCAAATTGATGACAGTAGACTTATACGACACCCCCTCCACCCAACTTTAACCCCGCTGGCGTAGAAGGGTACCCTAGTAAGCTAAGTACAATGACTCTCGAGTGTGTGTGTGTGTGTGTTTGTAGTATGATTACTGAGTATTGAGTACTATAACTAATGTGTGTGTGTGTGTGTGTGTGTGTCTGTGTGTGTATTTGTGCTATGACTACTGAGTACTAAGTACTATGACTACCGTGTCTGTGTGTGTTTGTACGATGATTACTGAGTGCTAGGTATTATGTGTGCGTGTATATGTGGGGGATATCAGGCAGGGTGATTGGATGGCTGACAGCACACTTGCCTATATGACTGTGCATCAGTCTGCACCATGTCGTGCCCCTTCAGCCCCTATTTACGAATAAAAAAGCACAAATCTCGTCACTCACCCACTATAATACCGCAGGCACTGACCAGGCCGATCTCTTTCTTCAATGCCACCGACTCTTCCGCCGGTTTGCCGGCTGCTGCAGCTCCATCCCCGTTGCTGGAAGAGGACACGCCGCCTCTTTGTCTCGGTCCGTCCGTCATGCTCGGGTCCGGAGCCTCGGTCACTCTCTCTCGGGGGTCACTCTGCAGCCGTGTGGACGGGACCACCAGAACACTGCTCTTCAGGAGGAAGTGTGGGGCAGGTACGACCAAAGAAACGCGTTTGTCGCGCTTTGTTTTATAAAAAGGTTTTAAAAGCCTATCGCCTTATATTGCCTTCAGGTAAACACAACAGCATCGCCCAAAACAACAAAATTCACCAGGACAAACGAAAACGAGCAGAAATCGACCTAAACACGAAATGCCAGCTTTGAATTTCTATTATTCTCTGTCAGAGAAGAAGCAATAACGCCAGTCAATGTGACTAATCGGAGCGATATTCCAAACAGGAATGTATTCGTGTCCTTTTCTTGTTATTTTGTCTCAGTTCGAGTCAGTCGAGACTCCTCACGAAGATAAAAATCGATAGATAGAAGTGGAAAAAAATCCACTGTGGACTGAATTACTCCTCTGTCTTTAACAGCCAGCTCTTGTTCACCGAGGAAACATCCAAAGAAGCTGGCTCGGCTCAGGTATGAAATTCAGACGGCATCTCCTCGGCGGAGCTATGTTCTGGTTCAAACACCAGGATAAAGATGATGTGAGGAGCGTCAGTTGTCGTTTAAAAAACCTGCACGCAGTGACGTTGGAAGGAGTAGCCAACCTTTACTGAACAGTAATAACACCCCCACCCGCCCCTCCGGTCCCCACCCCCCACTCACAGCTGGCCCACCTCTTTAATCCTTCCACCACTACCGCCCCACATACACACATCTCAAACCATGCTTTTTCCTCTCTGTGCACAGCATAGCACACATGCACATCGCTTTCACACAGGTCACTGAAAGCAGCAATAAAGCCTCTCACAGATCTGTGCATTGCAAACACATTAACACACAGTGGAGTGGTTAGGGAGTTGCCCCTGCAAACAAATGGTCATGGGTTCGAATCTTAGGACTGCTAGTGGCACCACTGAGGTTCCCTTGAGCAAGGTAACGTCCCCACACACCGCTCGCAGGTCCTGTGTTCCTGGCTGCCCGCTGCTTCATTTGGTGCATGGGTTAAATTCAGAGAAACAATTTCACATTGTTCACACGGCATGCTGTGTTCTCGTATGACAAACGGACACTTTACATTTACACAGTCAGTCACAATGTACACCATAAATGAGACTCACACAGGATTCCACTCTGACCATTTGTTCGTTTGTCCTCTGTTGCCATGACTGAACCTTATCAAAGAACATATCAGTGGCTATCACCACTACCCTATCATCACTTTCTTGTTTTACCGTCATCCTTATGCTTGGGTCTCTACTTAGTAATGTAGACTCTTTTCTCACAATTCTGTTTTATAACCTGTGTCAGACACACTTTAGTGTCAGACGGCATCTGTAACTAAACCTGCCTTCACTATTCTTCCTTATTGATGCTCTTAATGGGACTGAACATAAGGATAAATGGGTTCTTTAGTACAGAGTTATCCAAGAGCTACTCATCAGGATTATTTCATGTGAAATATATCCTGAACCTTGTGAGAGCATAAGGATTGGAATGCATGTGACCTATTTCTTTATTAGCAGTGTGTGACGGCGTTGCCGGAATGTTCAAGGCGAGAACATTGTAGCATGGTATACTGATTGGAGTGGTGTTCATCAAAGGCTGTTGAGCAGAGAGAGATGGAGCACATTCACTGTATGATAAGGCCACAGTCGTGCTGCGACAGAAGGAAAGAAACATTTAGGGGAGCAGAGGCTGTCACAGAATATGCTTTACTCACTAGTTCCAGCACAAGGAGATTCTTTTCATGATAATGATTCTTATCATCCTCATATCCACATCCGAGCAACATTAGTTACATTCATTTCAGACAAGTTTTGCTTGTGTCACTGAAGCTTTGGTAAGAGAGTTTTACAGCACAGCTGTGATCTCCCCGCTTAAATAGCAGAATATTTTACTGAATGCATTTTACATACAATGATGCCACAATGTGAGGTCCAACATAAATAATCTGTATATACAGTACTGTGCAAAAGTCTTGTGCAAACTGTTTAAATCTGAGATGTAAGGCACTTTCTGCCTGCAAATGCAAACAACCAATAATGCATCAAATTATACAAAGATTTGTTTGTAAAAAGTACTAGAAAAGTACTTGTGAGCTCGTATGAAGAACACAGACTTGGTATTATTTATACACATTTGAATATTAGCTTTTTAAAAATATATATTGCTCAGTCAAACAGGATTTAAGTGTAATTTTCTTTTGTACAGTACATGATCATTTTTATGAATTTTAAATTTCAAACAAAAGTAATTCTGCCTGTTGTGACAAATACAGGCACTTGTCAAAAACAGAGTTGTGTGTGTGTATGTGTGTGTGTGTGCATGTATGTGTGTGTGTGTGTCTTTGTCCGTGTGTGCTGGTCCTAATCTTGTCTGAAATTATTTATTCTGTCACTGTTATCAATGCAGCAATGATAGGTAAAGAAGATGCCAATACTTTTCTGGCTTCTGATTGGTTTTTGCCACACAGAGACTTGAGGAAATGAGTAGGAAAAGAGTTTGAGCCCTGATGGGTGCTTTCCTGTACACCATTATCTGATTGACCCATTTAATAAAGCAGAGGCACATACCTCAACTTCTGAGATTGGAAGTCCGGGAGAGAGAGTGAGATTGAAAGACAGTGTGAGAAAAGATGAGGTTAGAGATGCAAGTGTCTAGATGCAATTCATACTAGTTTAAGGTGTTAACACTGTAATGCACTGTCCTGCATATGTACTGATAAGGCTATAATTTTAGAGTGTCTAAATATAGGCATGAGAAATTCTAGTGAGCTTTCCGCTCTTGTACGGTCTAAATGAATGTTCTAATGTTCTGATGCTCTATAGTGTTGTGACTTTCCTAGTCTGGAAATGTCCACTTCTGCATTGACAGGTCAGCAATTAGCACAGAGGCGTAGGCAAAAACTTGAAAAGCAAGACGTGTAAGAATAAAGAAGAGAAGTTTCAAAAGCGGCACGTGAGGCAGAAGACAGTCATGAGGACGGGGTGAGTAAGACATGCTGCAGTGCCCGAGGGTTTAAACTCCAACATATTACCACAGATCAGCAACTCTTAAGAGTGTACAGATAAGAGAGTTACTCAGATTGATTATGACCCTGTTCTACCTCTGTCAGCTCTGTGTCTCTCTTTCCATCTCTAAAACTCACACACACATACACACACACACACACACACACACACACACACACACACACACACACACACACACACACACACA